>JAOTAX010000002.1:21059699-21074203 GCA_025629825.1 Erythroxylum guanchezii | reverse complement strand
ATGTTTCATGCATAATCAAGCATGGAGAACAACATATCTTAACACCAAACTCAAAATCCTAATGTAGAGAGAGATGAAACAAAATTTTACCTAAATCTTCCTTTGATGATATCTTCAAATACTTTGAGAATTTCTCAAATCTAATAATAGATTTGAGCTCCTGGACCCCAAATTAGCTTAGAACACCTTGGTTAAGTTGAAAAATCAAAAAGAAGGGTGAATTTTGGTGATGACCAAAACTTCCTCTCTTTCCTCTCTTCTCCTTCTTTCTTCTCCTTTCTTTTAATTCAAACTAAGTGTTTTAAGTCTTTACTAACAGGATGCACAACCTTACATGGAGAAGGGTCTAGAATATTGACTCTTCTTTGACCAAAATATGGTGAAATTACCTTTTTGCCCTTAGGTTGTATGAAATTGCCATTTTACCCTCCAATTTTTCCTAAATTTGCAATTTAGCCCAAAACTTGGGAATCACCAAAATTTTTATTTTCATTTTGGTCCTTGGACTTTTGAAAATTATAATTAAGCCCCTTAAATTTATAAAATTACAAATAGGTCCTCCAAGAATTGAAAATTTACAATTAAGTCCTCTAACTTTTAACAATTTGCAAATAAGCCCTTATGTCCATCAACTTTTCCAATTAAGCTTTCTAAGTGTCCAATAAGTCTATAAATCATATCTAATCACCTCTAAGGCATTAGAACACATTTAATTTAACCCCCATGGTCATATCCATCTAATGCACTCGGTTTTGCGCACTTAAAAGCTTATATGTCGGAAATCTCCAAGATTTTGCATACCGATGAACTTTAAGTTCATGTAAGGGCATATAACATTATAAATCAATACATATATATCCAAAGAACTTAAATACATATTTGAACTCATATGCCACCATATGTATATATCAATATGACCAGATCCCATCGGAACTCTGAGGTTAAACATGCTCGGGTGAGAGTAGTTTTGGGATGGGTGACCTCCTGGAAAGGCCTCGGGAAAAGCAAAACTGTGAGGGCTTGGCTGGGCCAAGGCCCAAAGCGGACAATATCTGTAAGCAGGTGATCTGGGCTATTGCATAACAAGTGATTTACTTCATGCTCACTATCCCAACAGTTTGTGCAATATTTGATCTTATACACACCATTGTATAAATTAAACACCTTACTACTAATAGGTATGGAACAGAGGACATACCATATTTCTCCTTTTCTGTTAAGGGACTTGCACACTTCTCAACTTGAAGTGAGATATAAATGTTGTGCTAACTAGCTTGGCATGCTTCATATTAAATCTTTATAGCACCCGTTCAATGTATATCTCCTAAGACAACCACATTCTCCTACTCTTCTGATCATTTGTTATCTTTCCGCTTAAAATATACTTTGCAATTCCCAAATCATTCATATAAAAAAATTTAGATGAATCTTGCTTTAACTTTTGGATTTTTTCAACATCATGATAACATATCATCAACATATAGAAGAAGAGTGATGAAGTTCTCACCTGTGATCTTCTTGAAATACATATAAACATCAATACAAGTTCATTCGTAACCATGATCTGCCATAAAAGAATCGAACTTCTGATACCACTACCTTGGAGCTTGTTTTAACCCTTATAGGCTTTTCTTTAACTTACATATCAGATTTTCCTTGCCTTTAGCTTTGAAATCTTCTATTTTCTCCCAATGTCTCAGCAAGAGTTTGAGAAGTACTCCACCTTTGGAACATAATGATAAGAAGCTCACATATCAATCCACTAGTTAGAACCCAAATTACAAATTTGGAGGCTTTCATTTATTGCACAAACTAGGGACACCACATCATTTGTGCTTGAAGATATTGCAGTTATATTCTTATCATCTCCATGATTATGATGATATTGCTTTTTCTAATTCCTCTTCCACTTAGTTCCATGCCTTCACATTTTTGTCACCTCTATACTTTTATTAGCTCTTAGAATTGTCATACCCTTTGGGACCCTTGCTCTTGTTCCCCCCTTACTTTCTATCACGAAAGCCTATATATTGTCAACTCTAATATCCTTTCTTATGATTTCGTCATTGAACATACTCTCTTTGATTACATCCAAAAAGAGCACACCTTTAAGAGTTGAGTCACTAATCATCATCACTAGCATCTCCTAACTATCTGATAATGAACTTAACTGGAAAAAAGCTTAAAGCTTGTCATCAAGAATGATCTTCATTGTAGGAAGCTTATTGATTATATCTTGGAAATCAATTAGATGCTCCAACATAGATTTCCCAGCCTTCAGCTTCAAATTCACAAGCCTTTTAACTAGAAAGGCCTTATTATGGGAAGTCTTCCTTTCATAGAGTCCTTCTAGCTTTTTTTCACAATTCAAAAGAATCCATTTTTTGAGACATATAGTTGAATATGCTAATATCAATCCATTGTTTAATCGTGCCCAGAGTTTTTCGCTTTCATCTTTTCCCATTCTCTATCTGACATCTTTTTAGGTTTTAAAGGAACATCATCCTTCATACCTTTGTATACATCAATAGGATCAAAGAGATCTTTATAGTACAGAAGGTCCTCCATCATAAGCTTTCAAATAGAGTAGTTTAATGACATTAAATTGAGCATAGAACAAACGATTTCCACCTTCCATCACGATGGTTCTGATGCCACTTGTTAGGAGACAATAACACAACTCTCCAAATGATCAACCAAATATCAACAATAAGAATACTCTTCAACTTCAACCAGCAAATCAGTATGAAAATAAGAAATCAACTGAAAGTGAACTCACAAAATATATTATCCAAAGATTAATAATATAAATTTTAAAATTAACAATAATGGAAAATATTTTTGTTGTATTAAAATAATATTTTCTTCAATATATCAACAATAATATACTAATAATATTTAAAAAAACATACTATAATCTCTAACGATTATATTAGTTATGTCTAAAATTATTCATATACTATAACATCAATTAACTTATTACCTTCATTATAGTCAACATATATTAATTTTGTATTTATAAAATGGAGGGTAATTTGTACATGAATATCTCTAACATTATAGTGGTGATACTTATTAGCCATAGTACAAATTGAAAAATGTATCTTTTAATTATGGTATATTTTATTACTATAGAATATAATATATATCTTACCTGTATAAATTAAAACATAAAACAATTGTAATTATATATTTTATATAGTGTTACTAATTATTGTGTTATGTCATAGATTAAAATTGTTTATTGTAAATTTTTTAATATTTTATATGAATTTATTTCTTTTATTTATTTACATATTATAAAAGGAAATTTTAATAATATGAATAAGCATATCAAACCTCCTTATGATTAACTCTTCTTTTAACTTTATCTCATAAATTTTAAAAATTATGAAATGCATGCTTATATTTGAGTGTTGGTTTCAAAGAGATTAAGTGTCAGTAGTTATTAAATTTTGATTTTCCCATGTCTAATGGCTAATGTTGACGTTTTCAATAATTTTCATATAAAAAAGGCTAATAGAAATAATTGTATACCTATGTAATTAGAACTTTTCTTATTTTAATTATCATATTTTAAATTTTATTTTTATAATATCATATAACTCTTTTTATTATGTTTTGTTAGTTTTTTTCACTCATTATTTTAAAATAACGTAATATTGAAATTTAATAATTCTAGTAATACATTATTTTGATTAAAAATAGATGAAAATCTATACTATAGTTAATCTTTGTTTAACTATATTAACAAAACCAAAGTGTTCCTAATATCACCTTCTCCAGCAACGGCGCAAAAAACTTGAATAACCTTGAAGCGTGTTAGTCAATATTTAATACTGCAAGTACATGGTGTAGATGTAGCTAGTACCGGTTATATGGGTCGATCCTATGAGGATGGTAAGTAATAGTAATTATTGTTGTTCTATTAATTAGCCTACATATTGATTATGGTTTTCAACTTAAGAAACTAAAATTAACCAAATAAAGTAAACAAGTAGAATGAATTAAAGCAAAGGATTGGCAACACTAAATTAATTACCAATATCAAAAAATTACTACCTCGGCTTCGAATCCCCCTACATCCTTAATCGATTGATTATTTTTCATACAATTATGTTGTTGATTTATTAGACCATGGAGATTCGTAAGGTATGTTAGTAGTTGACCTTGAGTCTACTAATAACTAACCCTAAGGTCTCTAACCGAATTACTCAGGTTAAAACTTATAGGATTGCGTTGCTGTATTCTAAATCTCTCTATTAGGTTTAACCCTAATCGAGAAGATTTATATCGTCCTATCTCTATGATTGTAATCAACTCTTTCCAACTATCGTATATATATTCAACCTTGTATTTCTTAATCACTAAGTATGAAATCAAATTAAAGTCTAAAAATCATAATAATAAACAATAAATAAAACAGATAATTGGATCTCAATAATCAACAATCATAATTGCATTCACAAAAGAATCAAAACATGTCAAAGTATTCAACTAAGGTTCATCTGACCTAAATACTAATAAAATTTTAATTATACATTGGCAAACACAAAATCATATTTATATATGCAAAAAACATAATAGAAAACATCATAACCATAATTCTAAATCTCCTTGATTGTTCTCTATTGCGTATTCTAGCAATGAAGGTGTCTAATATTGCATTATGATGAATATGTTGATAAAAATCTCGCGTCTTCCATTCCTTAAGCTCCAAATCACCTCTGGAATCATCTTTTAACTCCTCAGAACAATGCCAGTTGTTTCCTCTTCTTTATTGCCTTTGAAATGTTGAATTTATATGAAAACCTAGAATTTTGGGTTATGCACAGTCATGTACATGAACATGCATAATTGTGCAAAAGTGCACAATCGTGCACTCCTTCCAAATTGCTAATTTTATGTTCTAAGCCGCGTTTTCGTTCGAATTCATCTCCTTTAAATCCATGAAGGCAATTATTACCTGTAAACACACTTGGAGCAACTTAAGTATCAAATATATGATAAAAGTATAAAATATCTAGAAAAAACATCAAATATGGGTGGTAAAATATAGTCAATTATCCATCTATCACCCATAACCTATGGCTTCCTATTTGGACTGATACAAAAATTGAAAATTTTATCCAATCCATGGAAAATATGATGTCTCTCTCCGCACTTCCTTGATAGAAAGATTCCTGCTTATCTTTTTAGCATAGTCTTATCTTTTAGGAATATTACTGGGACCCAATGTCCCCCAATAATTCTTCTTTTTGGTATGTTAGTGTGTATTACTATAATAAGGGACTCTTTTCCCAAATGGTGTTTGTCTCTATCACCTTGCTTAGTGTCACGCACCGTAAAATTCCCCACTAGATGGAGAGGCTAAGCCAGAATTCTCTAGAAGATTCCACATTATTCTTCCATATTCAAGACAAGCCTAGAAATGGGTGGAAGACTCTAAAACCTTGTAGATAATTATGGATTATACTTAAACATGTATATAGTTGTCGAGAATTCTAGATGGTGAATGTGAGCCCTTAGATCAAATGAACCCTAGCCATCTTAAAACCTTGTAGATTATACTTAAACATGTAGATATTTGTAGAGAATTCTAGATGGTGAATGTGAGCCCTTAGATCAAATGAACCCTAGCCATCCATTAAGGAGGTGGAAGGCTATAAATACCCAAAGGACTTCATTTGTAATACGCATAGAAGTTCTTATCAATAGCCTTGTAAAGCTTTCTTAAGCAATCAAAGCATTCTCTAAGTTTCTTTATTCTTGTTCTTATTTTATCTTGCATCTTTACTAACTTATGATAGCTTTGTTTCTAGCATTTGAGGGAGAGGTTGACTTAGTTATGAGACATAGTGTCACGCAATTCATTGGTAAAAAGACTAAGTCCGTGATAGTTGGTATCAGAGCCAAGGTTGTGTTCATCATTTCCTAGTAAAGATGTCGGAAACAAGTGGGATTACTAATGTTAGAGAGGAGAAGAAAATTGGTAGGGAGAGATCAACGTTGAGGGAAGCCTTAGTGGACATCAATAGAAGGCTCGCAAAGGTGGAATTTGCTGTAGCAGAAGGGCAAGAGAAGTTTGAGGAGGTGGACCAACTCATCGAGGAACTTGAGAAGGGGAAAGAAGAGTTCCAAGGGGAGATGTAAGGTTCCTTGAACGTTGGTGCTTCCAAATATCTAGACCAAGTGAAGACCTTGGAGGAGTCTCTTCAATCCGAGATTCTCTACCTCAAAGAAGAGCTTGCGAAGGTCGTCGATGAGCTAGTCCTTTGCAAGAAGGAAATTGCTCAAGGGGACCACAGTAGTCACTACTCCTTCGAAGGTGGACGTTCTAAAGCCAAAGGTGTATGGTGGGTCGAGGAACGTGAAGGAGATTGATAATTTCTTTTAGTGATTAGAGCAATACTTCAAGTCACTTGGTGTCGTGGAAGTTGCTAAGAAGATTGACAATGACACTCTCTACCTTGAGGATACCACGATGGTTTGGTGAAGGAGAAGGTAAGGTGATATTGAGAGGGGAACTTGCACCATAAATACATAGGACGAGTTCAAGAAGGAACTCAAGAGGCAATTATAACCCAAAAATGTCGAGTTAGAGGCGAGAGCCAAGCTACAACATCTCACACAAAAGGGGAGCATTTGATACTATGTGAAGGAGTTCTCCAAATTGCTCTTGAAGATCCCCAACTATCCAAGTAAGGAAGCACTCTTTGCTTTTATGGATGGTTTACAAAATTGGGTTAAGTTAGAGATTCAAAGGTATGGTGCACAAGACCTCGCCGCTATTTCCATTACCGAGTTACTTATTGAGTTTAAGAAGCCCGAGAAACCTAAGTCTAACAAAGACAAGGGTGGCAAAGGAAAGAGTGGGGGAGACAACCATCAAAGAAAAGAGGGCTTCCACAAGTATAGCAAGCATAAGGATAGTGGCCATAAGGAGGACAAAGGGGGAAAAGCAATTAAATGCTTCTTTTATGAGAACCACACAAGACAAGGGAGTGCCCGAAGAAGAGCAAGTTCTCTGCCTTGATCAAAGAAAGGGAGGAGCAACGGCGACGTGAAGAAACTAAGATGGGGTCTTTGCAAATCCTAAATGTCATCAAAGCCAAAGTTGAGGTGCCTAAGTCCGAGAAGAAGGGACGTTTATTCATGAAAGTCAAGGTAGTTGACAATGTCATAAAAGCCTTAATTGACACCAAAGCTACTCAAAACTTCCTTGAAGTAAAGGAAGCTAATCGATTGGGTCTTAAATATAACAAGGACGAAGGATGGCTTAAAGTGGTGAACTCCGAGCCAAAGTTGACCTTTGGAGTTACTCGTGGCATTAAGGTTTGCCTAGGTGAGTGGTCTGGCCTTGTTGATTTTTCAATTGTTCCTATAAAGGATTATCCAATTGTGCTTGGCATAGAGTTTATGGATGGTGTCGAGGTCAAGCCAATTCCCTTTGCCAATACTATGTCCATTTTGGAGGAGGACAATACGTGCAATGTGTCTTTTTCACATGAAGCAAGTCTACAAGCCATTTGGCCATACAACTTGCCAAGGGAGTGAAAAAGGCACAACCCACATTTTTGGTGGCACTTAAGGAAGACGAGCAAACTACATCAAGTGGACTACCCAATGAGATTGCTTATGTTCTTAAGGAGTATAAGGATGTGATGCATGTGAAGTTGTCGAAGAATCTCCCACCAAAGCAAGAGGTAGATCATAAAATCGAATTGGTGCAAAGTGCAAGTCCACTCGCGACGATACCCTACTGAATGGCGCCTCCCGAGCTTGAAGAATTGAGGAGGCAACTCAAGGAGTTATTGGATGTAGGATACATCTAACCATCAATGGCTCCATATGGTGCACTTGTACTTTCCAAAAGAAGCACCATAGGTCACTCCGGTTGTGCATCGACAATAGAGTGCTCAATAAGATCACATTAAGAACAAATATCTCATTCCCCTTATTGCTAATTTGTTCGATCAACTTGGTGAAGCAAGATGGTTTACCAAGCTTGATTTGAGATTGAGATTAGGGTACTATCAAGTAAGGATTGCAGAGGGAGCTGTACCAAAAACTACCAGTGTTATGAGGTATAATTCCTTTGAGTTTTTAGTAATACCTTTTGGACTTACTAATGCTCCTGCCACATTTTGCACTTTTATGAATCAAGTGTTACAACCCTTCTTGGATAAATTTTTTGTGGTGTATTTGGATGATATTGTGGTATAAGCAAAACATTGGAAGAGCATATTATACACTTACGACAAGTTTTGCGAGTCTTAAGGGAAAATGAGTTATACGTGAAGAAGCAGAAATGTGCTTTTGCATAACATAAAGTCATGTTTTTGGAGCACATTGTGGGAGGAGGCAAGCTAAAGATGGACAAGCCCAAAGTGCAAGTCATAAATGATTGGGAACCACCAAAGAAGGTGTCTAAGTTACGTTCCTTTCTTGGTTTTGTTAACTACTATCATAAGTTCATCAAAGGATATTCCTCCCTCGCATCTCCACTTATTGATTTTTTGAAGAAGAATAGAGATTGGGCTTGGGATGCTAAGTGTCAAGGAGCATTTGAAGCATTGAAACAAGCAGTGATCGAAGAACCGATGTTGGCCTTTCCCGATCACACCAATACATATGAGGTACATACCGATACTTCTGATTTTGCATTTGGTGGTGTTTTGATGCAGGATGGACATCTGATTGCTTACAAAAGTAATAAGCTAAATGACACCGAGCGTCGCTATACAATCCAAGGGAAGGAAATGACCGCGGTGGTGCATTTTTTGCATACTTGGTGCATTACTTGTTAGGGTCCAAGTTCATTGTGGAGACCAACAATCTTACGATAAATTATTTCCTCAACCAAAAGAAGTTGACACCAAAGCAAGCCAGGTGGCAAGCTTTCTTGTCGGAGTTTGATTTTGTGATGGAGTATAAGTTAGGCAAGCCCAACGTGGTAGCCGATGCGCTTAGTGGGAAGGCCGAGCTAGCCGCCATCACAAGTCTGAGTTTTCCTTTGGTGGATCGTGTCAAGGAGGGACTTGAGCATGACCTGCAAGCCGAAAGATTGATGGAATTGGCAATTTATGGGAAAACACACCAATTTTGTGGAAGGAGGGGTTCCCATCCAAACTACGTGGAGTACTTTGTGAAATGGAAGGGATTGCCTGATAATGAGGCAAGTTGGGAGCATGAGTTCACATTATGGGACTATAAGGACATGATCGAGGAATATAAGGAGGATGTAATGAGGGCATCGCCCGAATGAGTGGGGGAGAATGTCACACACGGCAAAATTCCCCACTAGATGGAGAGGCTAAGTTAGAATTCTCTAGAAGATTCCATATTATTCTTCCATGTTCAAGACAAGCCTAAAAATGGGTGGAAGACTTTAGAACCTTGTAGATAATTGTAGATTATACTTAAACATGTAGATAGTTGTAGATAATTCTAGATGGTAAATGTGAGCCCTTGGATCAAATGAATCTTAGTTATCTATTAAGGGGGCAGAAGGCTATAAATACCCATGGAACTTCATTTGTAGGAGGCATAGAAGTTCTTAGCAATAACCTTGTGAAGCTTTCTTGAGCAATCAAAGCATTCTCCAAGTTGCCTCATTCTTATTTTTGTTTTATCTTGCATCTTTACTAACTTGTGCTAGCTTTGTTTCTAACATCCGAGGGAGAGGTTGACTTAGTTGCGAGATATACAACTAAGTATTGCGTGGTTCGTTGGTAAAAAGACTAAGTTTGTGACAGCTTAGTCTATAAAAGCAAGGCATCTCCTTCATTATACTTAGAAGCAAAAAAATCAATAAAAAGATTATGTGTGTTTTTCATCTTATGGCTTCTTTTTAAGTTCTCTCTTTCCTGAAAGCTTGATTTAAATAATATAGCCACAGTCATACAAAAAGACAAGTATGCTTTATACTTATCTCTTTACGAAAATCCTGTGTATCAAAAAGTCTTAAGCTATAGGTCTTGTTTGAGGTCTTTGATTAAACAGGGAAAGATTGGATAGTGAAGATTCCTAAGAGGCAAGCCTCGAGAATTGACGCCCAAATAGAGACTAAGGGCTTTTATCTCGACTAGCATACTTGGAATCTATACTATAATTAATCTTTGTTTATCTTTGATCTCTAATAGATGATCTGTTCTATAAACTACTTGAATAATATATAGGCTAAAAACTCGTGATATAGTTGTATTGAGGCTTATTGGTGAAATATTTCACAAGCCTAAAAATCACAACAAGAAGAGTCTTTCTCGATTCACTGGTATAAACAACGTCACGTACCTTGATGATGTTATCCCCGTATGTCATCTGACCAGGCGTAGCCCATGTGACAATTCTTAGGATAGTATTCCAAAATTTGGTTTCGTAGGGTTTCGTAGGGTGTCGTATGGATATAACACTTGTGTGAGTTTAAACACATTTCTAATATCAGTATAAGCACTAAAACTTGGACGATATTTAATTCTTGTAGGTAAGATCTGTAAGAGAGATGTCTTACAATAGACATTTATGCCAATCATAATATTTAGGCCAAGTAAATAACTTCAAGAACTTTAATCCAAATCACATAATCAAGGAAGAGGTGAAGTGAATCCTTATTTTCTTTTGACTCATGACCTCATGTTTAGATTGAGACGATAATTGATAATTTTATCCGAACCATGAAAAAATACGACGAAGACATGAATATGACAGATCCCGACAATGATAGTGGCAGCTTACGCTCTCTCTCTCTCTCTACCAAATAATATTTTATATATTTGATGAATATGTTTGTTTCTCTGTACGTTCTTAAATATAAAATTTGATATTTAAAAAATTAGTTTTATTATCAGTTTCACTTTCGAAAGCTATACAGAGTTGACGGCTAACGTGATTGGACAATTTGTCAACAACAGCGTCTTCATGCTTAATCATCCTCGGTGATTTGCCACCGACACTCTGTCGGGTCAATAATCACGCCCGTACACAAAGCCCAAGTTGTGGTCGGAAGCTATCAAAATGAATAAATGTTTAAACTTTCCAAATTCCAATATAAAACGCCAACAACCAGAGATTCAGTGCGCGTTTCCTTCTCTCTATCCTATCTCGACTTGAGCCAGTGGCAAAGAGAGACTAGTCAGCACCTCTAACTCTGAACAATTATTTATATGCGAAGTCTTGTCCACTCGTATCTTGGAACTAAAACCAGCAAAAATCTCTCTCATCAGTTTTTTAGTTTTCTGGTACCAACTTCGCAGCAATGGTTGAGTTCTCTACCCGCTGTTTACTTCTACTTGGCTTGCTTATTTTGAGCTCCTTTATCAGTTCTATAACATGTCAAGCCGGTCAATTGGATCAAGAGGAAGGTATGTAAGGACCTCTCATGGTGATGTTTAAATTCTTTCGTCATATCCATATCTTTAGACATGCCTGTAACTAAAGTTTCTTACATGTGCTTTGAGCTAAAACAGAGGCTCACACATGCAAAGATTGTTGTCTGTGAAGTCAACAAATCGATCGTACGTAAACTTGAGTTGCTTTTATTTTTGAAAAATAAATAAAATTTATTAACACAAGTCAAGCTTATACAAAACGAAGGTACAAGGATACATGTACAAGAATTATTCAGACAAATAGCCACACAATTGATTAAGTAAGTCTATGCTAGAACAACACCTGATAATAATAATATTACATCATTCATATTGTTATTTCTTTTTCTCCATATAAAATAGACAGAACAAGACCGTGCAGTTTTTAGAATAATCTGATCTTGCTTCAATTGCTTGCACATTCTGGCCCATGATCATATTTCTCCAAGCAATCTATACATAATAGATTTGCATTATGATTTTTATTCTCTTCTTGTATAAGAATAACTGCATTGAAAAAACAGCTGTGGATTGCCTCCAATTCTACATTACCAAATAACCATTTGATGTCATTTGTTCTTGGACTTTCACTCCACTTATTCTTGGTTTTGAAGCCACTCTTGACAGCCAACCAGCTTATAATTATAGATTTAAGAGAAATAGTTTTCTTCCCAATCAATTCATACCAGGAAACTTTAGGTTGATGTTGTTTGAAGGGTTACAGCAGGAAGCATTGCTAGAAATTTCTCTCATTCCATGTTGGATTATCCTCACCTTCCCGTTGGTTGATATCCTTTTACATAATCTTTATCTTTAAATTATTGTTGTTATTTTCAGTTTTTTTCCATTTATTCTTATCATATCCTTTGTCCTTTAAAATAGAAATTATGTAAATACATAACTCAGATGATATTAAAAAAGATGAGATAGAGAAATAAATGCAGTAATTAATCATGTTAATCGAATTTTCAATCTATAAGCTAAAAATTTATTATTTATATGTTTTAAAATTAATACATAAAAATTAAGTACTTATTGTACTCAAATAGGTCTTATCACTATGAAATTTAGATATATTTCTCATTTTATGACTTTTTGAAATTTATATTTTTAAAAATCATAAAATAAAATTTAATTTTTTACTTAAGGTGAATTATTTTTATTCTAAATATTGATTTTTAAAAGAATAGCAAATCAAGATTTGATTAGAATACATAAGTGTTTCGATATGTACTTTAAACATATATATTATAAAAATAATATATTTCATATTTTACTAAAATATTTAAAAACAATTTACCTTAAAAATTGTAAAAAAAATATATCCTATTCTCAGAGAAGGAAAATTTTTATTAAAATTTTATCAAACTTTTATTATACTAATTGAAATTTAAAATTTGAAATCTATCCCTCGAACCTTAGGCGCAAGGTAATAATGCAATAGTAGGGTGTGGTATCAGATATACATCGTTTAATTATACTTCTATTTTTTATTGTAGTTTTAAATTTTTATTTTTTGAATTTAAATTTTTAATTAATAATAAAAATATTTTTGATTTTTAATGTCTAATAACTATGCGTTAAATAAAACTTCAATAAAAATTATTTTATAAATAAATAAATAAATAAAATTATTTAAATCTTGTTGATATATTATTAGTAAAAAAATTATATTTAAAATTTTATATTTATTTTAATATATATTTTTAATTTATAAAAAATTTACTTATCATTTATATATTTTAAATTTAAATTATATTTTTAATGACAATGAAATTAAAATTATTTTATCTCAAAATTAATTATTTAAATTATTCATAATTTTATCAAGAATTAATATTTAAATAATTAAATATATGATTTATATTAAATTATGTTTAATTTTTATTAATAATAATAATTAAATAATATATATATAGTTGGCAGAATATGAAAAAGTATAAACAAAAAGGTAGTTTTATAATTTTCATAAGTTATAAAAATTAAAAAATAACTTGAACCAAATAGAAAATAAAATTTCAAACAAATAAATTTGTACTGAATTTAAAAATAAATAAAGACCTGACCCTCTGCTATTAGTTGTTTCCAAGAATGGTTAGCATTTGAGCTACTGCGGCAGATTATGTCTATTCTACTCCAAAACCTTAGACTAATTATTAGTTTGTTGAGTTTATGGTCGTTCTTCTGAAGCTTTTATATGTTAGATTCATTGTACTAATCAGTTCTAAAATGATTATATATAAATATAAATAAATAAATAAATATATATATATATATATATATATATATGTATGTATGTATGTAAGTATGTATGTATTAATCCTGACTTGTCTAATATACAAAAAATCACGTAGTTCAATTAATCCATTATATTAACAGAAATAAAAATTGTAGTTGAATTGAACAAATATATTAAACTTATGCAAAAAGAAGGGTTTGATTCTGGTAGGAAAAAAATAATTATTTGATACAGAAAAATAAAAAGATGGAGTAACATCAAGTATATAACAAGAACAAAATATGCAGAAAAATCATGCCTTAAAACTTACTTTTTTCTTTGTAAATGTTGCAGTACAAGCATTAAGATTGATCCTAAAGACTCTTGGTGTTAGCCAGTACAATTTCACAGAGGATTGTCAATCTGGAACCATATTAAATATACCTGATAATGGGGATAATAACACCATATTGTGCAATTGTACCCTCCACGATGCTGCCTGTCATATTACCACCTTGTAAGTCCCTTTTTAATTTCCTTGTATTACACTTTCTCGTGTAAGTTCATGTTTCTCACTAACTGATTAGTTTATACAGGTTATGACATAATAGTAGCACAGTCGTTTAGTTTGCACAAATACCTTTAGAGCTCTGACTTTTGATGCTGATAATAATGTTGAACTTGAATCTATTACTTATATTAGTAAACCAGTTTTGTTTCTGAATTGGTCAAATTTAACTTAAAATGTTGAATTTTCTTTATGCTTCAAACTAGAGATGCAAGAGAATGCTGATGTGGTTCCGCAAGTTCACGGGTCTCAAGTAGTACAGTATAATATCATCCCACAGGGAGTAATTGTGTAATTACTAGGCTTGGATCACTCAATTAATTGGACTAAGCAATTTGTGTAAAAATAG
>JAOTAX010000002.1:21027557-21037866 GCA_025629825.1 Erythroxylum guanchezii | reverse complement strand
GTTTATTTATGAACGTGGGCTCAGATTGTTTACTGTCTATTCCGCGCACATGAGTGTAATGAAAAAGAAAATTTTTATACTGAGTTTCGACTGACTGATGTAGCACGCCACCCTCGCGGGGCACAGACTTGGATATCACCAACGATGTCGGGTTCGGATCACGCGGGAGTGGGGTGTTACATAGGTTGCACACAAAAATTGCCAAGGATGTTTGGGATATGGACTGCAACTAGTGAGGTATCACAATCCTCTGTTTTTTCTATGTTCCTTGTCTCTTGATTCTCAGTTTGCCCAATAGTTGTAGTTGGAGTAAACATGTTGGCCAACTCAATTCGACAATACTCCAAATATTTAGAAGTGAATTCATTCGTGCTACTATCCAGATTCTCCCTATTTTTTGCACTAGAATTGTCTAGAGTTGTCTTTCCCTGGGAAATATGTGTGACAACTTGTTCAATCCTCACACCATTTACTTGATTATCATTGTCTTCATCACTAGTAACTACATCCCTAGCACTAATATGCACACCCGCGACAGCACTAGTAGTTTCATCCTCTACAAGAAGGTTATCTGTAGCGACTTCAAATGTCCCAACATGCAATTGCACACATGATTCCTCACAACCCAGAGAATCGCTATGTTTGTCAGAAACCTCATGGTTCAAAGATTCCTACATAACATTACATTTTCCCAATCCACAACTAGCAAGAGACTTGACAGGAGACATATCAGAACAATCAACCATCTTAAAATTCCCAACCCCTAATTGTACAATTGGATCCTCACAAGACATAAAGTTCTTGCCTTTAACAAGATCAACTATCTCATCTTCTTGAAATGGGTCTAGCAAATTATTACTTACTATCTGCCCATCGTCGATCAACAGTGAAGAACCAACAACAGTCTTCACATACTCCTCTCCTTTGTCAACTATAACTTGCTTTTCCTTATAATAAACATCGGTGACTCCCACCGACTCTTGATCATTATTAGTATTTAATTTGTTCATTTGAGACAGCTCTGGCCCCTTATTCAAGCTGGGAGATGCATTGGCCATCGATATAGATTTGCCTTTCTCCTCAGTGGGAATATGGGTCAATGCCTCTGTACCACCTTTTTCAAGCATAGTGGTTACCATATCCAGGTTTTCCTTTGGTAAGCCAAAACTTGCCTTAGCATTGTCTATATTGTTTAAACCATGAGTTCTTATTGCCCGCCAGTGAGAAAGAGATTCCTCATAGGTTTCTATATCTTGTTTGTTGTGTTGGGCTTCCATGGATAGGTAATCGAAATGTCTTTTTTCACAAATTCTCCATCCTCTCTCGAACACCTAACAGACATACTTTTCGGTAAAGAAAAAGATTTTGGAACTTTAATACAAAATTTGGCATACTTGATTCTCTCCGTTTGAGCTGTTTGGGTGTCCATAGTTAGAGGCTTCTCCAATGAGCTTGCAAGAAAGCTCAAGCCTTCTATTATCCATAGTTCTAAGGGAAGATTATGGAATTGTACCCAAATGGGGATTATATCCATTGTGCTTCTGTCCATAGCCGTACTAGGCTTCCATTCCTGTATAAAGAGGGGTTGATCCCTTATATGCCAGGGACCTTGCTCCAATATAACTGGCAACTGATTTTCATATGTAAATTTGAACAAGATAAAGCCATCTTCTCTCAAAAGAACTTTCTCTAATCCTTAGAGCCCAATGTGATTTGGCCTAAGCGTTTATCACGGGAATCATTGGTCTTTTATTCCAAAAAAATCAGTAAGTGTAAAGGACCATACCTTCACTCCACTTGTAATAACTCCATAGGAGGACTAACAAGTCCATCGAACATGACCTTATCATAGTGCTTTAAAGATACCTTTTTCGGAGGTGTATATAGCTTGTTTTTCCATGCTCCAACGGGGGAGATCTCAGTAGAGTTGGTATCATCCACATAGTTTTTAGATGAGTAGTTTACGAGTTAGAATAGGGAATTCAACATATGCCACAGAAGTTTCCCCTCTCTCCACGGAGGTCATGGAGGCCAAAGGGAGGCCTTCTAGAAAGGGAGACCCCCAACAAAAAAGGCAAAAGCAAAGCTGGGAATCGTGAAAAGCTAAAGGCCGAAAAAAGGGAAGGAAGAAAGGGGAAAGCAAGTAGTGAGAAGCCAAAGAAAAGATGACGAAGCTAGGGTAAGAGCTGCATCAGATTTGGAACTAAATGGGTCGTCGTCAAATTTGAAGCTGGAGCTTCTGCTGGAGTCGCCGTCAAATTTAAAGTTGAAGTTGGGTTACCGCTTCCTTGCTCCCCCTCGCGTTGTTATCTTCTTATTGTCTTAAGATCAAAAACTTTGACTCTGGTCGCTATCCCTTTCTTACCGCATCAAATCTGGAACTGAATTGCAAATAGTAGATTCTTTGTCGTCGATTAACATGATCAGTGAAACTCTTTCTTTATTTCTCGTCTTGCCCCTACCCATTTAGGCTTAAATTTCTCACTTTCACTTTAGTGTTTCCTTTCAATATTTTGACCGAGTTTCTTTGTTTTCCTAGAGTTGGTCATTTCGGTTTGGCATAATGACAATTGGTGAAGTAACTTTGAGGTTTCACCATGCAGGGTGTTTTGTTAATGCGGGTGATAAAGTTAAAAAGATATTTTATCTTATGTCTGGTTTTGAACTATGTAATGGTTTGAGGGTTGTATAAGATGATGTTAGTATGTTAGATATGGTTAGTCAGATGATGGGCATAGGTGGTATTGATATTTATATTGAACATGGTGTAGATACCCCTGTTGAAGTGATTGAGTATGAATGTAATGAGGTTAATAAGGGTAATGTAGTTGAAGATAATGGTGAGGATGTTAATAATGAAGGGTTTGGAGGTAATGTAGTTAATTTAAACAATGTGTCAAATGTAGACGATGAAAAATAGATATGGAGAATGAAGATGATACAAATATGGAGGTTGAAGAGGATGAAGATGATGGATAGGATTTAAAGCAAGGAGATGAAGGTAATGGTCTGAATGATAACATTGAAGAGGATTTAGAGCCAGGAGATGAAGGTAATGGTCTGAATGAAGATGATGGAGATAATAGACCACATGAAGCTAATGTAGGTGATGCTGATGATGAAGATGAGGTAGTTTTGTCTTAATATTATGACAGTGATGAATATGGAGAACTTGTTAGTGATGGAGATATGATAGATGATTCAACTAGGAGGAAAAGGAAATACCCTGTTTATAATGAAAATGCAGCACAGCCTCACATTGAAGTAGGGATGATTTTTCTTAATCATTTGCAATTTAAGCGTGCAGTAAGTTTGTTGTCTATCAAAACCAAGAGGGTTGTTATGTTTACCAAAAATAAGCCTAAGTTTGTCCAAGGTAAATGTAGGACAGAGAACTACCCTTGGTATATATATGGAGCATTTGATAGGAAGCTGCATTCATTTTAAGTTAGAAAATTTAGGAACAATCATGACTATAATAGGGTATATACAAATCCTAGGATGAACACCAGCATCTTATCTGACTTGTTAAAGGATAAGCTTAAAAGGGAGCCATTTTTGAAGAATGATGTTATCAAATTTTACGTTAAAGATTGTTTAGGTATTAAAGTGTCCGTGATTATGGTGAGAAGAGCAAAGAAAAAGTAGTAGACAGTGTTGTGATCAATATTGAAGAGGAGTTTGGGAAGCTTTGGTCTTGTGCTAAATTGATTAGGCAAACCAACCCAGGAAGCACTGTTACATTGACAGTGTCTCGACCAATTCCAACATCTCCACCTGTATTTGAAAGAATGTACATATGCTTAGAAGTTATTAAACATGGGTTTAGGTATGGATGCAGATATTTTCTTGGCCTAGATAGATGTTGGCTGAAAACCAAAACTAAGGGTGAACTTCTATATACTGTGGGAAGAGATGGAAACAATCAAATGTTTCCTGTTTCTTGGGCTATAGTTGAAATTGAGTCAACAGTCACATAGAAGTGGTTCGATGAAAGGCTGAAAAAGATTTACCTCACTTGGGCTTTGGAATTGGTTAGACTATAATGACTAACCAACAAAAGGTAAAAGTTTCACATCAATCTTGTTTTTACTTTCACTGAGAGTGTAACTGTTATGAAATATGTAGATTTGCGTCCATATGCCTATTCAAATGGTTATGTTTTCCCTTGTAGGGACTTAATAGAGCCATTGCCGATTTATGTCTAGATGCTGAGCACAAGTTTTGTGCTAGACATGTTTATGTGAATTGGCATAGAAGAGGACATTAGGGGAAAAGATGAAGGAACACTTTTGGAAAATTGCAAAATCCTTCACAGTAAGGGAATATGAAGAAAATTTGGATAAACTCAGAACCAAAAAGCAAAGGGAAATAGAAGATATCGAGAGTTAAGCACTAGTTCAGCAATGGTGTCGGGCTTTCCAGAGTGAAGATTCTATGATTGAGTTGAGTTGGTTGAGACCTTTAATAATACTCTTGTTGATGCAAGGAAAATGTCAATTTTAGGGTTATTTGAGCATATTAGAAGAGAATTGATGAAAAGAATTGTGAGAAAAAGGAAAGAGGTTGCCAAGTAGAAGGGTAATTTAGGGTCAAGAATATGGGAAGAAATTGAGAAGAGTGTCATAATTGCTCAACGTTGTTTAGTGCATCATAATGCAGAAGGAGGGTATGAGGTTGATCATAGATATAACAGATATGTGGTGAGGCTTCAGACCAAAATATGTTCTTTTAGGAGATATAAACTCTCTGGCATAACTTGTGCACATGCCATATATGTTAGTAGAGACAGTAGGGTTAATATTAAAGAGTACAATTCTACTTGGTTATGGAAGACTTAATATGTAAAAGCATATGGGAAGGCATTTCAACCGATGCCTGGTATGAACGACTGGCCCATTAGCAATGAAGAAACTATTAGGCCAGTAGAATTCAAACAAGGGACTGGTAGGCCCAAAACAGTTATGAAAAAGGGCATTCATTAGCCTCAAAAGAATACAAAAGTAAACAAAAAGAAAAATACTGACCACGTGTCTAGAAGGGGCATGATCATTACATGTAGCCACGACTATACAGAAGGACACAATAAAAGAGGTTGTCTTTGGAAGGGTCGAGAGGTAATTTCTAAGCTGTTGTCTTTTATGGTACAACTAAGATTCTTTTCCATAGTAGTGGTAATCTTCTACATTTTTTTTGTTCTGTTATTATTGTTATCAATGGCAGGTTCCAACCCAGTTTCAAAATTTGAACCTAGACCAGTCGACTAATTTCCATATGGAGCAAAACACAACAAACTCACAATCAACCCCGAAAACATATCCATAGTTGAAACCAACACTGACAACCCAGTAAGGGCCTATAAATCTACATGTAACAATGCTAAATGGGGAAAGAAAGGTAAAACAAGAGCAAAAGCCTTTTCTGTTGCCTCTACCTCTGCCTCTGCTACTGTGTATGTATCTGCTACTGCCAAAACTACTTCAGGTACTACCAACACCTCAAGTACTGCTTATGTATGTGGAAGTGCAAATGCAACAACCTCAATTGTTCTCCCAACACCTGGAGGTGCTTCAGAAACAACAAATATCTGTACATCTTCAAAGGCCACCACCAAGAACCAAACCAAAGGGAGAAGAGGTCCTGGTTATAATGTTGCAGATGATGGAAGCAGATTGAAGATGTTTGGTGCTGGAAAATGTAGTCCAAATTCTCAAGCAAAATTTACAGGAAAAAGATCTTTCAGATACTCTTCTCTTCGACAAGAAGTAAATAGGAAGTTCAAGAAACGGATGAAAGGCATGGGGGTATACATAAATGAAACCATAAGGTTGCAGATGCTAAATGTAAGTGTTAAATATTTGTGTTATTAGTAAACATTAATTAATTCATACTGCTTAACAATGTTTGCATTTTATCTACAGCCTGGAAAGAGAAGTCAAAGACTACTAAACCTTGGGCAGAAATCAATAAAGAGGAAGGAAGTCGTTACTGCACTTTTGAATCCAATCCAATAAAGTCAAACTGCATCTTTAAAGGGAAAGGACAAAATGTAAAATTTTTAATGGTTAGTAAATTGAACAATTTTGTGACATTTGTGTACTGAAGAACAATAGATTGTAAGGATCTTATTGAGATTAATGTTATTAAACAATGAATGCAATGACTACCAATTTCAGTTTGAATTGCATTTCTTTTATGTTTATTCATTTTTGTTGAAGTTTATGAATGGGTTACCGAGGGTGACGAAAGCTTGGTTAGAATCGTCACATTCTTTGCAATGTTTTGTATTTTCAAGGAAAGCTTAAAGTTTGTGGATGGAAAGAGATGATCAGCTTTTTGTAGTAAAGTGTTGGTTTTTTTTATTTTCCAATCAACGTGAATTGTATTTCTTTTAGGTTTTTTCATTTCATTAAAGTTCATGAATGGTAGAACATGTACATTGTTAATATAAAAAATTGGAATTGTAGGTTTGTTAAACATCTTTGTCTCCTCAGCAATAATTTGATTACTTATAAAACAACTTAATAGTTATGTTAATCATTGGAGGTAAAGTACGAATGACATTTTTTAGAGTAGTCAATTGCTATCTCTTTTAACTCCTTTTGACTACTAACCAATTCTCCATCTACATTGATTAAAGATCCTATTTTGTCACCAACCTTCCTTACCAAATGTTGAAACATAAAACATCTTTAAGCTAGTATATCAAACATGTTTAGGCTAGTACATAAAACATCAAATGTGTTTAGGCTAGAACATCAAATTAGTAATACAGCAGATGTTGAAACATCTAACACTTTGCACTTTCCAACATCAAGTTAGGTGAACTACATTTACACATTGTTCTAGTACGTCAACCCATTTCCAAGTAAGGCTTTAAAGGTATAACAATTGCCTTTCTTGCCTTCATTATTTAGACTAACAAACATAAGCAAAACTACTAAACACAAGCTTAAACAAGCAAACCATTTCCAACACTTTGCTGAATGTGTTTCATTACTAGTCCTCGTGGCAACTAACTCATTCTTCAACTTCAAATTTTTTGCAATCCTTTCAGCTTGTAAAATATTTATTACATTCTCTCTTAATTCTGTCACTTCAGCCTTCAATAAATTATTTTCACAATATAGCATCTTCTCTCTGTTTTTCAGCTCTAAAATAATCTGTCTTGCTTTTGGACAAAATCTTTCACCATGCCATTCATGAAATCCACAAACAATTTCACTCTTCCATTAAAGAAAAGGCAACAATTCATTAATGAAATTTATGAACATATTTAGCTAAAACAACATAAAAATGTACCAAAATTACTGGAAAGAGTCAATAGCCATAAAAACTTCTTCCTGGATTTTCATTAGTCCATGAAATCCATCTAGGCGCTTTCAAGTTACAGTAACAATATTTAGTCTCTCCACTATAGTCCCATTCAACTGGCTCAGTTGAAGAAATCAGCTTGTATGACCTCAAATCAAGCTTAAAATGCGTCCCTCAACTACCAAAGTTGAAATTTTCAAAAATTTCAACCCAACATAAAATCACAACCTAGAAAACAACAAACTGAATCCTCTAATCAACCTCATTACCTTAAAGAACTACTACTTGAGCTCATTTTCAAGTATTACAGTGCAATGTTGTAATGTTGATTATGCACCATAGCTAAATGATGTCTACAGAACTGAATTTGTTTGCTCCTAAATCTGCATCTCTTCAATAAATGTAATACTTTATCTTTAACCCAGCTGATAGAGATAAATAAACCATAGTTAACCACCAAAAAAGCTAAACCAAGTGACACAAATCATATCCTATGTACAATGTCAAGTACATAGGGAAGAGAAACTTGATCATATCCTATAACATATGTATAATAGAATTGCATATGAAAAATAATTATTGTCTACACGTTATTTAACCCAATAATCAAACCCTTTTAAGAAAATAAAATAATTAACGTAAATGTAACATTGTTAGGGAAAAGGAATAAAGAGAAGATTCAAACATCATAAATTTATATACAAAAATTATAAGGGAGCATGACTCGTTACTTACTTCGGCCTTCAATCAGAGGATGTGTATATTTCATATCTCCAAAAACCTTACCACCCATTCACCTCCAATGCCAAAAGAGAGAGCTCACACTACCAAGAAGGCACAAGCAAGATTGGAGTGAAGGCACATGCATTAAGTGATGATGCATCCAGGGATTGGAGTGAAGGCACAACCGAGAGAAGAAAAGGAGGGTGAAAACACTTGTTCAAAAAAATCATTGATTTAAAAAAGTATTTCATTTAAATCAAAATTTAAATGAAATTAATAAATTTTTTCTTAAATTCCACTGACCTTGACAATAAATTAGGTTTATTAACATGGCATCTAAACACCAATTGACCTGCATGTAATGACGCATGTAAAACACATCCTAATTTCCTTCCAAAAATGTCTCTAATTGCGCAGACTCGTGAAATTTTAGCCCTTCATTAGGCAGGTTACAATTTTAAATCCTAAACTGGTTAAACTCAAAAAGGTTAAGCCCCAATTTGGCTTTTAGCCATAGAAATATTAACAAAATTGTTTAACTATGATAAGCTAAACTTGGCTAGGTTAAACTCCAACATTGTGAGGTTGATTGTTATTACTAACAATTTTTAGTTTAAACTAAACAAGATTCAGACTGTAAAACCATTTGTTTGGTTCGATAGTGTGCATGATGAGGATCTTAATGCACATAAGCCAATTATCCAGAGATTTATAACACCTTTCTGATCGACAATTCCTCTAATGATTTAATAAGATTAAGGTTATTTGCATTCTAACTTAGGAACTGACCAAGTAATGGTTGAATTCTTTGCCTAGGGGATCTATCACCATAAAGAACTTCATGACATGGAAATTCCTTCTAATTTATTTTCCACAAGCTAAGACTACCAAAATAAGGAATGAAATCTCTTCTTATTCTCAGATTTATTTAGAGACCCTTTATGATGTACGAAAGAGATTCAAGGAGGTTCTGAGTGGTCACATTATGGTTTACCACCATAGAGGAAAATTCAAACTTTCTATAATAGGCTCAATCAAATAACTAGGAAGATGATTGATGCAGCAGCTAGGGTACTTTAAACAATAGAATGACAAATGAAGCTTAGGATCTTATTAAGAACGTGGCCATAAACAACTATTATTGATGCTCCTCTCTATCAAAACCTAGTTAGCTAACCAGAGTTTATGATATAGATTTAGTTATAGATTTTGCAATCTAGGCTAAATCTTCGAGTAAAACTATTAATGAATTGACAAATAATTCTTAATTATTCTAAGTGAAGTAGTGTGAGGTGTGCGAGCTAGAATAGACAAGTTAAGAATGTGAAGTAGCAAAGCCTATAGTGAAGCTAGAGCTTATGGATTATATGGGGAATGTCCATATACCCAAAAATAATCATTAAAACAATACGCATAATTTAGAAGAAAGGAATTACCTAAATTTCTCTTAGAGGAAACAAGAAAAACAGAGTAACCTTTCACCAAGATTTCAGCAACACCCACCTCATGAAAAGAAGCCAATCTTGGAAGATCTCATCACTAAACTTATCAAAACTTAAGAAGTTAGATTTCATGTTAGTAAAACTTCATTAAGGAACCAAGAGGCTTATATCTATGACTTAGAGAAACAAATTGGCCATCTTACAAAACTAGTTTTCAAAAGAAAACAATGGAGTTTGCCTAGTAACTCCAAAACAAATCCTAAAGTACATATGAATGAACTTACCCTAAGGAGTAAAAAAGAAACAAAAGTTAAAAACAAGACCAGAGTGAGGAGGAGCATAACAAAAAGGAGTCAACAGAAAGATAAAGATGAATAGCATAATCCAAAAGTCAAGGAATTCCAATCTACCATCCTATATCTTGCTAAGTTGAAGAAAGATTACATGGATAAGTAGTTTGGTAAATTTCTTGAACCTTTTAAACAACTACAAATTAACTTACCTTTTGTTGAGGCTTTTTTGTAGATGCCAAAATATACTAATTTCTTGAAGAAACTGTTATCTTATAAGAGAAGATAGATGAGTTGGCTATGGTGAGATTGAGTGAGGAGTGCTTAGTTATTCTACAAAAAAAGCTACCCAAAAAGCTTAAAGAACTAAGGAGTTTTACTATCCCCTATTTAATTACTAGTTTTGTTGGACCCCAAACTTTTCTTGGAAGTCAGAATTGATGTATGTGATATGTTGGAAGTAAAAAGCTGGAAAATGTATATGTTCATTGAGCATGCTTTGGTGTTTTAGCCATAACTTGATCTCTAGTTATCCAAATG
>JAOTAX010000002.1:20837190-20851102 GCA_025629825.1 Erythroxylum guanchezii | reverse complement strand
ATATATAATATATAATTTTAATTAATAATAATATAATAATAATAATATATAATATATAATAATATTATTATTACTTGTTATTAATTTATATTATTAATATTAATTAATATTACTAATTAATAATAGTAATTAATAATATTAATAAATATTATTATTGATGTTAAGTTTGAAAAAATGAAGCTATTTTTGACATTTCCAATTCTTGTCCATAGAATAAGAATTTTCGTACCTCAGTTTTAAGAGGAACAGAAATTTATGTCCTCGTCCTCTGAGAACGGAACAAAGATTTTTGTTCTCGATAAGCAAACACGTCGAAGGACATAATTTTCTGTCCTTGTCATCCGTCATCACGTCCGAAGACAGTAACCAAACAGTGTGTTAAGTCTACTTTCCCTTTGCTATAGCCTTCATAATGTCCTTTTATAACAAAAACTAGGCTTTCTAGAACATACATGTTCACTTCCACCACCATGTAGGTGATTATATATCTCCAAAACCCTCTCAATCACAAATTTACATGTTTACAGAAACTTACACGAGCGCGTATACAACCATATGTGTCAATTGTACAAGAATGTATCTTCACACGAGCATAAACAACTCCTTTGAAGCTCTACACATTTACAGTGACTTACACGATGATGACTATATATATCAGTGTAAGTCAAATGTTGCTTCAATTTTTTCATTCTACGCTACAATTTCAACCAAAATTTTCTACTTTTGTCTATAAAGGTAATTATCATCTAAAAATACACTTGAAGCAGAATAAGTATCACAAATATCATAGGATTCTCTTATAACAAGCAAAAGACCACCCTAAATATGGGTCTATAAATATAGTCAATTAATCATTTGTCTATCATATTTCAATAATATTTTTGTTTTACTTCAATTATGTAATCTCATCTTTAGAGCTCTCTCGGGGAGCTTCCTTTTTTGACTATTCATTGCACCAAAGAATTAATCTGTTCCTTCTTAATCACTTAAAATAATGTAGTAACATAAGGAATTTTTAATTTGTACTCCTTTATTGATATCCTAATCTTATTCTATTTTTTTAATTTGAATTTGGTTAATACAGTTTTTTTATATGCTGTTTAAAATTCCGTATGATATGACCCAGTAGGATGGCTTGTGCTTTTTCGACGATTATCTTTTATTATTTGCTTTTACGGCATTGTCACGTCACACGTGTAATAAAATCAAATCAGCTCATCTAAATACGCTACAAGGCTGCAATGTTTGGTGGTTTTTTAGATTCAATTTCTTACTTGCGTCTCAAATTCAAATTCAAACGCAAATCCCTCCTAAACGGCCACTGGATCCCACTTAATGCAAAACCAACAACTCTGCTCTCTTTATCAGAAGAAACTTTTCTTCATATATAAAAAAACTGATGAAAATAGTACACGTGATAACTGCCATGTTATTTTTGGGACTCCAACTTACACCAAAATCTATCACAAATAGCTGAAAAGTGCTCCAAAACCAAAGGGTTTAACATACGCCATCCAGGTCACTAGGGGATCCAACAAGCCAAATCCAATACAAAATGGAAACCAATTAAAAATTAGTCTATTGCCAAAAAGGGGAGGAAATATATGGGAACAGTCAATACATACACTTAACAAGCATCAAATTTTCTGTGTCAATGGAATAGGAAGAGGCAGGCACACAAGGAGAGAATCTAAGCAGTCAACTTCCAAAAATGGTTTCTTTGAATGCATTAACAGATTTTTGGCATTAAAGTGTGTCTTCCTTTATCTCTGTATAGCTATTGGGTGCGTCAATCTCCAATTGGGTAGCCTAGTTCTAAATTTTCTCAACTGAAGTGTCTTAAGGCGTCGCAGTCTCGACATTGAGAGAGTGACGAAGGAGACAATCCCAACATCTCCGTGTGTGTTCTCTTTTTTAAGTTATCTCTCTTCTGTAGTTGGCCAGAAGAAGAGAATCAATCATGCCATCGGGTCCAAGGAAGAGAAAAGCTGCCAAGAAAAGGAGGGAAAATGAAGCCGCCTACGACAAGGGCAACCATGACCATCACCATTCTTCTTCAATTAATAACTTACATGGTAAGAGAGGGTACTTTAGGGGCCTTTTCTTTTCACCTTCTGGATACAGCAACCCGTCACTTCCATCCGCTACTTACCAATCTGTCAATCAATCATGGAGCTTCCCTTGGTTAAAGCCTGTTTCTTATTTTCTGTTTACTTCTGAATCTGGCGTGATGGGTATTTAGTTGGAGTCCATGTTTATTTGCTTTTTGTAGTAAAGATTGCGGCTTTGGAGAATCTGTGGTAATGAGTATTGTTAGTGTACTTGCTTTATTTTGATTCAGGATTTGTAGTGGTTTCGTGTTTTGTGGCTTTGATTTGTTAGTGTATCCATTTTATGCTTGATTTCGAACTCTTATTCTTCTGGTGATTTTGGTATTGGTGTCAATTTGGTTGGCGTGTATTCTTTGGTGCCAGGTTCGTGCTGTTCTTTTTTCAGTATTGTTCTCGGAGGATTCTTTGCATTCTTATTTGATCGGAACTGCAAAGTTGTTTTTTTCGCCTTCATTGATGGCTAGTTGGGATGAAAACCTTGTCTATATTGGCTTCCCAATTCTTAACATCAATCCTTGAATCCTGTCCTCGCATTAGTGGTTGCAATGACCAAATGGAATTCCTTATACTGTGCTTCCACGACTGACATGTGAATTCTTCTAGCTCTAAATCACTCGAAGAAATACTCATCCATGCATTTGCTTCACATATAGCTTAAATTTATTCAGTTATACTTTTGCTATCAAGTTGGTTGGTTGAGCATCAACTAAATATCTTGCGTTTTTTTTTTAATTTGATGTTCAATTTTATTGGCTCCATCTATGTCATTTTACGCCTCGGAACTATTCTAATTCACCTTATGAGTTCTAAAGATGCCTGGATAAATGTGTCTTATTCATGACTTGTTGACAGTCAGTTTCTTTCGTTGAACTTTTGGAATTTAACTGAATTTTTAGGACGCGATGATGATATAAGGCATGAGGATGAGAGAGAGAGTGATGGTGGTTCAGCTGATTCATGTCTTTCTCAAGACCACTACGATGTGCATAATGATGAGAGACATCCATTTAGTGAAGAATCCAATAAGAGAGGCCCACCGACTTCACAATCATTTGGGTCTGAGAATTTGACAGTTGAGAGGGTTGCTGAGGATGTAGAAGGTAGCGATGAAGTTGAAGAAGATGATCATTTTCTCAAATTGGACAGAGAACGGCTTACTATTCTGAATGAAGAGAGAAATGGAACTTTATTTCACAGCCAGGACAAGGCAGTCGATGCTTCTCAAAGCACAACTCAGATTTCTCAAAGTGGAAAACTAGTTAACAAAGCTAATAACAATTCAGGTCTCGAGTTGAGTTGTTGTGGTTTGTTTGAAGTTTTTACAGGCTCTAACAGATAATTTCGGGTTTCTCATCTACCTAAGATCAAATCCATATCCTTTTTTGCTAGAATACCTGGTATTCTATATATAGCCATTCATCTTATACTGGTACATGGAACCTTCATTCTTAGAGTTTGTCTCTACATATCAGATTTTGAAACTGATGATATCACTTGGTCTTTTGTAGGATCTACTTCATAAATACTATTTCTTTTTATCTTAAGTGGAAGTGGATTTAGTCATGTAGAGAATCACAATTTGTCAGTGTCTTCTTTCCTTCCTTTCCTACTTGAATATTTGTGAATAGGGTTAACGTCCTTTAACACCATTTCACAGAATAAAACAAGGGATTTCTTTGGTGGTTACTGAGTCTGTTTCATGTCTCTGCTTTCAAGGTTATAACTTGGGCAACATACTTATAAAAACAATTATAAAATCTTCGCAAATAGTTATGGTATCCAAATTGCAGGCAACTTGTTTTGTTTCATGCTTCTTTGTTGCTGATTTTGCCATGTGCTACTAGAGCGGAGTGAAAAGTCTTTGTATGGTAGTAGCTCAGAACAACCATGACCTGTAGAAATTGCTTGCTTACTTGCTTTTCAGTGGCCTTCAAATTCTTTTTGAATATTTCATAGTTATATTAGATTTCAACTTACTAGGGTAAATGTGATTCGATGTATTAACTTATGATAATAAAATTAAGTTGCAATTTTTGCGGTATTTTTACAAAATTGCTAATGTGTAAGCATAAAAATTTGGGTTTATTTCTCGAATTTCATTTGAGAACTCAATTTTTTTAACACACAAATGCACGCCCGCTCAAGGCTCTTAGCAATTCTTTAGTGCATTCAACATTTTTTCTACAATTTATATATAGTCTATTTATACTTAAAATAGTTGTTAGAAACAAAAACTAGTTAAAATGACTAATAATATTGGCATTTGTTGACAATTATAGTATATTAGTCAACCAATATGTCATATCAATCAATTAATATGATGACAAACTCACATTAATATTTTAAAAAGATACTAGTTGAGCTGAGCATGCTACTATACTAGTTGAATAGCCTATCCAAAACTTTAACATTAGTTTGCCTAAATCACTGCATTGATTGTTCAAAACTTTTCAAGTTCTTTCAAAAATCAAAACTCTTTGTTTTGTCAAAATCTTGATTTAAAACTGTTAAAATTAACATGTTTTAGGTACTCTTACAAGTTTGGGTCCTTAATGCTTGTACCTTTTCTAACCCATAACTTTTTTAGTTTACTTAATATAAATTGTTTTAAAGAGAAATTTCTATGAATGTATCTATAATTACCTTAAAAGTGACACCTCATGTAACATGATTTAAACATTTATGAATTATGGAGTGTTGCCTATAAGAATATAACATATATGCATTTCTTAGTCATCTTTGGAAGTGATGGTGATTAAGAAATCCACTTTGTAAATATGACGGATAAGAGGCTCTTCTTGTGTGATAGTTAGGCCTAAAAATGAATTGGCATAACATATCCTTTTGATGAAAATTTGTTCTATATTAGTTATGAACATGTTCTTTTTGCTTATATAGTGGCCTATGATGATAAAGAGCTTGTTTCATGCCATTTTGATAATAAAAAGAGTTGTATGAATGGGAAAAATATTACAAGCAATTTTGGTATGGCTTTGTATGAAAAATTATGCCTATTTATTCCTTCAATGCTTGACCATCAAGGTTTAAATTGTGAACCAAAGATGAATATTTCATTTCAATTTCTCATTCTCAATTATGTAGTCATTTAGGAGTTTTTGAACCTCTTTATACTTGAAAGATAATTTATCGCTTTTGAAATTCAGCATTTCTAAGCATTCAACAAGTTCTTTATAAGAAAAAATGTTATTGTTGTCATCACAGTCATTAACCAACTCATCATTATTTTCCATAAAGAACATGTATGCAACCTCATTATTCAATTCTTTACTTTTAGAATTGCTCATGTCATCCATATAGATATTAATGCTCTCTTCTACCTTACATCATTCTCCTTCCTTTTAATCCATTCTTGATTTTCATTTAAATTCTTATCAAGCTCATCATAATTAACACTAATACCATTAACACCAATATCGTTATAACAATCGTTAACTTATGTAAGATAAAGTATGTGGTGGAAATCATGAGCATTTTGGAATATTGAAACTTTGAAAAAAAAATATAAAAAAAAGTTTGCACTGCTTACTATTTAATAGTGAGTCTATTTTTACTCGTATTCCACTTATGTTACTATATAAACTCCTATAAATCAAGCACTTCGGCCATAAGAGAGCCTTTTATTCTAGTTCTCTAAAATAAGTAATCATTTTGATGTGATAAAATAAATATATAAAATGAAGCACAAAGCATAATAATAAAGAAATCACTTAGGCAAGTTCATCTATCCTTTCTTATAGTATAATTCTAGGTAAGTCAAGTGTTAATCCAACAACGCCTAAAATTACGATACTAACTTACTGTTATATAATCTAAATAATTGAATGATTGAGTGAAGGAAATAATTAAAAGGGACCAAAATAACTATTTGGAATTAAGGTGGATTATGCCAGATTATGCATTAGTGTTAATCTCTATTAGGTGATCCCAGATACCATTGCTATACTAATTCTAAAAGAAGGGAAATTACTCTTTAAGGATACTATTAGGGTAGTGTACCAGTAGAAACTTACTTTAAAGGAGTAAGGGAAACAATATATGGCCACGAGTGGGAAATTTGTAAGAGAAGACCATTATGAGTTAATGACCTTGGACAAAATGGTAGAAGAGGCAAACCAAGGCAAGACACTTGGTTAAAATTTAAGTAATGCCCTTGTGGACGACACTGAAAATGATATTGCAACATTAACATAAGGTTGTGAACCCCTAATTAAAATGAAACTAGGAGACCATATAAGTAAAGAATTTGGTCGAAGTAGTAATGGAACATGGATGTGTAGCAATGGATCCATAAGCTCATACTACCTCTATACTGACAAAGTTTGCACCTATATAGAATGAGGAGTTTATGTTCAATAATAGAAGAAAATCAGGGAGAAACACTAAGTCCAAAGGGATTAAAATTAAAATCCCCTAAACATGTCAATAATATTTTGGAATGTTGAAGGGATCAATAGTCCCTCCCAAACAATAAATGCTGAAGGACTTGATTTTTGGACAATAAATCAGTATCGATTGGTTTAGTAGTCACTGTTTGGCATATTGGAGACCTAACTAAACTTGTAAAAACTCTTAAATTGAATTTTTCTAAGTGGAAAATGGTTTGTTCTTTCCAATCACTAATACCTATGGTATGGTGGTATTAGCTTTTGATACTACTTCAGTTCAAGTATATATGCTCTGCAACTGGTAGTTAGTGCATCTGAAGTTTTTGTTTCTTTAAGAAAAAGCTAATGTACTTGTTAATTTTTGTGTATGGTTCAAACTTGAGCTTTCATGGGAGAGTTCTTTAGGAAACATTGCAAAAGCTACACAACCTAATTTAAGAATCATGATTGACTCTTGGAGACTTTAATAGTGCTCTTTACTTTTGTAAGTTAAGGGGAATGCCATCCTGAGAAAATTCAAAGCTAATTTCCAGGAATGTGTGGAGAATATAGGAGCCAATAACTTGAAATTAGATGGACCAACTTTTGCATGTAGTAGTAAACAAAGTAGCTCTTAATATATCAAGAAAAGGAATGGCTTACACATTTCCCTAAAAGTAGAATAAGGGCATTAAATCCTTTATTCTCTGACCGTGCTCTATTAGAGGATCAAAATATGTTTAAGAAAAGAAGGAAACATTTCCCATTTAGATTTAACAACTAATTGGTGGACATTATTAGATACATAAAGTTTATGTAAGTGATCTTTCTCACAATATCAGAGGTTGCAAGGCCTACATCTATGTTAATAAATTAGGGTTAATTAAGGAGTTAAAGATGCTCAAAAAGACAAAAGGGAGAAGCAACACTCTAGAGGGTTTAACTAAAATTGGACAAGCATATTGGAACAGGGATCCTCCTTAATAAAGAAAAAAGAAATCTATATGAATACACCTGAGCTGTTAATAATCAAAATTCTTTACTCCTTTAAAGGTCTAGAACTCAATGGATAAAGAAAGATGACAAAAATATCAAATTCTCCTTCAATTTAATTTAGATATAAGGAATTCCAACAAAATTATTTCTGTTCTTAATCAAAAGGACGAGCCAATACCTCTTAGGAGGATACAAAGACTCCTTTGTGGGTGAAATTACCTTACTCTTATTTCCTAAAAAACAAAAACGTCTGGAACCTAAAGACCAATCCATCATACTCCTGGTTTCTTAAGTGCCTATTGAAGGTAAGAGATGAAATAAGGGGAGAAAGTTATACACATTATTGGAAATGAGGAAGTTGTATATCTTTTCTTTGACAATTGGAGTAAAGCAAGTCCATTATATAATAGCCCTCTGGCCCTTGTTAAGTAGCATATATCCCACAAGTTCCAAGGTTAAGTTGTGGATTAGCCACAACCACTGGCAAGGAATTCCTAATGTGTTTGAGGATTACATTCCAAACTACAACCTGAGCTATATGGAGGTAGATGAATATTGGTGGTTGGGACCCTCATTAGGTAAGTATACCAATACTTCAGTACGTGATTTTTTAGAGAAAAAGGACCACATATTGATTGTTGGAAGGTAGTATGGAGCAGTAGCTTACTACCTAAAATGTCTTTCCTGTTGTAGCTTTTGGTTAAAAAGAAAGCCCTTACACTTGATAGAATCAATTTTTTGAATATCAATAATCTCTGTATGCTTTGCAAGGCTAAACCAGAATTAGCTGAACATCTCTTCTTTTGTTGTAAAGTCTCTAAGGAGGCTTAGGATGCAATCAGAGATACATGTCAATTTGATTAACAATGCCAATGCTATATATTAAGTAGGATACAAAGAAACAGAAGGCAAACCAAAGGAGATAGTCCAGCTACAAAAATAGCTTTTGGACCATGCGTTTAAGATTTATTTATTATAGAAGGAACGCAACAATAGATGCTTTATGAGAATTGATAAAAGTTTGACACAAATGAAGCAAGAACTCTCCAAGTGGATTAGAGAATAGCTCCTTAGGAGCAATGACATCAGAAGCTGCAATAACGGACTAACAAATGTGTTGGGACTCTAGCAGATACGTCAAGTTAGGAAACATAGGAAGCTGTGTTACAAACTGTAGTCTCCTCACTATTTTAGGTTGGGATTAAAAAAATACACTTAAACTAATCTCCTTAAAGCAGCTTTTATACACGTAGTTTGAACATATCACCGTAGCTCATGAGATAGGTCCGATTTGAGCTCCTCTAATGGACTGTTGTGTATCAATTTTTATGAAAACCACATTAGATAAAAATATTAAAATTTCTTGGTGCTTCTTAATTTCAATGAAATTAGAAGTTACAAGATAAGCGACAAGTAAAAAGGTGTGTTTAAAGTAAGTTAGTAAGGGACTTTTTTAGTTTAAATAAGGTCGTAATTTCAAAATGCCCTTATGTATGCAGCTGTTTAAAATTTAAGATCCAAACTTTACCTCTTATAAAAAATCTACCTTACTCGAGCGAGAATTAATCTAAATATAAATAATTTAAAATTTTCTTTCTATAATTGGGATTATCCTGAAACACCTATTAGGGAAAAAAAAACTTGGGTATGCCCTTTATTCTAGGGGACCGTGAAAGAGTTGAAAGAAAGAATATTTGTCAACAAAAGAGACCATTTCTCTGCTCCCTCTCTCTCTTCATGAGCCATGCTGGTATTTCGCGCCACTTTTAGAATCTTCAAATTTCACGTAATTTCAACCAAATTGTCAAAGAAATCCTCCCAAGGTTTCCAGTTCAACGTCAAAGCAGCTACTGGTTCTTCCGACAAGTTTTTGCTCTCTTATCACCTCAAGAACCACAGATTAGACCAAGCTCGCGTGGTCTTTGATGGGATTCGATCTCCGGATGTTCAGCTATGCTCCATGATGATAACTGGGTATGCGCGAAATGGCAGGATACGTGATGCCATGATGCTGTTTGATAAAATGCGTCACAGAGACTTTGTTGCTTGGAATTCGATGATAAAGGGTTGCTTAGATTGTGGGGATTTAGCTATGGCTAGAAGTCTTTTCGACGAAATGCCTGAAAAGAATGTTGTTTCTTGGACGACGATGGTTGATGGGTATCTGAGGTACGGACGAATTGAGGTTGCGGAGAGTTTATTTTGGGATATGCCGGTGAGAGATGTTGCTGCATGGAACGTGATGATTTATGGGTATTGCGAGTACGGAAGAATTGAGGAGAGTATGAAATTGTTTGAGGAAATGCCATGTAGGAATGTGATTTCGTGGACTTCGATGATTGCTGGGCTTGACCAGAACGGGAAGAGTGAAGAAGCTTTGTCCCTTTTTCGGGAGCTGATGGATTCAGGTGTTGAGCCGACATCAAACACACTTGCTAGTGTGTTGACAGCTTGTGCCAATGCGGCTGATTTTAATCTTGGAACTCAAGTTCATGGTCTTGTGGTTAAGTTAGGCTATTTGTCTGATGAATTCGTATCAGCCTCACTTATGACTTGGTATGCAAAGTGCAAGGAAGTAGACTATTGTCACAAGGTTTTCGATGAGATTGTCTCTAGGAACCCTGTCATTTGGACTTCTCTTTTAAGTGGCTATAGTGTGAATTGCAAGCATGAAGATGCATTAAGGGTTTTCTGCATCATGATAAAGGTGAATGTTCTTCCTAACCAAGCTACTTTCATTAGTGCTTTAAATTCATGCTGTGAATTGGAGGCTCTTGACAAGGGTAGAGAGATCCACACAGTAGCATTTAAGCTAGGTTTTGACACTGATGTATATGTTGGTAATTCTCTTCTAATCATGTACCATGAATGTGGAAATATACATGATGCTCTAGCTGAATTTAAGATAATTAAGGAGAAAAATGTTGTCTCGTGGAATGCAATTATTACTGGAAGTGCACAACATGGATATGCCATCTGGGCACTGATATTTTACACCCAAATGATACGTGCAGGGGTAGATCCTGATGAGATTACATTCACTGGCATTCTTTCTGCTTGCAGTCATTCCGGACTGTTACAAAAGGGCAGGTGTTTTTTTAAGTATATCAGTCGATACAAAGTTACCAAGTTGAAGCTGCAACACTATGCTTGTATGGTAGACATTTTGAGCAGGTCTGGGAAATTGGATGAAGCAGAGGAGTTGCTAAGAAATATTCCTATGCAAGCAAATTCCATGGTGTGGCTAGCATTGCTTAGTGCTTGTCGGATTCATTCAAATATAGTGATTGCTGAAAGAGCTGCAAAATGCATTTTTGAGCTGGAACCCTACTGTAGTGCTGCCTATGTTTTATTATCAAATTTATACGCTTCCGCTGGTAGATGGGAGGATGTTCTTAAAATGAGGGTAAAAATGAAAGAGGGACGTGCCATGAAAGTGCGAGGCTCAAGTTGGGTAGTTCTGAAAGGAAGGAGACATGAATTTCTTTCTGCAGATAGGTCCCACCCTCAAACTGAAAAGATATATGAAAAACTAGACTGGCTGGGAGGAAAGTTGAAAGAATTTGGTTATATTCCTGATCCAAATTTTGTTTTGCATGATGTTGAAGATGAGCAGAAGGAGGAAATGTTGTCCTACCATAGCGAGAGACTTGCCATTGCATTTGGATTGGTTAATAGTGTTGAGGGCAGGGTAATAACAGTAATGAAGAATCTTCGGGTATGTGGTGATTGCCACACTGCGATCAAGATTATGTCAAAGATTGTCAGCCGTGAGATTGTTGTCAGGGATCCCCGTCGCTTTCATCATTTTAAGAAAGGAATTTGTTCTTGTGGAGATTATTGGTAGCACGTCTCAAGCTTATGTATCTGAACAAATAATTTTTTGCAATTTGATTGAATGGATAGTTGAAGCTCAGATAGAGATTTATAGAATATGGTTTGATATTCTTAAGTAGCTACAAGCACAGCATCGTAATTGATTTGAAAATTTCATGACGCTGGCCAAACTATGAGTTGTTAGAACCTATACTGAAGAGGGTTTCAATTGACCTCCAGGAAGTCCGAAGTATGAATTATGTGATTGAAGCACTAATGCAATTGCCGCGGAGATAAACTGAGATGGAAGAAAAAGATTGCCGTTGCAGGTTTTAAGGATACCTGAATTGTAAGAAATTCAGGGCTAATAACCGCAAGGTTTGGGTTGGAAAAAGAGAGAAGGTTTTGAACTTTGAATTAATCATCCGACCATTGCACTATAATGGACATGGAAGTTAGCATATCACTGGAACAGCAGCTGTTTTGTGGAAATTCCAAGGCCAATGCCAAGGCTAAGCTCTAGGTATCAAAAGTTTCGCAGCCTTTATGATTCTTTATGGGAGTTAAGCATTTGTTAGCTGTAAATGGTTTTTCTTTTTGATGTAGACGGAAATTGGAATCTGATCATTGAGCAATTGATGAAAGTGACACCTATAAATTGTGAATCAAAATTATGATTACAATCGTAATATAGCAAATGTGGTCCATTCCGTTTCCATAACAATTGTCGTAGTTTACAATAATCGTAATTATGTATTATTTTTTTGCAATAAGCTATCACTAAGTAGTTAATAATACAATGTTAAACTTTTCTCTGAGCTGTTGTGTTATTGCTAAGTGGATATAGTGCAAAACTTGTTGGACCATCATTCTTCAATGTCTGCACTCGTAAGAGGAGTTCAATGACCTCAAAAGGGAAAAGTTTCTACTTTTTCTTATTTAGTATCTTTTATTTATCTTGCACTGTTAATGCTCATCATAATACTCCATAAAATAAACATGTCATCTTATCTAACAAGACTTATCCCTACTTAACATTTAAGTGCTTGTCTTTAAAAGATCTGCTCATCCTCATTTACAATATTAGTTCGTACTGAACCATCTTCTTGTCTATCTTGTCCTATGATTGAAACCAAAACTCCATTTCTATATATGAATTTTAATTCAAGTTTAACCCATATAATATAGGGATGGCAATAGGCCAATCCTACTCCTACCAATTATTTAAAATAATTTTGTTAAATTTAAAAGTATAAAACAATGTCTTTTTTTAATTGAGTCCAGGCCTAGGTTGCTTAGACCTAACACTTCTAAGTTAAACAATGTCATTTTACTTAAAATAATTAGACCTCCGACCGGTCTGGACTTAGGCTTGGGCCTGGACCTATAGACCAACCCATTGAAAACTCTTAAATCTAGGTCCATGGACTAGTCCATTGTAACCCCTAATATAATTCTTTCCTTTTATTTTTCCAAAGTAATATTCGAGATACTTATTTTGAGATATTTTTAGGAAATTTAGAAAGGATCTAACCACGCATGCAAAAAAATAAATTTTTTTGATTAATTTTATGAAAAATCAAGGTCACTTTAAATTCTATGTTATGATTAATGTATGAACATAATAAAAAATAAAAATAAATTATACTTTATTATGTATCTTAATCTTTCTTATAGTTTCCCTTGAATTAGTTTTGAAATTAGTTTTTACAACCACTATAGCTAAAGATGGCAAAAAAACCCAAACTCAATCTAAATTTGCCCATTTAATAGGGAAACTTAGTTTTGAAATTAGTTTTTACAACCACTATAGCTAAAGATGGCAAAATAACCCAAACTCGATCTAAATTTGCCCATTTAATAAGCCTTGGCTTCGTTTCCTTCTTCGATAAAAGATACCTTAATACTACATGATCAGAATATATTATAACTTTATAACCAAACAAATAAGGTCTAAATTTATCTAAAGCAAACACAATGGCTAAAAGCTCCTTTTCAGTGGTGGAGTAGTTGCATTGTGTTGGACTGAGCATTCTTGAAGCGTAGTAAATGGCTTGTCATCTTGCCATATTTTTGACTATTATTAGTCAAAATAAAATAATTAGACTACTATTATAGCAGTGGTGAGTAGTCGATCCCATATAGAGTGTGTGTAAAGTTTATGAAATGAAATTAATGGTTGTTTTGGAAAAAGGGGGTTTGGATTTTGGAATAAGAAAATAAAATAAAACTGATCTAATGAAAACAAATTAAAGAAAACATGCGAAAAATGATAAAAGTGGAAAATTTGGTAGGGACCCGGTTCTTTGGTTCAATCTCGGCCTATACCCTAATTAAGCATATTTCATTGATTTGTTGTTCTTTAACCTCTCATAGTAACTATTAATTGTGGGTTAATAATTAACCTGAGTTTTCCCTTTGGTTTTATTTAATCAAGATATGATCGTTAATTAAATCTAACCACCGAATAACCTAGGATACGATCTCTATATTTAATTAGGCAATAGCATTACAAATTAGGAAAACTGATTAATCAAGGCAACAATCACATACGATGCATCATTTAACCTAGGTCATGTTATCCCTAATGATTACGAATCATTA
>JAOTAX010000002.1:20799789-20812283 GCA_025629825.1 Erythroxylum guanchezii | reverse complement strand
AAGGGTAATTTTGGAAGTAAAATTATAAATATGCATAAAAAGTCACAAACGACACTTATTTTAAATAATTAAAATCTCTCTAAAACGACGCTTATTATGAATCGGAGAGAGTAGATAATTTGAAAATTCATAAATTTAATATCAGACATAACGACATAAAGGCTCGTGTATGATTTCCGTCCAAAATAATTTAATATTAAGTAGAATTTATTTTAATTAATCAGAATTTGATCCTAAATTAATAAAATCTAAAAACATTTGACTCTTTAGCCCATTAGATGTGTCTATAATAAATACGAACATTACAATTTACAACATTACTGGAATGGTAATAGATACGCGCTATGACGCGCGAATGCACGAAGTTGTACGGCACCTGAGGAGGGGGTTCCTTCACAAAGCAGCTCTTCCCTGGAACCAGCACGTGTCAGCAAGTCAGGCTGAGCTGGTAAAACATTGTACGTGGCTATAATTCATCGGTTCAATCTGGACTCAACTTCTACCGTCCTTCCTGAAGTCTTTGTTCTCTTCTTTAATATTACTGTTGTTATTATAATACCTTGGAGAGATAAATAAAACAAAATAGACCGACTCCTTACCTTAGAGTGGTCGGAGAGAGATAGAGCTAGAAAGAAACAAACTTCACAGGTTTGTTTCCCTTTAAGGCTAAACTATTTCTTCTTAATTTTGTCTGGTGAAATTAACTCCAATCAGAAGCTATCGCTTGCTGATCTCCTTGTCTGAAAATTTTAGAGTTCAAATACTTGGTTTGGTTTTTGCTGATGCTACTGTCTTGAGCTGGTTCATTTTCTAGAGTTTCTTTCCATGCTTCGTTGCTCTTTGTGCATTTTTGCGTTCTTTTTGTTGTTTTTTATGTGCATATTGGGTTGTTACTGCTGGTTTCGATTATGCTTGCACTGGGTTGACTTTTTTATGAGCTTGTTTATGTAAGGAGTTATGACATTTCTAATCTGGATTTCGAGTTTTGAGATTTAAATCTAGTGTTTCCTGCCTTCCTTCCCCAATCATTTTTCATATCTTATTTGACCATAATGTTCAGGATGGCTTATTTTGTCAAAATTTTGATACTCGGTATAATGCAACTTTACCTCTGTTTTAGTTTTTTTTTTCTTTATGATGTATTTGGTCAAGATTCTGATATTAGGATCCTCGTTCAACTTAATTACTTGTAACTCTCTGTGGTTTATTTTAACATTTTTCTTCTTGTTTTAAGGGAAACCACGTAATAATTAACATTATAGGGTTATAATTGCAGTTTGACTGCAAGGAGAAACATTAGTCATCCCCCTTTTTGGATAACTTAAGTAGAAGCTAAAAGTGAGACTATAACTTAGATCTGATAGGAAATGTGAGAGATGAATAATTGTGCTTGTATGAAAAGTCATAGTATTGTTCACTGAAGACTCTTTTTTATTCTGTTTCACCAACTTCTATTTTGTTATGTTTTTAACCCCAAGATACTGATACCCTGTTGGTGAGTAAACTCGTCCTTTAAGATTTTCATACGAAGTCTTGATATTGACTTTAGAACAACTGTAAAAGAACTATGGTTACAAATTGAAATTACGTTTCATACTCATGAATATATTCCCTGTCAGACATGGTGTCAATCCTGAAAATTTGAGTTATTTTTTGATGTTGTAGTTGCGTTCTTATGTGGCCACACGGTGATAACACCTTTGCATTTAATGTTCTTCCTACCTTCCATTGTTGTGTCACATTTTCACTGGTCTACTGCAGTTGTCAACAGCAAATATGTTTTGCTTTGTAAAAGTTTTCTTTGTTGTGTTACTTCTCCATTTCCACTTCTTACTAATGTTCTCTCTTTATTTTATGCAACAGTCTCGACAGGTGCTTCAATTGTTCAAGGGTTTTACCCACTGATGTTTCGAAGTCGAGATTGTGGTGCACATATCAAGAACATAACAAATGCCAGCATTACAAATGAAGGCCAAATTAAGCACGGTTTCTTTAATAGACAAAAAGTTTCTTGGTGTGTGTGAAAAGTCTAGTGTGATAGCCAAAAAGTCATGCACTCATACTACTTATTCTCGACCAACAACAGAATCTGAATTGTGTATACAGAAATGTCTAGATGCTTCTGGTAAGCTAGTAGATTGAAAGGGTATCAATTGTTGTTTTGATCATGACCTTTTTAGGTTCCCAGCATTTTGTTATCTACTCATAACTAGTCATGCATACTGAATAGCAGTTTCCATCTCAAATTTCTTGGTAAAAAATTTTGTTTGAAGGTATTTATTCATAAGAGATTACAAAATTGATGTGTTGCAGTTGTAAATTTTAATATATTTTTCTAGATAACTGCAGCATGAAGCAAGTTTTCTTCTTTTTTTTTTATCTGTAGTCACTGTTGTCTAGTTTATTTTACATTTTGCTTATGTATGCATCTGACAGCTACTCCTTTTTTCTAGTTTCATCAAGAATGGATTTGCAGACTCCAGATGATGAAAATGGTAAAGTTATAAGAGAGGATCTTTTGTTTCAGAACCAGTCACTGATGTCGGTTGATTCTTGCACCATGCGGAGAATGGTGAGCTATTAAGACTGTTATGTTGTTGATACTTTGTTACCTTTATCTGGAGCAAACCTCTTTTACGAATCCTAAAATATATGTATATGGTAACTGCATCCTTGCAAAGTTATTTATTATGTTATTGCTTATTGTCGAATATTTAGTCCTTAAAGTTAGGAGTTAGTTCCCTATTTTGTAGATATTAGGAAATCAGTCTTTATTAGTCTTTATTGTGTTACTATTTTATAGGTGATAGTTTCCTTATTTAGTTATGTAGAAGTGTGTATGTATATCATGTACCAATTCTGATTTTAAATAAGAAGATTAATTCATTCAGAATCTTTACTTATATGTACCAGAAACTTCCATTAGTTGGTCCATCGCTAGCTTTGAAATTTGAAACATGTGATCTATGCACGTAGAATTTTATTTCCAAATTGGCATTTATAACTGTTAATGCATACTTTTATGTTTGCAAACATGTTCTTAATTTAGGCCTATTCTTTAACTTCTCTGCTCTAAGAATTTCTTTCTATAGTTTTATTTTATTATATTGATTTTAGTTGGTCTTTCCCCCTTGTTTAAGTGCATATAATTTGCTTGCAACTTCTCCAGCTTACTTGGACTTCTGCAGGTGCCTCAAGGCTCTTTTTTTTTTTTTCATTATGTAACTTCTGGATTTTCTTAATCATGTAATCTTGATTATTCAATGACTATTTCGTCCACAATAGTGCTAGATTATAATTCATTATGACTTGCATATCAAATTTTTGGATTGAGATTTTGGTGTTTCCTCTCCTATTTAATTGTTCATTTCATTCCTTTATATATTGTCGCTGATCAATTGGTGGTTCTTCATTGTACTTGTGTGAACTTTTATACTTGTTGGGAAATATAGAAAGGAAGGAGGAGGTACCTCTGTAGGATTGGCATTTAAATGATTTTACCAATTTAAACGGATTATAGACTATGAATGGTTAAGATAATAGATAGTCTTGATCATTTTAGTACTGCTTAATCCAAATTGTTGCTGGAACCATACATCCTCCACCCACTCTATGTGACTTCAGATCAAAAAAATTTGCAGTTTACTTGATAAGTCAAGGAAGGGCCGGTCAAGTAATGTAGAGTAGATGAGGCCTCTTCCCAACTTTATGCTTCCATTGACTCCGGAAATCAGTGATGGTCCAAATTTTTTAATTTTATTTTCTAATTTTATACATTTACTGGAATGAATGATCATCAGAGGGGATCATAATTTTTTTTTTAGGGTATCTTGATTTCTGTTTAGTGATCCTTCATTATGTCATTGAACGTTTGATAAAAAGGTGGTTCATTAACTTGCAGGAATTTATTAATTGCACATCAAACTTGGAAACAATTTTCTCTCATTTGGAGCCTACTGAAGCCCACAGTGCACCAAATATAGATTATGATGCAGGTGTGACTATATTTCTTTACTTTGCGCATTATTAAACTGGATATGGGGATTCATTTAATCTTTTAGACTGCTAAAAAACTGTTGGCCTACTGAGAGGGCTTGTTATCTCTTTTCCTGATGTAATGACACTTTTTCTTTAAATAATTTAATTATTGATCTATATTTGCATGCAAACTACAGTTCTGTTGAAGGTTTGTTGTTTCCCTGTTTGGCTAGCTTGGTAGTCATTACCATAAAAAAGATGCTTTGTTACAGCTTTTGGATTTTTAAGTACTCAAAACATGATAGCTACTATGTTTGATTGGTTGATCTGACCTTGGGATATTAGGGATTATGTTTATGGGTATATTAAAGAAGGCATTTTGCGGACCATGAATTATAATCCTCTTTTTAGGTTATTGCATGGCTTGGCCATTATAAAGTATTTCTCATTTTGAACTGCATCAAGTTACTTTGGTAGATACTTATCAAATTTTCCTGAAACAAATGGAAGTGAAATAAAATTTTCGAAGATTGAAGCTAAAGTTAATTGTTGTGATACTCAACATTCTAAATTCTTTATTATTATTCATAGGAAGCAACAATGGTCTTAATGTGCCAGGGCTAAAGGCTGACGGAGGTGATGATAACACAAAATTATCAAATTGTCAAACTTGCAACGTATCTGATTTTTTCATCTCTGACATGATTATTACTGGCCTACCATTTGATGGGAATACTGTTGACGATATCACCAAGACCAATCCTTTACATGATTACAAATGTACAGAGCCAAACATGTTTTTTGATGTGGCTGATGAGTGCATGATACTTCCTTTTCTTGAGGATACTGCCAGAGTGAGCGATTCAAATGATACAGAAAGATGGGAATCAGTAGTAACAGAACCTGATAGTTCTAACTTGTACCTGGCAATCCATCAAATAAGGTCCTGCAACCAGGATCCTGATCTGAATACCAACTCAGGTCAAACTGAGGACTTTGATCCTCAATCGTTTATAAGAAGTTTACCAGAATTGACTGATGTGGTACCAAAGTTTGAGCCCATCATGCTCCCAAATGAGTCTGGGAGAAGAAAATCTACAACTCTGGTGCTTGATCTGGATGGTGAGGAATCTAAGCTATTATGGTTGCTTTTGTACTGAGAATCAACTGACCACCTTAAACTTGCAGGAGCATGTACTATGATGTATTATGTGAAGGATTGTAATACAATTATGTTATTATGTGGTTGAGAAATATTTTCTCATACGAGCTCATGATATTTTTGTAGGCATATCTTCTACAGAAGTCATTGTATTAACTGTACATTGGTGGCAGTAAAATCAAAGATTTAGGTCATTAAGGCTTCTTTTCTATTTATATGTATTTATTTGTGTATTTGCTTTCTGCAGAAACACTTGTACATTCTACGTTAGAACACTGTGATGATGCAGACTTCACCTTTACTATATTTTTCAACATGAAAGAGCACATTGTATATGTAAAGCAGAGACCTTACGTCCACATGTTCTTGGAGAGAGTTGCAGAAATGTTTGAAGTTGTTATCTTTACAGCTAGTCAAAGCATCTATGCTGGACAACTCTTGGACATATTGGATCCAGAGAAGAAGCTAATATCTCGGCGTGTTTATCGTGAATCATGCATTTTCTCAGATGGAACTTACACAAAAGATTTGACAGTTTTAGGTGTAGATCTCGCAAAAGTTGCCATAATTGATAACTCTCCGCAGGTATCTGATATTCCCTTTGGTTTGATGGTCTGCATTTTGGGACCCTTTATGGTGCCCCGTTCCTCGCCATTCTTTTTTGCTGCTGTTTCTTTTATGGAACAAGTATAGATAATCTTTATTTAGCTTACCTGCTTACATATATGGCAGCACAATCTGTTATGCTATGCAATATTTTGAAGTATAACTTCTTGGTTTTGTGATCTGTTTAAACTTAAAAAGTTATTATATCGTTAGAAATTAAATTAAACCATTCTACTTGCATATCCATAACATTGCAGTTAGGGTTCAATCTGGAATTGAGAAGGGATAGTTGAGGGTTCTACATTTTTATAGTAGAACTCCTGATTTTCTTGTTCATTTTGTTGAGATGAAGATTTCATAGACTACTAGCCTCTTGCCTTGTGTTTCAAAGTAATGTAAAGTTCAGTTCCTTCAAACATTTGTACCTAGACTGTCTACCAGTCTAGGCAGTTGATTACAGATCTAGGAAAGGCAGTTGAATATCTGACCTGTTGGAACAAAAAAAAAAGGGACTACCCTCCTTGCTTATTTCTTATTCCTTTGAATTTCAGTCCTGAGCCAAATTTGGTAATCTTGTGCCATGTTTGTTTGGTTACAGGTTTTCAGGTTGCAAGTGAATAACGGTATTCCTATTAAGAGTTGGTTTAGTGATCCTTCAGATTGTGCACTAATTGCATTACTTCCTTTCTTGGAGATGCTGGTTGATGCTGATGATGTCCGTCCCATCATTGCAAAGAGATTTGGTAACAGGGATTAAGAGCCCTATTTGCATATTAGTTTGAATATCTCCTTGTTCTGAAGTTTGATTTCTCACAGAATTAGTCTCTAACGTAGATGGTCATTATCTCTTCTCAACTTTCTGGGTTTCAATTATAGAATAAGCTAGTGCTTATCCTCTTGTTGAGTCAGCTTTTGCTCCGTTTTCCCTCATAGCTTCTCTTTCTAGCTGACAACTTGACGGGGTGCTCTAAATTTTTCCTGAAGGTAGTGTAGTGACTGTCCCTTTTCATTTTATTGTATAGTTGATGTTGCAAGTCAAAATTTTAAACATGTGTATATATATATATATATGAGTGTTAGTCTTGTGAAAATATAAGGATGCAGAAGCTATTTCACGTTTCTTGTCACTGAAGAAATTACTATTCGGTGCGACTTATATATGTTTTATTTATCCTTTTTCTTTCAGCATCTTGGTAAATCACAATTACATATAGGTTATTTAAAACGTTACTTGCAGTTGACTCTTACAAGGTTCCGGTTCCCATTGCATGCAACAACTTCTGTGATAGTCGTAAAGTTATTTTGTCTGTTAGTGAGTAAAGGCCAATTGACAAGGCGGAATCTTGAATCTATTAACTTCTTTAGGATATAGTATATGATATCCAACTTTATGTAAGACCCTGGAGTTAAGACATCAATGAGAAGCAGGTCGTAGTAGTCTATAGAGAAACATCTCAAATTTATGAATGAAATGTACCTGGTAACATAAAATATTGTAGGAACTGAGGAAAGAAGTTAACAATAATATTCAAATTTATTCATTATCATATTGACATGTTGCTTCAAGACTAATATGCCCGTAATTAAATAGAGTGATTAGGCAGAAGCTAGTTTTTATAATTTTCAGTATCAACTTATGTTGTGTTTGTCTCTCAGAGATGCACCTTTTGGTGTTCATTGAGCATAATATGAAATTTATAATACAGATGCTACTAGGTTAACTTATAATTCCATTCATGAGAAAGTGGATGCATTTTTTCTTTTCGTGTAATGCTAGTGATGGTGGTTTAGTTACATGGAAACTTTCTAGTTCCACAAACAGTTTTTATTTGTAATTGATCCATAGAACTTGAGGAAACGAGGGTAATTCAGCATTTTGCTCACCTAGTCTTTTAATTTTGTTCGCATACTTGTACCTGGCTTGTTATAGTTTCCTATCTGGTAAGTATGGCCAAAAACATTACCTTGATGATTGATAGAATGTGCATAAATTGTTTTTATTGCTTGAATTTCCAATAATTGATGTGGGTTTTGGTTCAAGAGTTCACAAAAGCCAAAGTGGATGGCTGCAAACTAAGTTTAACCAGAAACGCCTCGGTAGAAAGCGAAAGAATACAAACAACCAATCTCTGCCTTTCATAACCTGTGATGTCTTATTGTCTATCCTCTTTTGATTTTGCAAACCTTATATGCAGGTCATGTGAGGATCGTAATAGATTATCTGCTAATGGTAATGTGTAGGTATGTTTTTGAGTCTTATTCATCAGCAATTTTTCATTTTGGGTATAACGACTTACTGTATCATGGATCATTTTGAATAGTCTCAGTTATATTTGCTAAACATGTTAAGAAGAGGAAGTTTTTCTAGTCATTCTTTGGACATGATCAAATCTTTATGCTCTTTGTTATATCTTCTTTGCCTGTTGACCCTTACCGTTTCTTGAATAATGACTAATATGAGTGTTCCAAGTGCAAATCGATGACCATAAGCGTGGCGTTAAATGTTTGGTACTACTGCTAAAAGTGATTATTCATGCATATGATATATTTTAAACACGCCCTAACTGATTATTATGTTATAGCTGCAGAACCATGCGTAGCTGGTTGGTATACTAATCTCTTTAACATTTGGAGTAAGTCTGTGTAGAGACTTGTAGTGTATCAGTATTTCTTGATGTACATCTTTAACTCATTAAGAAAACAAATTGGGTATCTTGCTTGATGTCTGTTAAATAAGCTTCTCCTGCTTTTTCCTTATAGCAAAAAATTGCAGAAATCTCATGCCTTGCCTGTTGAGCTAGCTTTGTACCAGTTTGTTTTTTGGTTTAATAAACTGGAGATAGAAGTGGATGATAGGCAATTCTATTTGGCAACTCCTTGTACGAAGACCAGTCTCCAGTTTTGTCTGGTCGTGGCTGTGTTTAATCAGTTAGTTTTCTCTATATTCGTCGAAGAATGTACGCCCTTTGAGTGATTTTGTAGCTGTGACGCAGCATATTGTTAAAGGAAGCCATTAACTCAGCTAACATCAGCTACCAAAAAAATAAAGAAAAGAAAAAAAAATCCTGTAAAAAGTGCTAGCTGTTTTTTCAATTCATTCTATCATGTAACGCAAAATGTTTAATTTGAATTTCAATGTTTTCAACAAAATTAATCATAATATTTTTAAAAACTTTTGATTTTAATATTAATAGTTTGGTCAATATTTTATTAAAAAGTTATTTTTTTTTGTGAACTTCCTTAGCAATTGCCCCTTCCACTTAGACCGTAGTGTCTGACGAATTTTTCGAGCATTATCTTCCAATAGTCGGGAGTTTGGACACCAACAATGAGCGGTATCGTCCTAAGTCACTGTCTAGGGTCCCAGCGGAAATTGAATAGCTTCCTCCCAAACGCTGCCCTCCTCTTCGTCGTCCATCTCGGTTGCAATTGCTGCATGTGATCAGTGATGCATGTTGGTGACGATGAAGTGCACGGTGAAGAAGCCTATGCGCTATGGGGTGACATTAAGGATGTTAAAACCTCATAGCTTGTAGGTGCCGAAGCGTTTACTTTCATTGTGCTGAAGTCCCATATTCATTTCAAATTAAACAGTAGTACATTGCTGCCAATAAAGCGCAGATCTTTTAGTTTTACTCCCTCTTAGGATTACAAGGGTTGTGGTAAAATTCGCCGGGGTGCTATCGTCTAATTTTTATTGTACAATTGCTGTTTTAATTGGTTGTGATTTTCAAATAAGGGAGGTACGGTACCGTACAGAATCACTGGTTGTCTAATTATCCAATTTGAGCCTTTTGTATAAGCTGAGGATGGGGTTCTGATGCAATTAACAAAGTAACAAAAAAGAATCCTCAGAATTCCAGAATCTCAATGAAAGCCAAAGGTGAATTGGAATCTCTCCAAACAAGTGTGAGACAGTTTTCTGAACCATCATTAAAACATAACTAAGTCGGCTTAAGTAGCCATTACAAAGCAAATGGAAATCACAATACTGAATACTAGGAAAATTAACTAACAACCTATTTTGAAGGCCACTACTCTGCAGGTCCCATGTTCGCTTGAGAACAGGACAAACTAGGATGGTGGCCCCTTATTTATCTAACTGAACAGGACTAAGTAAAACCAAGTAATCCCAAAATTGAGACCAAGTAAAACCCGCCACATCAGCAAGACAACCACGTATATTAGTTAAATGGCATCAGGTTCAGGATGATCAGTGGCTGGTATTAACAACGAACTCAATATAAAACCTCAAATCCAGTATAAAAATGTAGTGACTGATTTATTTCCCAACAAATGGAAAGAGGCACCTAATGTAACAATAATACACAATGGTCCCAATGCCCACTTATCTTAAAATATGATACATTGTTATTCATCAACTTGGAGCCCATATTCAGAGAACTCTTAGCTGCTGCATCCACAAAAGAGGTGGACATAATGAATAGACAGAAAAAAGGGAAGCAGGGGGAAAAGGGATATATAATAGTTCATAAGATTTGTCTAAAAGAACGAGATGATAATTTTACGGCATTGAGAAAATTATGGAACTAGCAACATTCTTTCTTGGAAAAAATCATGTACATACTTGAGTATACATTATGAATTACATATCAGCGTGACCACAACAACTTTCTTTCTTGGAAAACATCATTCACCCATATCCAAACATACCCTAAAGGCTATTAAACTGGAAGTGAACTCATTATCTAAATCCATTATCTGAATCTCAATCCAATTCATACTTAATATGGAAACTCAACTCTTACAATACTTTAGTGGATTTTCAGGATCAATTGGTGTTAGACCCCACTAATTCCTCATTGAGATCTCACTTTAAGAAGTAGCGTTGAAGGATTACTTATTAACCCTTGAGTCCTATTACTCTCAACTCAGATAGAAATCAAGAACAAACTGGCTAAAAGATGGTGATCATAACTCCAAATTCTTTTATCACGCCATCTAGGAAAGAACGAACATGAACGACATTGTATTCTTATTGAATTAAGAGGACAAGGAAATCACTGATTAAGAAAGCTTATAAAAACTAACCTTTAAGCACTGCAAGCACATTCTTGGTACTAACAGGAAACTTAACCAATTCTCTCAAGGATTATCTGGAAAATTCTTTTCCTTCCCAATTTGAAGTTTATCTAATTGAGGAAGTCAATCCATTGGAGATTAAGAACATCTTATTTAGCTTACACCTAGACAAGGCACTAGGCACTATGCACTAGGCACGAATAACTTCAATGCAAAATTTTTCCAATCAATGTGGCATTTAAAAGGATATATGATAACAAGTTTAGTTTTGAAACTCTTCAGTAACACTTACATTTTAAATAAACTCAATAAGACCTTTGTGACTCTTATTCCTAAGGTCCTTAATTAATCTCGTTTCATGAATATAGACCCATTTCTTATTGCAATGTAATCTATAAGGTCATCTCCAAGATCCTTGCTAATAGACTCAAAAGAGTTATAGACCCATTTCTTATTGCAATGTAATCTATAAGGTGATCTCTAAGATCCTTACTAATAGACTCAAAAGAGTTATAGACCCATTTCTTATTGCAATGTAATCTATAAGGTGATCTCCAAGATCCTTGCTAATAGACTCAAAAGAGTTATACTTACTTTGATTAGCCCTAATTAAACTTCTTATATTCATAATAGGAATATTAGGGATAATATCATGCTGGTATAGGCACTCTGTAAGAGATACTACTCCAAGAAGTCTATTAAAAGTTGAACTTTCAAAATCAACTTGACACAGGCTTTTGACTCTCTTAATTGGAGCTTTCTAATTAGCTCAATATAGCTTACAGGTTTTCTAGCAAATTCATTATGTGGATCACCAAGTTCATCAATTATACTTCTTACTCTGTTCTAATCAATTTTGAACCATCAAAGATCGTTAAGGTCTAAGGTGCCTCTCTTGCACCTTATTTATTTGCTATCAGTATGGAAATTTTTACCTGACTGTCAAGGTTAAACATAAGCAGTGAACCTAGTTTTAAAATTTTGATAAATGTGTAAAGCTTGGCCTTTTCAATTTATCATTTACGGATGTTTACTCTTTCGTGGTGCCAATCTAGAATCCATTAAGCTTATGTTTAGATCCTTGGAGTCCTTAAATCAATCTTAGGTCTAGTTTTAATCCAAACAAAAGCTCAACAAGTGTAAAATAGAGTATATTTAGTTCAATGTTCTCATCAACAGGTGTAAATTAGAGTATATCTTCACTTGTTTCTATTGGAGGCCTCTTAATACAACAACTCCCATTTAAATATCTAAGGGTTCCTATCTTTTTAAAAAAATTCACCTTTCAGGATTTTTTACCTCTCTTGTGTAAAAGCCCATACTGTAACATCCCACCCTCAATTGGAAGGGTAGAATAGTAACTTGGCATAGATTGAGATGGATTGGGAGTAATTAGAACTGCTCATGCATACTAGAATTGGGACACAGTGAAATTTGTGCACATGCAAATACCTGTACATTCATTCATGACATTCCCTGTATTTGTGCCTAATGCAATTTTATTGTAAATAACGTGGTAATTATGTTTGAAAAATTTATTGAAGTGAGTTTTTGTGTGTTTTATATTTTAAGGGATTTTAAGGAATTTTTCGGGAAAAATTTCCGGAGCGGAAAAAAATCGCCAAGTAGCGAACCGGTCGATTTTCGGTAGCGAAAATTGCTACCCAATGGCACTGTCATATTGGGTATATTATTTTGGAATTTA
>JAOTAX010000002.1:20777934-20790113 GCA_025629825.1 Erythroxylum guanchezii | reverse complement strand
ATCCTCCAAAGGCAATCCTCCAAATTGAGATGCTCTCACCATGGATGTAATGCTGTGAGGAATCTCAAAACTTGCAGTTGTGATCGTCGGCCTTATAATAGGAGGCATGGGTCTATTGTTGTGCCCCATAGTTAAATCCATTATAGTCAACTCCCTTTTCTCTTCAGTATATGGCATCGACCTCTCCTCGTGTTGTTCCATCTCTAAAAATTGCTCTTCTCTAATCCTTTCTTCTGTGTTACTATTCCGAGCCAATGTGGTTTCCTTATGCAAATTGCAAAAAGTTTTTTCAATCTCAGTATCTAATAGCAAATTCTCGAGGTTTTGACCACAAGTGAGCATAAGCAAAATGGAATAAAAAAAAGCAAATAATAACAGAACTAAGAATGAAAAATAAAACACACCAAAATAAATCAATCAAACAAACAACTAAAATATGTAAATAAACAATGAAGCAAGAATTAAGTCTGAGATAATTAATACCGTCTAACCTAATGACTCACAATAAAGAAATTTCTCCGACAATGGCGCCAAAAACTTGTTGTGGTCTAAACAAAACAATATAAATTAAATTCTATCTAGATCAATTAGAGGCAAGTACACTCCGTCGACAAGTAAATATAAAACGGTAAGAACCGAATATCGTACCCAAGGAAATTTCAAAACGCAAGACAATTAAATTAAACGATGAAAAATTACTCAGATGATCAAGAATTGATTGATTTGAAAATAAAGTAAAATAAAATAAGCAAATCAAGGAAATATGAAAAGTCCAAGGTATGAATTAAAACGACTAGATTTACTCAAATGACAAAAATCGGTTAAGGTATTAGATTTCAATGGATTGGACACTAAAAATTGTAACGGTGGATTGATCTAGGAATTACTTCACTTAAGTAAGTCGAACCCAATGTTCATGGATGTTCCCTTCTCTTCTAAATCCGAATCACCCACTTGGTTCATAGATAATTCGGAATAAAAGACGTTAAATACAAGAAGCCTAAAACTAAGTTCGTTAATTCTAGGTATCCTCACACAAGATCCTAAGGTTGGTCTACTCTTTAGTCTCAAGTATGTTGCTTGGCAAACATTAATACCACAAAAATTATCCTAATCCAAATTCAATCTTAACCTTAACCGAAAAGAAAAACTTACTCACACATATTTATCAATGCAACATAAATCATGGTCATAATATATGTTTGCATTGATTAAATCCACACAATTAAAATAAATGAGGAATTAAAAAGAAACAAATTAAAAACACCCCTTTTTCCGCGGCTGTATTTTCTCGCGCCACTAGCGTCGACACATTTAATCTCCACCAGCATGCATTTGTCCTTCACCAGTTCAATGTTCCCTTCCTTTCCAACCACCAACTTCAACGTGTTGTGAGGCCACTAGCTGCTGTAACGTGTGTGTGTGTGGAGTGGAAAGTCTCTTAGCTACTAACGTTATTACTTCATCCTTTTCTTTCTCCACCAACTAACGTTTTTCCAGCTCACTTGTGTCCCCAGCTAACGTTTTTGGTGTGTGAAATGAGTGACACCTTCATCTCAACTTGGCCTTCTCAACGTATTTTTCCTCAAGCCACCTTGGGTCCACCAGCTGCTTCATCAACGTGAGTGGAGTATTTTTTTTAAACCACCAGCTGCAAGATTGTCTCTCTTCACCAGCAGCTAGGTGTCCTCCTCTTCACCAAGCTCACATTGTCTAACTCTCCAGCTGCTACGTGTGTCTCCACCAGTTTTTTTTTTCCAGCCTCCACACTCTCTCCTCACACCACCAACTACTTATTTCTACGTTGCCCTTTGCCACCAGCTGCTACGTCGTGAGAGGGGAGTGTTGAGTGGTGTAGCCTTAAGTGAGGGTTGTAACGTGAGTGATGTTGCTCCTCTCCTTGCCAACATTTTTTATCTCCTCTAATGGAATGTCCACACTATTCCTCTTCATGCCACCTGCTGCTCCTCTCTTAACGCCACCTCCTGTTTTATTTTTTTTGGTCTCCACCCATCTCCTTCATTCATGCCAGCTAACGTCTTTTTAATGTTTCAACCTCTTGCTTCAAAAGTTGCCTTCCACGTTTTCTTACAACCAGCTGCTTCAACGTCATCTTCCTCCACCCAACCAGCTGTCAACGTGTGGATATGGTTAGTGTTTTTGTATGAGTCAAGTATGGAGGCTACTTTTTTAGAAAGATATGCTGGCGTGCTTGGTGTCTTGTGCGTAAAAGTGAGAGCTGTCTTAGCGTGTCCAGAGCATGTGTGTGAGAGCTATTGTTTTTGTGGAGGTTAGCTGCCAACTTCAACGTGAGTTTTTCACACTTTAACGTGAAGTTGCTACCAGTTATTTCGTTGTTTTCTAGCCATATCCTACTTACATTTTTTTCTCCTTTTGCTTCCAGCTTTCTACGTGATTTTAAGAGATTTTTTTTCCACCTTTTACGCACAACTCTTGTCTTCTTATTCTTCTATCCACGCCTAACTTCCAATTTTTTAACTCTCTTGCCGCAGCCATCATCTTTTGTCTCCATTTCAGCTAATGCTATTTTTTATGCACATTCTCATTTTTCTCTTGGCCAAAACGTTAGCATTTTTGGCCACTAAAAAACGTTAACTTTTGTTCTTTTTTCCTTTAAATGTGTGCCTGAAATTACAACAAATAACTCTTAATTAATGTAATTTAAACATTAAATGGACAAGGGTTGAGCAAATTACATATCAAAAATTAATACAAAATGCTCATTAACAGCCAACTAGTCATTTCAGGATAGGGCATGCTCGTTTTCAACGGAGGTAGAGTGCAATTTATTATTTCCATCCTATCAAATTTTTACAATTACTAGTGCTCTCAAAGAACATCTAAAATCTATAGATAAACTTTTGAGGGACTTCTTTTGGAGTGGGGTTAACAGTTCTCCTAAAATTTCAAAGGTGAAGTGGTCAAATGTATGTTTGTCTAAGGATCATGAGGTTATAGGTATTTGCTCAATCACATTGTCTAGCAAGGTCCAATTAGTCAAAAGATTTTGATAAATTTGTGTAGACAAGGAAGCTCTCTAGATTAGGTGGCTGTGTATGTATTTGCTGAAGGGGAAATACATTTGAAGCGTTAAGGTAAATGATAATGTCACATCGATATTGAAACAAATTTTGCACCTAAGGGACTCAATATCGCTCTCCATTAAGCACAAGGTGGGGGATGGCATACCTGAAAATTCCAAGGTACAAGCTTTTATCAAGAGCAACACTTGGATCTAGATAGCCGATTCCACCGAGGGATCCTCGATAATTTACCCTCTTATTCCCACAACCCCTTAATCCAGGATTCTATTCTTTGGTTACCATACAAGAAGATGACATTCTCTACAAGGTCTTAAGAAAAGCTCCCTAGGGGGACCATAACTTAATATGGGACTCTGCTGTATCGTCTCTAATACTTTCATCCTATGGCTAGCTGCTTTAAAGAGGTTGAGCACCAAGGGCTCCCTCAAAAATTACATATTTGACAAGAATTGCTCTTTCTGCTTATAGGCTACAGAAGACCTTGACCATCTTTATTTTAATTATTGTTTCTCAGGAGCAAAACTCTCAAGCTGTTTGGGTTGCGATGTTCCTACTCGAAGTTCTGGTTATCATAGAGCTTGACATACAGGTTGAGAGCAACAGAAAACAATTCCTTAGCACTCTTTAGGAAATTGCTACTCAAAATCAAAACGGCATTACTGACAAAGGGTCTTGACAACCACTTAAGTCCGGAAGCCAAGCTTACACGGTTCCTGTAACTTGCACCCGATTAAAACCTTTGTGAATTGTGATTTCGAAAGTATCTTATGGCTTGGGGCGCGGTCCCTATTCTAGTGGACCTCATAAGAACAATTCTGTAACCTTGGGCTTGTTTAACCTTATTACTTAAAAAAAGTCATCAATTCTGTTTTCAAGGATTAAAATTTAAAGAGTCCATTTCATTTACTCGTCCAAAAACATAGAAGACGTCCGATACAATTGGAACGACACAGAAGAACGTAGATGAGGTTGGGATGTGATGGTCCTAAGTTCAACCGATAGCAATAGTCACAGACGACTTATCCTGGGATTTCCAGGTGGGCCCTCGGTCTCTTCCAGGTCCATTGGAAAATTAAATCCTCATCCTAAGGTAATTAATTATCTGGAAAATGTATACATGTGGACATGTAAGTCAGTTCGGGTAGAGTGATCTTCTACGAAGGATTTAAAATTTGTCAGACGAGCTTGTGCAATTTGTTGATAATAATTAAGAATTTTTAGAAAAACAAAACCTAATATGGCAATGACGAGTTGTGGTGCCCCACAAGTGTGGGACAATAGTTCAATGCCAGTGAAGCATGTGTGCTCTATTTGCAACTACAAATCAGATCAGAATTCTATGCGGTGAAATTGCCATAATCAATCAACTATTGTTCACTATCGCTCCCCTGAGAAACTGCGATCGTTTTGCTTGATTCCCCCATGACTTCCTGTAGAAATTGTAACGAATCAGAATGGCGGTTCCATAATCAAATATACAAGTTTAACAAGTTAGGAAACAAGATCAGGATTAGATGTACCACCAGACTTGATGCATATTAAGTCGTTAATCTCTCTTTTTCTGAAAGGGTTAGTAAATCGGACGGGGCATTATACTTTAAGCTGTCTGATTCTGTAGAACTGCACACTGTTCTAATTCCTAAAAAAATTCTCTAGCCTCAGATATATTGCAATTTCATCAATAATATATGTAAACTGTTACTGAAAATTATCCATATATGTGGGATAGTAGCCGAGGGAATAATCTTTTCTTTAAAATGTTAAGCAGCAATTCTAAGTCTTCCAGACAATTCAACCTCCAAACAAGGAAAATGTTTTAGGGATTGACCTGAGAAAGAAATACATGAAGAATGATGAAACACTTAAATTGAAAACCAGGATAACTATGATCAATTCATGGTCTTTTCAGTCATTGCAGAACAAGTAGTACATATATTTCTGAATAAATCTAACTTCAATTTCGAATTCTATCCTCCAACTCTACTAGATTCTTTAGGCACTGTCATAGGTTTTTCAAAAATCAAGTCATTCCCAGGATTCCGTTTAGAATTTTCATATTCCCAACTGTTGTCTTGTACTTGTTTCCAATTAAGAGAGAATATTTGTCATAAATTGAACATCTAAATTGTTAGCTAATAATCCCAAACCTGAACATGTGTCTGGTGCTTGTTATCTCGTTTTTCATGTTCTTTTTGCTGCTGTTGTGGCAATGGTAATTGTTGTTGGTGATGGTCTTGCTGCTGCTGTTGTGGTAGTAGTTGTTGCTGTTGGTAAAGATGGTCCTGCTGCATTTGATAGGACGGTTGTGGTAGCATCTGTTGTTGCTGATGAAATTGCAACTGTTGCTGTTGTTGCCTTGCTTCTTGTCTCTGGTGTGGTTGATTTTTCCACACAAAAGGTCCCGGCTGTTGTTGCTGAAGATGATGCTCCTGCTCTTGTGGATAGGGAAACTGCTGCTGTTGTTGCTGAAGATATTGATGTTGCAACTGCTGTTGTTGCTGTTGTTGATAGTTTTGCTGCCAAAGCTGCTGCTGTAAAGGGGACTTCTGTTGAAACTGCTGCTGTTGTTGCCAAAGCAGCTGCTGTTGCTGTTGTTGATAGTAATAATATTGCAATATTTGGTCATATGCTTGGCTATCCTGAACATTTGCACTTTGCCCATTATACTGTGCTTGATATTGCGATGTCTGTGCCTGCTGAAGAGAATAAGATTGAGAAAAGGGGAGAATTTTCTGTTGCTGTGCATTTTGCATTGACCAGGCTTGAGGATTAGCTACTGTAGTAGAGGCGGGACTCTGATTTTGTCCTTGAATACCTGGAAACTGGGGGCTTTGCAAAGAAAAAGGTTGCGACAGGTAGCCTTCACTCATCGGTAGCTGGGCATCATTTTCAACTTGCGGACACTGACGAGAAGCCAGCCTCTGCTGATTAAGTCTTCCACAGGACTGTCCTTGATCCCTAAATTTGGAATCTCGGAGCATTCTTCCAGACTCTCTCTTTCGACTGCAGTTTTTACTACTACCTACTAGCGTTTGTAACTGCAGAACTCCCTCTGACATGTTCTGATTACTTCTTGACCATGGAGGACTGGCACTTCTAGCAATTGTTTGGGCAGAAACATCAGGGTGACAGCTTATTGGGCTTGAAGCAGAAAAATGAATGTTTGCCTCATCACTACTCCCAAGCATGTCATCATTGGATAAAGTATTCTCTTTATCTTCATTCTTCAGCAGGCTTCCCTTGGATAAATTGGATTCTTGAGGAAACTCAGCTTCATTTGATGTGAAAGGATATCCACTCGTTGAATGAGAAATTTCAGAATTAAAAGATGGATTGATTTGAATAGAAGACTTGGTTTCCTGTGAATCTAAGGAAAGTCTTCCCAGTAAAGGTGACTTCAAATCCTGTCCAAGATCATGGTGATGCTCTCGCTGAACACTGACTTTTGACAACTCAATTGAAGCTTGACTATCACTTTCATTAGTGACTCGATCTACTGAATCAAGAGATATATTTTGTTCAGGGGACTGTTCCCCAAGACGCTTTGCCACTGTAAGAGATAAATCCTGTGGACCTTCTTCTGCTTTGTAGACAGATTCTCTAGACTGAAGCCCTCCATCCACAGTTGGGACAGACGGGATACCACAATTTTCCCTCCACGGTGCTTCGTGGTTAGATACCTGCTCAGATAGCAAGTCCTTATTCCCCAGTGAAGGCAGTTCACAGTTTGTTGCTTGCTCCGTTGCAAGCAGGTCAACCTGGTTATCATGATTTTCTCCCGGGGACACTCTTCCATCTTGGAGCAAGGATCTAAGATGGCAGTCAGAACTATGATCTCCAAAGGATTGGCAAGGCAATCTAGCTTTGTTGTCTTTTTGAGTTTTAATAGCCTTATTCCATTGTATTATCTTAGCAGTAGAAGAAAACAAAGTAGTATTCCGAGAATGTGGAAACAATCTCATGTGTCTAATCCATGCCTTCCTTGACTCATAGCTAGTCCCACAAAGGTCAACAAACTGCAATCATGAAATTTTCATGCTTATTTGTTTATGTTAATTAAATGCATCTAGTAGATATTTGTGAATCAGAGATGAATAATGGCCTCATAAAATGAATGGACTGCTGGAACTTTGACTTTAGGACTGGAATCAAGAAAAAATAAAAGGGTATGTGTTTAGGAATAACTCCTAGGTCTAAGACTCACTCCTACTTAAGAATCACCCTTGGAGAACAGAAAGGTTCCCAATTTCAGAACTCAAAATCACAGAATCCATTTAAAAACCACCAACCTCCTCAAATACTTGATGAAAGACATATATGAAAATACATTGACAGGGTAATCTGACCTATCTATAACTCCATTTGACAAGGTATATAAATAGAAATTCACCTTGTACTAGACCAGTACAGTGACCAATTAAACTACAAGCGTAGGGGGTCAATTTTACCTAGGGGGTCAATTTTACCTCTAAGTATAGTCTTGATATATCCTCCCTCTCTTCTGCACTTAAACCTTGACATGCAAGTGCTGTTGGAGATATTACATCAGCTACAATGGATTCCACCACATTCATATGTCTTGACCCTCCATGTGTAATTGCAAGTTTAATTAATTCCTGTAGAAGTAACAATCAGCAACTATCTCAAGCTTCCACACAAAACAAAACAAAACAAAAAGAAAAAAAGAAAAAGCAAATGTCCAGTCTAGAAAACTACAAATGTCAAAGCATGGCCAACTTTAAAAACTAGACACGATGTGAAAACAAGCCAATGACTCTCTTGGGATTTGATAGATTGCTTCTTCACATCCAAGAAATAATTTGAGAATAAGAACAGTTGATGTAGGACAAATAGAAGAAATCATCAACTAGGAGTTCAAACTCACAAAAACTACAAAATATGGACTGTTGATTGTTGTTAGGCTGCCAAAATTCAAATTTCAGATTTGGATATAATTGGATATTTTGGGGTTTGATTGCTGAAAATTTGGGCTACGATTTTAGGATTTGATATAGTTGGAATTTAGGTTTAATATGGCTAGAATTTAGGATTTTGGTTACTGGAATTCTGGTGAGATAAACCAATAATGGAGGGTAACAACTAGAATCTCTCCTAGTCTTATCACCCCTTCTAATTGAAAACTTAAAATTTATAGATAAAAATTTTCAGGATATTTTGTTATTCAAGGGCTAAGTCCACACATATTTATAGAAGTTCTTAAAATCCTTATTCTAGTATGAAGGGATTCTCAAGACATTTAAATCCTATTCTAATTTCTAACAAAAATTCTATAAGTTTAAGTCCTAAACAATTACAATAACACATCGACAACTAGAATAACATATATAACTTGTTACTACTTCCTAGCTAATAAAAAATCCTATCTAAATTCAGCCCTTGTGTTGTCAACTCAATTCCCATCTTTGAACATACTAAATTAAAAATTGTGGTTGACTATTTTTTTCTCTTTTATTTCTTTTATAGACTTTAAGCTCTTCTACATCAAGTCTCCCCTAGTTTGTCTAAAATCATCTTCAACGTAGAATGTAACAAATACTGATCATATAAATCTAGATTCAACTTCTAAAATTCAGATTCTAAAATTCAAGTACTGTCAGATATTGATCTTTCTTTCCACTTCACAAGAAACCATTGATATCCATCACAAGAAACCATTGATATCCATCAGCTCTTGTAGCTATAATTTGTTGATCAAGAATATCCTTTATCTCCTCTTTAAGATGAGGAATAACGGAAATTCTTACAACCAACAAAAGATTATATATCATCATATCCATGATAAATAGTTAAGTCCGCAATATTAAAAATAGATTTAATTCCAATGTCACTTGGTAATTCCCAAACATATGCATTAACACTTATTATCTTGAGGATCTTATAAGGTTCAACAGTCTGTTAATGAACCTTTTTATATTTCCTTTTGGAAAACGCTCTAAACAAATTGTTGCTATCGTCATATCACCTTTATTGAATTCCACTAATCGACGATGTTGATTAGCCTGTACTTTATAAGTCAAGTCGCTGACTGTTATCTTTCACTGTACATCATCAAATATATTCCTCATGTTGTACAAAACCTTCAACTTCAACACTAACTAGGGTTATTTTTGGTAAAGGAATCAAATCAATAGGCTTTCTTGGTTGAACTCCCAAAACTACCTTAAAAGGACTCTTATTAGTTGACTTATTTATAGATATGTTGTATACAAATTTTGTCATAGGAAAAATTAGGTCCCAATTATTCATATTGTTCCCAATCAAACATTTAAACAAGTCCCTTAAGCTTTTATTCACCACCTCCATTTTTCCATCAATTTGGGGATGGAAAGAACTTGAAAATTGAAGCTTAGTGTTTAATATTTTTCATAGAGTTCTGCGAAAATAACCAATAAAATTCACATCACGATCGAAGACAATGGTTATAGGAAACCCATAGAAACAACAATCCCTTTGAAGAAGAGTTTAGCAACATAGATGGCATCATAAGTCTTAAAATAAGAAATGAAATAACTCATCTTGAAAGGTCTATCCATCACCACAAAAATATAAACATAACCTCTTATATATTTAGGGATTCCCAAGACAAAATTCATACTTATGTCTTGTCATAGTTCATGAGACAAGGGCAATGGTGTGTATATTCTAGAATTTTGCTTCTTTTGTTTAGCTAATTGACATGTTCAACATTGTCATATGACTTTAGAAACGTTCTGCTTTAATGAGGGCCAATAAAAGTGATTTTCAACAATTGCTATGATTTTATCTTTTTCAAAGTGACCTACTGTCCTTTCTCCATGTAGTTCCCAAATCACATACTCCTTTATAAAAGTATTGGGTAAGCAAAGTCAATTTCCTTTTAAAAAGTAGACATGGATCATAAAAGGGAAGTGATTGTCCCTCTATCCATCTTCAATTTCTGAATAAATTATTCTAAAATCTCAATAAGAAACATATTCACTTTTTAGGTTTTCAAACTTCACAACTTCTACCCTCAAAGTGTTAAGCAAATGACTCTTTTTACTTAATGCATCCGTTTCCTTATTCTTAACTTCTACCCAGTGTTTAATTATAAAGTTAAATTACACCAAAAATTCACTCCAAAAGGTGTGATTTTTGTTCAAGTTCTTCTAGGAATTGAAGTGTTTAAGAGATTGATGATCTGAATATGGAATAAACACCTATAAGAGAGATAACAATGCCAATTGTAAAAAGAACGTATCACTACATAAAATTCCTTGTTATAGGTCGAATATTGTTGTTTCTCTTCAATTTAACTTCTCAATGACGTAAGCAATTTGGTGCCTTTCTAGACTGAGTATGCCTCCAATTCCCGCATGAGATGCAATACAAGCAACTTCAAATACTATAAAAATCTAAAAGTTCCAAAGCAGGAGATTCAATCATCTTTTTGTTTTATTTCTTCGAAGGCTTTAGTTGATGCCTTTGTCTAAGTAAAATGAACCTTTCTTAATATAATCAGTAATGGGTGCCATTATGGTGCTGAAATTATGAATAAATCACCTATAAAATGCTTACTAGACCATGGAAACTACGTGTCTCATGCGCATCCTCTGGAATAGGCTAATCAAGGAGGACCTTAATCTTTTCGAGTCCATCTCTACTCCTTGATAGAATACAATAAAAACTAAAAAATAACACTTGATTTCATAAAACAACACTTTTTAAAGTTGATATAAAGTTCTCATCTCAAAACTCTTAAGACTTGTTGTACATGTAATAGGTAGTCTTACTGTATATTAATATATCATCAAAATATACCATAAAAAATCTGCCCATAAATGGTCAAAACACTTGATTCATCACTTTCATAAAAATGCTAAGTACATTTGAGAATCCAAATCACATCACCAACCACTCACAAAGCTCCTCTTTAGTCTTGAAAACCATTTTCCATTCATCTCTAAGTCTAATTCTAATTTGATTACTTTGTAACTCTATCTTGGTAAAGATAGTAGCTTCAATCAACATGCCTAACATGTCATCAAGGCAAGGGATTGGAAACCTATACTTTATCATGATCTTGTTTATTGGCCGATAATCAACACACATCTACCAACTTCCATCCTTTTTAGGAGTCAATAATGCTTGAACTACACACAGACTAAAACTTGCTTGAATAAATCCTTTTTTCGGTAACTCCTCTACTTGTCTCTTCAACTCTTCATTTGCAATGAGATTTAAGTGATAGGCTGGAAGATTTGTTAAAGTGGATCCTAGAACTAAATAACATGTTCAATATCTCATAAAGGAGATAATTCACCTAGTAAATCATCCGGTGCAAGGTCTGAAGAATTAGCAAGTAGTTCACCCACTTCTTTTGGTAAGGTAAGGGGTGTTCCAAGTGCTATTTCTATTATATCCCTCATTACTAAACACAACCAGCTTCTCTTTACTGACAACCTCAAATTCTCTTTGCAAGGATATTAAGAGCTTTTTCTTGACATTTACGGCTATCTTGTTACTTCCTCTTTATTTTCTACATTTTCTACTTTCATAGACTTATTTCCACGAAATATAAACTGATAGGTGTTAGCCTGTCCAAAGTGCTACACATTTCGATCATAAAGCCATGGGCGACCAAGTACGAGATACTTTCATAGCAATAAAATCACACAAAATAGAGTCTTCATATATAGAATTTGAAAGACACCAAACACTTTTGAGCAACCAGTATAGTATTATCATTCACCCAAGCAACTTTGTAGGGTTGTGGATGTTTCTCAGTAAGCAAATTCAATCGCTTCAGCATGTTCTTTGATACCACATTTATTGTACTTTCTCCATCTCCATCAATGATAAGCTTACAAACTTTATCTCCACATCTAACTTGACTAAAAGAAATAGCAATACAAGGTCATTCTTCTTGATTTTCTACTTTAGGGGTTGTAAGTATACATTTTACTACATTAAGATTTGTCAAACCAACCAATTCATCACTAAAGTCTCCTTCCAACTCCTCTCCAGCTTTGTGTCCACACACATTCTCATCAAATTCTTTCTCCACTTCTCCCATCATTTGCAACTCTCTATTAGTATATTCATAAAAAAAGTGAACCATCGCACGCCCTCCGC
>JAOTAX010000002.1:20759515-20776815 GCA_025629825.1 Erythroxylum guanchezii | reverse complement strand
CCCGGAAACACTTCTTGTCACTGTTGCCTCTTTTTGTCTGAGTCTTAGCTATGGATTTGTGTTTAAGTTAAGCTCTTTGAGAAACTTTGTAGTTGTTTTGTGGTTCAAATTTGATGCATTAGATGATGGTCTAAAATTTTGTACTGTCATAATTCTCCTCAAGCCAAACTCCCCAGTTTGATTTCTTAACTTTTTAATTACTAATTGTCTTAGGAATTGTTCTGCTCTTAAAGTGGCTGTATATCCTTTGCATTATTAGCTCCTTGACAATTTCTTCCCTTAAGCCGTTTTTATAGTGAGATATAAGTTGTCGTTCTAATTTCATTCCTTCACAATGGATAGAAAATTCATCAAATATTTTCCTGTACTCAATTATAGACAAAATCTCTTCTCTAAGGGTTGTGAGTTGATCTTGGAAATCTTCTTAGCAAAGAAATAGTAAGTATCTTTCCCATAACTTCAGCTTCATATCTTCCTAATCAACAATTGATCGCTGTAATATTTTTCAAAGTCTATCCTTTATCAATCTCCACTAGATTTTACCATGTCTAACTAACTTCATCTTTCCAAATCAAACTTTTTGATCTTCTAACATGTGGTACAAATTAGACAAATATTCTATTAGTACTATCCAGTCCAAGAACAAGTGTGGATCCATCTTTCTTGCAAAAGAGCTTCAACATGAACTTTCTTAATAATATCATCGAGTATATTATGTGTTTCAACGCTATCATGGCCTCTAAAGTCTCGCACGCTTTCCAAGTGCTATTGGTTAGTTTGTTTGTCTTGAAACTCTCGATAGGCATTGATTTCCTAACACTACTCATTGTTGATAAGTTTCAACCTCATCTTGGATTTCACTTTCTCCACCATTAACACATCCAATGTCATTTGATGTACGATGTTGTTTGATGGATTAGTTCTTGGAGCACCTTGTGATTGAGGGTCATTAAGATCCTATCCTTCCATAACTCCCAAAATTATTTCATCTCGTTCTTGGTCGTTGAATATTCTTCTATGAGCTCTTATGCTACGTGTTAACATTGTAAACCAAAAGTTTGGTACTAAATTGATGTAGGAAAAATAGAAGAAATTATCAACAAATAATTAAAAATCGCAAAAACTAGAAAATATGGACTATTGATTATTGTTAGGCTGCTAAAATTCATATTTCATATTTGGGTATAATTGAATTGTTAAGGTTTGATTGCTAAAAATTTGGACTAGGATTTTAGGGTTGACATGACTGGAATTTAGGTTTGATATTACCTAGAATTTGGGGTTTTGGTTACAGGAATTTTGGTGAGATAAGCAAATAATGAAGGGTAAGAACTAGAATCGCTCCTATCACTTCTAGAAGAACGAATCACACCTTCTAATTGAAAACTTAAGTTTATAGATAAAAAATTCAGGATATTTTGTTACCTCTACAAGTAACTTGCAACAAGGCAATTGTTTGATACCATCAATCAGAATGCTTATGGCAACGTTCTCATTGTTGGTAATCTACAAAACAGAAAAATAGTCTAAACACAACATGAGTTTTAACTTAAAAAACAAACAAACATGAAGTGGTTTGAGTATCAAGCACTAATAAGACCTTAGCAGCTAGAACTTAAAACATCCATGAAAAACCTACCAAGTACTTCAGACGTGAAAAATGAATATGCAAGGCTGGAAGAATATCAAATCTTCCCTTTGTTGTAGCCATTTCTAGCGCTTCTTTGTATATGTTAGAAGCTTCTATGAGATTTCCCTGATCCATTTGGATAAGTCTTAACAAGAATTCGAAAACTAGATGCATGTAGTTAAATCTTTTTATTTTATTTTTAATATACATACCAAACGCTTTTCCATGTTAGCTTTTCTTACAACGTAGTCAAGAAAGTCTGCATCTGATTCTGCACTACACTGAAGAAAGGCAGAACGTGCACTGTGCATATCCCCAATATGTTCCTTGAACATGGCATTGAACAAGTGAACCATTGGCATCTTCTGCAACGAACATATTAGTGGGGCAATAAGCGTCTCCATCATTCATAAAGAATTGAGTCGAAGCATTACAAGTCTCAGTCAAGAAACTAAGAGGGAAATTGAAAAATAACTTTGTGAAGAGTGGAAATTCCATATGACCAATCAATGGGATAATAGTCATTGCAATATGTATTTTCTTTTGATATTGATACTCTATAGTTGTAACAACCCAACAGATGAAAATAATCCCTAAATATAAGTAATTACTAAGCACACATCTTATCATTGTTTGTTAGACCATTGAAGTGGCATGGCTTCATTTCCATCTTATTGTATTCCTTATACTACTTTTAGATCCAACAATTACTGACTACTATTCAACTTTTGGCTAAATTTTCATGCGAATTAACAGAGGTCTTCTAAAATTGAGTGGTTATAAGTTTGCACACACTTATGATAACTGGAAATTTTACAACTCATATTGACTTGTAAATAGTTATGTTATGTGCGAACTATCAATGTTTATGACCGCAACAATAGCAACAAAACACAAACCAACATTTAGCACATTTCTACTTAATGACATGAAAATACAGGAATAAATGAATTAGCTCATATAGGTGTTAAGCAAACTGATGAGTTATAAGACATAATACCAGTATCTCTGCAGCTTAATATTACCTTCAGAAAGGTTTTTGATGCTCGATCTAGTGCAAAGTTTGCCATCTCTCTTCCTCCTTTGCTTTCCATGAATTCCACATAACGCATCCAGAATTCAGGATAATTAGCACAAGAAATCAAGCATCTTTCGTACAGTTTAACAGCCTATGATAATTAATGAGAAGGAATGTTAGATGTCACAAAGAAAGAATGGAAAAGACAGAGTGTTGTAACAACACAAACCAATACCCAGTCAAAATCACCAAATGATTCAACAAAGTCTAGATAGTGATGCCAATTTTCTAACTGGCTGACATCGAGTGGCTTGACATGAAAGTAAGGCCTCTTTATGTGAGTTTCAAAGTTTTTTATTTTTCTATTCAACTCAGAAGCCTGCTGATAGAGCAATTCTCCTGTAGCTTCATATCTCTGCAATGCTTTAAATTTGGCCAAACTAAAAGATGGATCCAATAATTCATCAATGATGGGAGTTATATTATCTGGCCTATAATTTGCAGACACTTCACCGTCAAGTACAGATTCCACGACCATTTCTGGCATAGAAGTGTTGTTCGATTCAATTGCTTCCTTCCAAATGCACAACAACTTCTTAAAACTGGAGAAAAGCAACTTACGCTAGTAAGGGTTTAATGACCAACTAATTGGAGAATATTTATAAAACGCAACAATATAATAGCAATTTCAACCAATGAAAGATAAAGTTGCACTGTCTAAAAAACAAATTTGGTACTGAATTTGTATTGAAGTCCCAACATCAATTAGATACATTAGTTAGATGGATTAATTTTGGTCCATAAGGATGGCCTTTTGTACATCTGGACTTCAAGGTCTATATACCTTGTTCTACAACCATGGTTTTTGTTTTCTCTTTTTTTTGGGTTGACAATAGCATACAATGAATAGATACCCTTATGTTTAAAAGAAAAGGCTGCAGTATAAAATTAAAGGATTGACTGCCATGGAAAATGTGTATGCTCACAGTGGCAAAAACCCTTTTGGTACCCACATCAATACTGCTAAATTGTTGATGTTCTATCAAATGTTCCCATTTCAACAAATGTTCCCATTTCAAAACAATTATTGGTAAACTTAGGTTAAGCTAACAAACCTAATGCATAACCCACCGATTCTAGTACTCCCTACACTCATTCAATGTTGCATATTAATCATTCACATAATCCAGAAGGACCAACATGATGAGATCCAAATATCAGCTTTTTGAAGTATTTTAAGTGATATGAGAAATTAGACATAAAAAAGAAAAAGAAAACGAGAACAAGGCATACCTATCATAATAGTGATTCAACTTTTTGCTAGGAAATCTCAATGTTTGGATGTAAATGTGAGCCAAAGCACTCCAATTTTGTTTAGAAAACTCAAATGCGATATATTTATCCCACAAGGCATGGCATAAATAATCTTTTCCAACAAAAGATAAGCCTCTTTTGAATAACCTAATTGATAAGGTGAAAACAAATATGTTAATGAAGTGAACAAAAGGAGATAAGAGTTTGGGGATGAACAAGGAGTTAATTTTGACCATGCAATTAGAAAAATGATTAAAGAAAGCAAATATAATATTGTTATTGCTTTAGAATGTACAATGATCAGAACTCTGATCATATGCATGCTGGAAGTGGAACAATTTGCTATACTAAGTTTCAACATAAATCCTATATTCTTTGCAACATTAGCAATAAGCTAAGAAATAACTAATTTCTATGCAATCTCATAACCTTATCCATAGGTATGGAGCTAGTTTAATTTCTTGAAGGTAAATTATTAATATGACATTTTAACATTATCAGATCAAAGCTTGCACCAGAAAGTGACAAAACACTTGATGCCTTAACAAGGAAAATCTGTAACCACAGTTATAGTTGACAACGGTTTACATATTATATCAAAGCTTTTACTTCAAAAGTTAATATTCTCTTCAACTACTTCTAATCCAATGATATTACCTACGAACATTAGATGGATCCTCAAAGGCCAAACTACCAAAGCTACAGTAGTCAACCCAGATATTGACAGAATAAGTTGCTGAACACACAGCTCGTTCATATATTTCGTAAACTTTGTCAATAGAGCACAAGCGCATACAGTGATCAGCGTACTTTCTCCAATAACCGTAACACAAAGGATACTTGGACAAGAAGGAATCATAAACAAGACATATAATCTCTATGTTGTCCTGCAAAAATTGGAAACAGAACCTCCATCAAATAAAGAGAAGCAAAAGTTCTAGTTTATGAGAGAATGCAAGAAAAATAAAAACTTCTTGAGATTCTATAAATTCCAATAAAGAATTTGCTTTTGTAGGGCTCAAAATCAAGTTTATCAAAAGCACATGGTGCTAGATAGTATTATGAGAGAATATGATGCATAGACAGCATATAGTATTGAATTGAAGCGGATACTGATGAAATTTCCTACGTTCATATGCAAAATAAGTCAATATACATTTTAAAATTTTATTATTATAATCACAATTCAGATGCTGCATGAAACAAAGGTACCATCAGAAGAGAAAACTAAAGAAAAAAATTTCCAATATGTTCTTCCATATAATGGGAGAGTCTAATCTGTCAACAGTATTAATACATTAATACACCATTGTCAAAGGATGATTATTTTGTGCCTTTTGCATAGCTATAAAGATTTGAAAATCTTTCCTTAAGTAGGATTTATTAGTTGTAGAAAGATATGTATACAATAGTTTTACTATTTTTAAGTACTGGAATTTAGCACCCATTTTATAGATATATATATATATATATAGGGAAAGAGACAATTTTCTGGCTAGAAGTTCTCTAAGTTGCATGTTATTAGGGCTTTTCATCTATCTTAAGCCTAATCTCATCGTCATTTAGCCTTTATCCATCTTAACTCTAATTCCACTTTTATTTATTTGAAAACTAGTCTAGCTCCTAGTCTTTGCATATTCAACTTCATGTCTTTGCTCATTCTATATTTTTAACTTAATTCTAGTAATTTCGGCAATTATATTAGTGGTTCAACTATATACTAGACATACTAGTCTTTAGTTTCTTTTAATGGAAAAATTACTAAAATTAGGCATTTCATTTCAAGATATTTTTCAGAGGTAAAGATTTATTGGAACATGTTGATGACACTGATTCTATTCTTGATAAAAACAAGAATAAGGATGAACATGCTAAGTGAAAAGTCAAAGATGCTCAAATCATCACTCTCACACATATCTCCACTACTCAACAAATTGTAGATATTTTCACTAAATCCATGCCACGTCTACAAACATTATTTCTTATTGGTAAATTGATGCTTTAAATTACCAACATAAATTTGAAAGGGATGTCAACAATATTAGCTATCATAGTTGATAGCTAATACATTAATATACCCTTATCAAATGTTGATTTTGTGCAATCCTGTCCAAGACCGATCTTACCTCATCGCAGGCAAATTTTGTGCCTTCTATACAACTATAAGGATTTGAAAATATTTTCTTAAGTAGGATCTATTAGCTGTAGAAAAAGTATGTGCATAATAATTTAGCTATTTTAAGGGCTGAAATTTAGTTTGCACTTTGTATATATATAGGGAATTTCCCATTGAGAAAGACACAATTTTCTGGTCAAAAGTTCTCTAAGTTGTGACAATGACAATAGTAGGAAACAACTTTCTGAGAGTTGAACAGCTGAAGATAACAAAGAAGGCATCAATTTTCTTCTTTCTAGGGATAATCTTTTTCTAGATAGAATATAGCCTCAAAGATGATAACAGTCCAGGGGACAAATCAATAGGACATGCTATCATCCACAATACTCTAGGATTCATCTTTATCAAGTATTCACCCACATTTAAACTAAAAGTCACATTCAAGCATTAGAACAAATATGCTTTTAATGAAGAGTAAGTAGCAAATCCAACATGGTTATTTTCACCCTACACTTCACTTTTTAGGAATCATATACTTTTTTATCCTCCTTGTTAAGCTTCAATATTGACAAAACAAACAAATATTTATAATTCTTCACATCAACTTTGGTGGCACTGTGTAGAATACATTTTAAACATGCTCAACTGTCATTTTAAATTGCAAATGGAACTTACGTGATGAGTCCTCTCAACCTCAGATATAAGGGAAATCCACTCATCAAAACTCAGTAACCCATTAGCAATAACTTCCTGAAGCTTGAGTTCATCATTACCATCTGTCAGAACAAATATTGCTATATTTAATACATAATGAACACTAAAACAGCCAAACTTGTTTGTTAAAAATTGCATAGTTGCAAGTCTCATCCTTTATGCATGCTATAATTATATAAATGCAACAGGCAGAAAAGGAAATTTTAACTCCGTAAAAATTATTAAGATGCATGTTATACTTCTATTAATATCATTTGTCACCAATGACCATATTCAGCAAAACTAACAAGAAACAAGAAACCTCCATCTACCTAATACCTGATATCCGTTAAAAAAATGAAATGATTAGGTTCTTGCATCCCCAAATATGTATGCGCCCAAAGAAAGCAACAAAACCAAAAGAAATTATACTCTTTGAGCTCATTCTAATTCAAATTTATAGTTTGAGCCGATTGAATTATGGGAACCAAACAACAGTTGAAGGGTTCAACTAAAATGCAATCCCATAAACAAGCAAAGATAGGAATTTTTCAACTAAAATGCAATCCCATAAACAAGCAAAGATAGGAATTACGCTATCTTTTACACAATGACAGGACAGAGCAAAACCAGGTTCACATTTTAACCTCTATATTGAGAAGAAGTTATGTTCTTAACCACAACATTATAAAACCTGCTCTCGCCCGACCATTATCACGTCAGTCAGTTGTCTGATTTATGCTCAACCACAGGATTACCAAGTTCAAGCCTTTTAATTTTGGAGTCATCTAAATCAATAGAATTGCAAAAACAGAAGCACAATGGTGGCAGAACCTCATAAAGAGGACGAGAGTGTATGATTTTGCTTACCGAAAGAGTCACTTTCCATCGGCAGGCTCTCTGGTTCCGGGTCCGAAACTTGCGACTCCATCACCAAATTCAATCGGACAAAAATACTGAAGAATCTCTCAACCGGCAAAAGCACATAAGCCTTGTTTGGGCATGGAAAGGACGGGCTTTCACTACAATATGTGCTTTACTTTACTGACAAAAAATCAATTAAAACCAAGGATCTATTTATTTTCACTTAGATTTTAGTTTTTAATTTTTATTTTTAACTTGTTAAAAATATATTTATTTAAGTTTCTGATTTTTATTTTTATTTTTATTTAATTCCATAAATATTGTTTTTGTTCATTATTTTTATTCTAGTTTACAACCAACCAAAAATATATTAAATATTTATTTATTACTAATAATTTATTATTATTATGACTAATATAATATAATTTTTTTATTTATTTAAATTTAATCATTATTTAATAAAATATTTTAAATTTTAAAATATCTTTAAAATACATAACTTTCAGATAAATTTGGTTTTATTAATTAAAATTTATTTGAACAAATAAAATTTCTTATTTAATTACTTATTTTAATAAAATTGAATGAATTTTTTTACTATATTTATTAATAAATAGTATATAAGAAATTTAAATAATATTATTTATTTATTTATTTTATAAAATTAATTTAACTTTATATTTTATTTAATATTTAACTATTATTACCAACAAAAGGATAATTATACCGACATTAATAACAAAACAAGTTTTTATTTTTATATCAAAACAGAAATTAAAAAATTAAAACTATAAACTATAGTAAAAAAAATAAAAGTGAAATTAATCAAATAATCCTTAATTACAATTGATGAAATAAATCTTCACTTTAGTTAACCCGGACTTAACAAAATATAAATCACTCTAAACATATACTTTAGGAGTAGTTTTAAAGATGATAACACTTTATCGTAGTAAACTGTAAGCAATTAGATTGTTATCAAATTAATAACGTTATCTAGGGTTCAATTTGGACTCTTATTCAATGTTTAAAGTTGTAATCGTTATCTCTAGCAACGATTCAATTTTTTACCTCATCATTATAGGATAGGTTTATTCCTCATCCCTTTGCATTTGTGACGGCATCATTAAAGTAATATTGCACTTAATAATTATAGAGACACTAATTAAGTTATATAAGATAAAAGTATCATCAACTATTAATTGATTTTTTCAAAGTATAAGTTGCTCTATAATGTAATAGAGGATACGACACTTTCCAAAACTGTAGCACTGATTCTTTTAATATTCTTGAAACAAAACAAATATAACAGTCTTACATATCCCTATTGGGGGAGTATCTTGGCATAAGATGGAGTAAGTTACTAGGAAAACCATACCATTCACCATCATTTCTCTAAATACATACTTCAGCTTGAGAGGGAATGTTATGAATTGGACGTCTTGTTGATTTCTTATCAAAGCCCCATTACCATTCCAATTAATGTACCACAAGGAAGTAATTAATCCATTCCTAACTCTGCAACAAATAATCTTATCTAAAGTGTCCCTCATCCTCAATAATTAAGCTATAAAGAAGGAATTAATTGTTTTAATTTTGAGAACCTATAAACTATTTCCTTTTAATATATAATTATGCATCCATAATGACTCCTTATCCACTAACATTCTCTATAATCTCTTTTCCATTAGAATTATGTCGGTATTCCTTAAAGAAGAGGTTCATAAGGCAACTTCTTTTCACAAGCTTACAAACTTTAGATCATTTAACCTTGGCCTTCCTTCACTTTTCCTAATAGGAACTTTCTCATAATTCCTTCAATGGTTTTGATTAAACCCTTTGCTAAGAAAATATGATCAGTCTAGTAACTGTGCATAGAGTTAATAATTGTTTCAATCATCTGCAGTTTTCCTCCAAAAGACAGCTTTATCCACTTAACAGCCCAATCTTCTTTAAATATTTTCAATTATAGACAAACATTCCTTTAATTGCAACTTTCTTAAAGCTAAAGGTAACCCAAGATACATCAAAGGGTGGTTTTTAATAGACAGCCCATTTACTGCTTTAAGCCTATCAACATATTGAAGAGCAATGGTAGAAATAATAAGGTGACTCTTATGGAAATTGATCTTCAATCCAAAAAGTTTCTTAAAAAACTTTGATGAATTCATTAGAACCCTAATGAAAAATTGATCAACTTTTGAAAAAGAACCAAATCATCCGTAAAGCATAGACTAGATAACTCATTCTTTCTACAGCTACTATGGTACTTGAACTTACTATCCCTCACAATCTCTTAGTTGATCAATTATGTTAAAGCTTTCATCCTAAGTATGAAGAAGTATGGGGATAAAAAGTCTCCCTGCCTAAGACCTCATGCACCCTTGAAGAATTCAGATGAGATTCCATCCACTAATACACTAAAGGAAGGGATGTAATGTATAAATTGATCCATTTCCTAACAGTTTTAAAGAAAAAAAAAAGGCTTCAAGCATTTGCAACACAAACTCCCAATTGATGCTATCAAAAGCTTTATTGAAATCAATTTTAATTATATAGTTTTGTGGAGAATTTTTTCTAACATAGCCCTTCAAAATCTCTTAAGCAATGAGGATGTTATCCTTAATGTGTTTACCCTTCATAAAGGCCCCTTGATTTGCACTAATAGCATAATATAGAACAATCTTCATCCTCTTTGCTAAGATCCTTGCAATAACTTTGTAGATGAAGTTATTGTAGGCAATAGGGCATAAATACCAAAATTTGATGGATTGGAGGATTTAAGAGCAAGACATAGAAATGTCTTATTAAACTTATCAAGAAGAATTCCACTGGGGAAGAACTTTAGCACAGCTACTATTAACAAGTGACTTTGTTGATCCCAATATTTTTGAAAGAAAAACCCATTCATTCCATTTAGGACAAGAGTTTTTTGACCATTCATTTGAAAAATAGTTCTTTTAAATTCAACTTTACTAATGAGAAATGTTAAAGATTAGTAGGTAATAGTTTAAACAATTGATTCATCAAATGATTATTAATTGTTCTATTAATCAATGAGTAAGTATCAGTTTTGATAAATTTAAGAGGTGGATTATTATATATGTTATACATGTTTTGATGTGTATATGATTGACTTATTTGTGAGTTAGTCAATATTATAATAACCGCAATTACGCGGCATAACTGTAACTACTGATAAGTACGAGCCGATCCATGAGGATAGCAAGTACTAGTAATTATTGTTATTTTATTATCTAGCCTAAGAATTGATTGTGATTTTTAATAAAGAAACTAAATAAAGAAAATAAAATAAATGAACAACACGATTAAAGCAAATAATTACTAAACACTAAGTTGATTATTGATATCAGGTGATTAGTATTTATGTTTCGAATCCCCCTAAGCCTTAACAAATTGATCTTTTGTTATGTAATTGGGTTGATGATTTATTAGACCATGAAGACTCCTATGTTATGCTAGTAGTTGACCTTAAGTTTACTAACAACTAATCCTAAAGTGGTAGCATGTCGTAAAACTACACAAAATAATTAGACTTAAAACTATAGTTAGTGATGAGGCTTGGTCGATCCCATAGAGAGAGAGTGTAAAACTTTTGCAATGAAAGTAATCATTGTTTAGGTTGGGGGGTTTAGGTTTGATTTCAAATGAAAAATAAAGTAAAATTAAACTAACGGAAGCAAATTAAAGAAAACAAACAAAAAGTGATAAAAGTGATGAATTAATTTAGAACTCGGTTCCTAGATCTATCTTAACCTATACACAATTAAACATACTTTATCGAATTATTGTTTTCACACCTCTTCTAGGACTACTGATTATAGATTAACAACAAGCTCTGTTAACCTTAGCTTTCCCTTAGGTCGTATTTAATTAAAACAAGCTCATTAATTAAACCTAACTACTGAACAACCTAGAACAAGCTCTCTAGACTTTTTGAATTCAATCACTTCTAACCTACCTTCCTTGATGTATCCTTCATGTTATCCTTATATATCAATAAAGTAGGGCTTTTGGGATATACATGGGCACTTACACGGTCGTTTAGGTGAATGTGTATCTCCAAAAACACCTCAATTTTTTACTTTACATGGTTATAAAGACTTACACGAGCAACATATGTGATGTAACTCCATAAAGGCAGGAATTGTATCTTTGAAACTTCACATGTGTAGAGTAACTTACACGGTCACTATACACAATTGTGTATCTCCACAATTGCTCCAATTCTTCCATTCCATGCCATGATTTCACTCGAATGTATAGGCGTGATCCGAAAAATTTAATTTCAAGGATTGCAATATAGAGTGCAACCTCGAGTCGTCTCACTTAATCGGAACCTAGTGCAATGGAACTAAGCTAGCCTAATTATCAAGAAATGCAAACTAAATTGTTTAGGAGGGGGTTTTAGATTTTTGAGTAAACTAACTAAATTGAACTAATTGAGAGAAAAATATATAAAAGGGTATTTTTGGATTTTTGGGAAAGGAAATTGAAAACTCAAACGATGATCAAATATGATAAAATCCTCTTGAAAATAGAGCTTTGGCTATCATAGTTCAAAACAAATATTTTCGGGAGCAAAATCACTAAGTTTTCAAATGATGAACCTTAAAGAACTCTTTAAGCCCAAGGTTTTAATCAATGAACTCTATTTCTTAAAACTTTGTTGAATGCATCTTAGTGTGTGTAATGGATAAGTTAATGCAAGTTGTCGATTGGGATCAAGCATCATCTCAATATCAAACACAACTAGGCAGATAAAATAGAATTAACACAATCACCAAAAAGACATATATGAGATTTCATATATTAAAGCTCCAAGTTCTACTTCAACAGATCCATAACACAATACATTGTTCAATTCTTGATTAAACTATAATCAAGAAAATCCAACTACAAAGCATAAAATCCTAACTCAGGAGTTCATAACAATGTAGTTAAACATAAATGAACTACTCCCTTTTGAAGCACCATTGAACTCAAGCCATCGCTACATCTTCAAGAGGAAATGGTGCTTAGCCAAGCATCACTTCGAGAGCACTCACAACTATAGACACACTGATGGTATCCTTGGTAGCAATAGCAGATGATGAAGGCGACGATGAAAAATGAATGAAATGGATTGATGGATGAAGGTTGAGAGTGAGAGAGATGAGAGATGTGTATGTGATGTGTGTGGTCGGCTCTTTGTGGAGTGTTGTCTGCCGTCTCTCTGTAACATAATTTAGTAGGTTTTTAAGTGTAGGATCGGTGGTTCGGGTCAAACGGTGAGTGATTTTTCTAAATATGGTTTGTGTTTTCGATAGTTCACCGCAACGTACTTTTCTCGAAAGGTTTTGCTCTTTGCTGGATCCTTCATAGCGGCAAACTTTTCCCGAAAGTTCAGCCTGGATTTTTTGTGTTTTGCCGCGACGAATGTCCTATAGTGCCTTTGCTCTTGTTGACTGCACTTCAGCCCATCTTTTGACTCCCTTCTCCTTGAGGTTCCTACAATGACAATAGCAATTTGCAATATTAATTGTTCTCAAAAAAATTAATAGTGCAATTAATACCAATTTGTAACAATTTTTACTATTAAATTGCATAAAAAAGTACACATTCAAGAATTAATTTAAGCACAAAATTATAAAGAATTAGGAGTCAAAAAATATAGTAAAAGCCATTAAAGTGTCGCCAATTTATATAATAAACTTGGGCTCAATCAAATTCCCCCACACTTAGACCTTTGTACTCTTGAACAAAGTTTATAAGAGTCAAAGAGACACAAGTGCAAAAGAAAAATTTCAAGAATGCTTAAAACAATAGTAGGAAATTGGCAAAAATCACTTTCTCAAAAATCAATCAAAGCAAACTAAAAGGATGCCAAGAAAATAAACACTAAAAGAATCTAATCCAAGAGATTGAACAAAAGAGATTTGACTCAAAGTAAGGTGTTTGCTCTCAACTCACTTATTTTTAGGGCTAGCCCATTCTCTACCATAAACTTGTGACAGTTCTACCTCTCCACTATAAGAACTATAATTTCGAAAATCAAGAGGGCTTTTCAAGGTTGTAATGCACGGAAGGCTAGATGAAATGGATGGAATGAACGAAGAAAGAAAAAATATGAGTACATGCACTACAATTATGAAATAGATGTCAACAGTAAGACTATTGACATAAATGACAACATTTTTTTTAAGAACATAAATATAACACATACATATATATATCTATGTATGTATACATAGATATATATATGTATATATATATCTATGTATGTATACATAGATATATCTATGTATACATACATAGATATATATATATATGTATATATATATGTATACATATATATATATTTGTTGCTTTTTGTATTTTTCTCTTTTTCTTTCCTTTCTCTTTTTTTAGAACACATTTGTAGAACACCCTTTTTTCACATTACATGAAATAACTAGAAGAAAATGTAAAATAACCTATTGACACCATATAAAGATGCGTGCATGTGCTCATAAATAATGGCTCAAAGGGCTAGCAATAGATAAGTGTTTATGGGATTGTGTTTGGATCAAAGGGTTTTGAAAGAATGCCTCTATTATGTAACAAATTTCTAGTTCATAAAGCTTTGATTAAGAATTGAAACAAGTTCTAGAGAGATATGAAATAAGCAGATACACACTAGAATTGAAAAATTTAGGCCCAAATATCCTTCCAACAAGGGTAATATCTCAATGAACGATCTCAAGTCTTAAAAACATAAAATGGTACTTTGTCAGCATGCCTTTACTTACTTTGTGTTGAAAACATCAAAAATAAAATAAGCCAAAACTGACTATCATTTAAAGAATAGGAGGTATTTTCAAAAACTCAAGAATCACTTTGAAACTTATAAATTCTTTGAGAAACAAGAGTGACAAGAATCGAATGAGGGAGATTTGTTGAATTGAGGCAAATTTTTCTTAAAACAAAATCATTTCTGCAAAGGTATGGCACCGCAGCGAACTGTTCAGCTCACAAACGTTGCCACAGTGAAGAATTAATTTGCCGCGGCAAAAAACATGTCTTTGCCGCTGCGAAAAATAGCAGAAACTCAATTTTCACAATCACCAAGCTTAAAATTTTACAGTATGCATAATTGACTAACACAGACATGTAAATAGCCAAAATGGAGCACAAACAAGAATAACAAAGTGGGAAAAGCTCCCCCACACTTAAATAACACATTGTCCTCAATGAAGAAGAAGCAAAACACAAGAACAATGAAAATATCATGGGCAAAAAGAGACAAAGGGGACTTTATTGAAATGTAGAGCTACTGAAGAAAGTAAAAACACAGCTATCTTTCTACTAGGATGGTTTCTCCCAACACTTGTTCAGGAAAGGAAGACATCAAACATTGCATAATTGGTCACAAACCCAAAGTAAATAAATAAGTGAAGGAGAGAAAGAACCTGGTATTCATGGTGGCTTATGGTTCTCATGGTAGAGCTTTAATAGGTGGCCATTTACTTTGAGTTTGGCTCTGGTTTCTTCATGTAAAAGCTCAACCATATCAAAGTTGTGTACTTTGGTGACCACATATGGTCCATCCCAACGAGTATTGAATTTTCTATGTTTAAAGGTGAAATGAGCCTTGAATAATAAGACCTTATCCCCTTCTTTGAAGCTCCTCTTTGTAGAGGTGTGAATGTTCATATGCCTCTAGCTTTAACTCCTCTAATTCTTGTAGTTAGAGCTTCCTTTCCATACCAGAAGATTCCAAGTCCATGTTGCATTGCTTGATTGCCCAATAAGCTTTATGCTCCAACTCCACAGGCAAATGACAAGCTTTTCCATAGATTAATCGGTAAGGAGTCATGCCTACTGGGGACTTATAAGTGGTGCGATAGGCCCATAGTGCTTCTTCTAGGCGTAGGCTCCAATCTTTTTTTGATGGATTTACTATTTTCTCCAAGATGTGCTTTACCTCTCTATTTGAAACTTTAGCTTGACCATTGGTTTGTGGGTGGTAAGCAGTGGAGACTTTGTGAGTAACTCTAAACTTGGAAAATAAGTTACCAATGACTCTATTAAAAAAATGGGTCCCTCCATCACTAACCACAGCTTTAGGAATCCCAAATCGACAAAAGATGTTTGACTTAAGGAATTTGGACACTGCTTGCGCACCGTCTTTTCTAGTAGGGACAGCCTTTATCCATTTGGATACATAGTCAACAGCCAAGAGGATATACACAAGGCCAAAAGATGGGAGAAAGGGACCCATGAAATCAATTCCCCAAACATCAAAGATTTTACAAAATAAAAGAGGTTGTTGCGACATTTCATGTCGTTTTCCTAACCCTCCAAAACATTAACATTTATCGCATGACCGACAAAAATTAAATGAATCCTTAAAATGGGTAGGCCAATAAAAACCAAAATCTAGAATTTTCCAAGATGTTCTCCTAGCACTAAAATGCCCGCCACAATCCATTGAATGATAAGCTGAAATTATAGCATCAAATTTCTCATTAGGCACGCATTTTCGGATTATCTGGTCACTGCACAGTCTCCAAAGATGAGGTTCATCCCAGATGTAATGCCAAGCTTCACTTTTCAACTTTTGAACCTGTGCCTAAGACATAAAAGGAGGAGTCAGTCCAGTCATAAGATAATTGACGATATGTGCATACCAAGGTTCTTTGAAAACTGAAGCACATAAAATTGAATCAGGAAAAGAATCGCAAGTCAGTTCAGAAGAGTCTACTCCCTGTTTATTGTCAGATAGCCTGCTCAAATGGTCAGCTACGTGATTTGTTGCTCTAGCTCGATCCTTTATCTCAATATCAAATTCTTGGAGAAGTAATGTCCACCGTATCAATCTAGGCTTCGACTGTGGTTTCTTGAGGAGATATCGAATAGCTGCATAATTAGTAAAAATGATTACATTTGAGTTTAACAGATATTGTCTGAATTTTTCTAAAGTGAAGACTACTGCAAACAGCTCTTTCTCAGTTATTGTATAGTTAGTTTGAGCTGGATCTAGTATTTTCGAGGTAAGCGATAACTCTTGCCAATTTCTCCTCTAGTTGACCCAACATAGCCCCTACAGCACAATTAGAAGCGTCACATGAAAGTTCAAAAGTTAGGTTCCAATCAAGAGCAACTAAAATGGGTGGGGAAATGAGCTTTTTTTTTTAATGTGTCAAAGGCATTTTTGCAAGAATCATCAAACTCAAATTTTTCATCTTTTTGTAGAAGCTTGGAAAGAGGTAATGCAATTTTGCTAAAATCTTTTATGAACCGCCTGTCAAATCCTGCATGACCTAAGAATGATCTAATATCTCGAACACAGGTAGGATAAGGCAAAGAAGATATGACCTCAATTTTAGCTTTATCAACTTCAATTCCCTTGCTAGAAATTAAATGACCTAGTACACCTTCATTGACGATGAAATGGCATTTTTCAAAGTTCAAAATCAAGTTTTTCTCAATGCATCTCTTTAAAAATTTTGCAAGACTAAAGAGATAAGAATCAAAAGAATCACCATAAATTGTAAAATTATCCATAAAATCTTCCATGCATCTTCTAAGAATTCACAAAAACAACCATCACACAATGCTGAAAAGTCCCTGGAGCATTACATAAACCAAAAGGCATCCTTCAATATGCAAAGGTGCCAAAA
>JAOTAX010000002.1:20746617-20759415 GCA_025629825.1 Erythroxylum guanchezii | reverse complement strand
CATATATTAAAGCTCCAAGTTCTACATCAACAGATCCATAACACAATACATTGTTCAATACTTGATTAAACTATAATCAAGAAAATCCAACTACAAAGCATAAATCCTAATTTAGGAGTTCATAACAATGTAGTTAAACATAAATGAACTACTCCCCTTTGAAGCACAATTGAACTTAAGCCATCGCTACATCTTCAAGAGGAAATGGTGCTTAGCCAAGCATTACTTCGGGAGCATTCACAACTGTAGACATACCGATGGTATCCATGGCAGCAGCAGCAGATGATGAAGGCGATGATGAAAAATGAATGGAATGGATTGATGGATGAAGGTCGAGAGTGATAGAGATGAGAGGTGTGTATATGATGTGTGTGGTCGGCTCTCTGTGGAGTGTTGTTTGCCGTCTTTCTGTAACCTAATTTAGTAGGTTTTTAAGTGTAGGATCGGTGGGTCAGGTCAAACAGTGAGTGATTTTTCTAAATATGGTTCAGGTTTTCGATGGTTCGTTGCGACGTACTTTTCTAGAAAGGTTTTGCTCTTTGCTAGATCCTTCTCCGCGACGAAAGAATTAATCTTCGCCGCAGCAAACTTTTCCTAAAAGTTCAGCCTGGATTCTTCATGTTTCCTCACGGTGACAGATCTACTTTGCCACAGTGAACGTCCTGTAGCGTCTTTGCTTTTGTTAACTTCACTTCAGCCCATCTTTCGACTCCCTTCTCCTTAAGGTTCCTACAATGACAATAGCAATTTGCAGTATCAATTGTTCTCAGAAAAATTAATAGTGCAATTAATACCAATTTGTAACAATTTTTACTATCAAATTACATAAAATAAAAGTACACATTCAAGGGTTAATTTAAGTACAAAATCAAGAGTTAGGAGTCAAAAAGTATAGTAAAAGCCATGAAAGTGTCGCCAATTTATATAATAAACTTGGGCTCAAGTCGTGTAACCCGACACAGGCAAGAATTGCGTCTTTTAAGCTCCACACATATATAGTGACTTACATGGTCATTATACAAATTGTGTATCTCCTTAATTGCCCCGATTCTTTGATTCCATGCAATGATTTGACTCGAGTGCATCTCCTCTTGGTCTATGAAGGCAATTGTCACCTAAAAGCACACTTGAAGCAGATTAAATACCAAAAATACTATAAAACCCTTAAATTATAAGCAAAATACATTAAATATAGGTATATAAAATATAGACAAAAAGTTATCTATCAATTGTAACCAAAAAAGTAATCTATAAAAGAAACTAAGGAACATCTCGTCATTACATCAATTAAAGAATCAACAATCAGCATCGTATACATGTGTTTAGGAGTGACAACATTTAGATTCCTAAAGTTAACACAAACTCTTAAGTTACCATTTTTTATTGTAGGTATAACATTGGCTAGCCACTCAGTATATTTGACTAGTCTAATAAAACTATCCTTACATAATTTTTCAATCTCTTTTTTAATTTTTAACTCAATTTCTTTGGACCATTGCCTGGGAGGTTGCTGGAAAAGCAAAAAATTCTAGCTTTATTGGAAGCCTGTGTTCTACCAACTTTCTTCTTAATCCTAAAATTTTCCTATAGTCCTAGACAAAACAATCTTTAGATTGCTTAAGGAGTTTGACTAATTAAATTCTCATTTGTAGATCAAGATTTTTACAAACAATCATACTCTGAGATTCTCCCAAACTATTTAAATTTATCTCTTCTAGAAATTCTTGATTTTGACTTCCAAAGTCATCAAATTTTTCAAGGGTAGATTCCATACCTTTTAACTGATCTTCCTCTCCCACTAAGAATTCGTCCTCCTTGAGAACTAGCTCGACATTCTCATGCCCTTCTAACTCTTCAGAATTTTCCATAATTTGTTGCATTCAAAATTAACTTTTACAATTGTAGCTACCACAATTTCTCTATATGAAAGTTTATTCATCATGTTCCATTATAATTAAAACTTCATCAGCGTAATAGCTAGCATGATGGCAGTTGACTTCATTAACATTTTTGCCTATGAACTTAGCTTTCTTCACCCTTGTTTTTTGAACATTCTCCTCAGTACAAATTTTAGATATGAACTAATCTTGCCTGATCATCATAGAATTTTGCCTCTATACCATCTACTTTAGAATGAAAAGGCTAAGGATCAACCTAATCAATTTCTACTTCATTGTCTTTCAGCAAAAGCAAAAGCTAATAAAGGGATGTAGGAATATAGTAATTGGAATGGATCTAATCACTCGCCAACAAAATTTGATAACTTGCATATGTGTCCACAATGAAGAAAGCTGCCAATGAAGACTTCCCCCTACTGTAACATCTGCAAGAAAAATTCCCCATGCTTGGTAGTCTCCCTTGTAAATACGGCCATAGACATCTCTATTAAGATCAAATCTACATTATACTTCTCTAAAACTTCCATTATTTTGGTTGGCATAATATCTATAGCCAACCCATTATTAACTAAAACTTTAAAAGCTGACCTATCATTAATGTAAGCTTTAATGTATAAAGGCCTTACATGCTGAGCCATATTATCATTCAATTTCTCTAGTGCTACCTTCTATATAGCTACCAAAGATACTTTGCATTCTTTTCTCAGGAAAAGATTATGCTTTCTTCCTATGGGTTTTGCTAAAAGAAGCAGGAAGCTTCATAAAAGAAATGGAACATGGTAATTGAATTGGATTTTCCTATGTTGTAAAGAATTCACTAGGACTTTCATCTTGATTGTTTGATTGGGGTAACTTCCTATGAAATCTGGGGTTACATCTTTCCTTTATTTCATTCTACTCCTCTTTGGTAACCTTTACACATTCTCTCTTGTTCTTTGGATTTGAAGTGCTTTCCTTATAAAGAATAGATTTTATAAAAGGTGGCTTCTTTAGGATAAACTTCTCAAAAGGTCATGGCTTGCTTCACTCAAACCTAGCATCAACTCTCTGCCTTTGAAGTCTTCTTTTATAAGTTTTGGTTAATGGCCATGGGTTTTTAGGGTGCCATTGCTAGGACAAAAGCACTATAGGTAGCATTACAAAACAAGATTGCCCACGTTGAAAGCTTAGAATATGAGCAATATATCTTTGCATTAAAAATTGAGTGAATTTTGTTTTATTATTACATCCTTATAATCTCTACTTTTAATTGATTATAGAAATCTTCTGATTCTTTTTCTTACTATTAGCACTCAAACTATAGTTAGTAATGAAGACACCAATACCTTACTTATGGCTGATACCAAACAATCTTCTACAATCTTTAACTTCCTCTTAACATCCATTAAAAGCCATAAATCAAACTCAGTAGCATTAACAATTGCAATTGTGGAAGTGGATCTTCATCTATCAATATGTTCTGATCAACTTCAGCAAATAGTAGAATTCCCTTATTGATCAAATCTTGAATTACATTCTTAAATCCCTAGCATGAATTTATATAGTGAATCCATATATTGTGGTATTTATATTAATTATTCCCTCAAATCTCTTCATTCATGGTAATACTATGTTTTAGTGGTAAAGTAATAAACTTCTGCTACAATAAAAATCAAAGATTTCCTCCATTTTGGAAATATCATAAATGTATTGCATCTGAGTGGTTGGTGCTTGTACTTTCCTTTTAACTTTAAGTGATTTTATTCTAGAGAAGGGCAAACACAAGTTCTAAGGATATTAACCTTAGTCACTACTGAATCATAGGGACTTGTTTCCATAAAAAAAAGTACCTACTGAACTCCTTTTCTTATATTCTTCTTCTCTATAAATTTCTTCATATTTAGATACTTTTGTTGCCAATTCATAAAATTCACAAAATTCTATACCTTCAATCTTCTTTGAAGTTTAATATCAAGGCCCTTTTGAGCTAGTTTCATGTATTTGATCTTCAGGAGTGCAATTCAGCTTCGACTCCTCATTTTTCTAAACTAAGCGATAAATATGTCTGCATTCTTGCTACTTTTCTTAGTCACTTTAGATAATTTCGCTATACAGACTTCAGGTTCAGTAAAAAAAAACTAAATATGAATTGATCTTTGCATTTATGTCCATAAAAGGAAAAAATTCTTGGATAATAAAGCATACTATGAAAAGGCCATACTTGTTAAAGAATTTGGAAACAACCTAAGCCTGGTATTGTTGAAATTTCCATAATTGGCCAATTTACCACACTGAATGGTGAATCCAGGAATGTGCTCGAAGTTAATTGCCCATCTTCACCAAAAAATAAAGAAAACTTAGGAATTCTACAACTATAAGGATATGGAATTTCGTCAATATGCTTTGGTCAAAGCTTATGGAATTCTAGGCGGCTAATATGTCTTAAGCCAGGCATATATATCTCTAACACTGCCTTTCTAACAACTTTCATATCAACTTGAAACTTCATTAATGGACGAGCAAAACAAAGTATAGGATTAAGGTATACAGTCAAAAAGTTGTCCCCTAAGTTGTAATTTAATTTGTTAGTTTTAGCTTCAAAGCTTAATCCTTATCCTCCAACAGCTTGAGGCCTGACCACTTATTGGTCATTTCTAGAAGTAGCGTGCAAAGGTGTCATAGGAATATCCTTTCTTTTATGAGAAGGAGCATATGTTTCTTCCATAGGGGAAGAAACTGGAGGATGACTACACTCACTAACTTCCATTTCATTTTGTGCAAGCTACTCCCGAGTCTTTCAAAAATAAGTCGTACTGGAAAAGAGATTTTTTCCCAGCAACTTGGACCAAAGCAATGAAAATCTTTTTCATCTTCTTTATCAACATCTTGATTGCTTCAACTGTAAAGTCCGAATTGGACTTCAATTCTTAAATATCATTTGCATAAACAACACTTTGGTGATTTTAAATCCTCGCCTATTAGAGACTTAACTGAAGGCGATGTTACCTTTTTCAAGTTTTTAATGATCTGGAACATAAAGCCTTCGTTCCCTATTACATTAAAGACTTCTTCCTCCAATAATGGAGGTATAGTGATTTCTTTTTTATTCCTTGTACGTGGCATTATCGTCCTACTGGGCATGCCAAATCATTAATCACTTTTACTATTAATCTAGAATTGGAGCAAATTAGGGAGGAATTATCATAATATTGCATTTGACTTCTATTAAAAAATATAAGTGAGTTTTGCAAAACTTAGACAATAGAATTCTAAGTTATCAAAGATACTAAAGAGTAATGGGATTTTAGATCTCGTACATGTTCATAATGTCTCAACTTTTGCTTACTAATTCTTATGTTTAAGAATTCTCCAAGTAATGTAATTAACTTTTAAAACTTCTATTAAATGAGACTTTTTACTTTTAGGTTAAATGGGTTGAATTCTCTTTAAACAATTATTAAATAGAATAGAATATTATTTAAATATTATAAAAAAACAATTTGTTAATGTATAAAAGTAGTTTGCCATGTTTATAGAATTAATACTAAAAAAGCATCCTTTATTTAAAATTACAAAAAAAATGAAAAGGTCTTCGTCTTTTAGATCCGGAATTGGATCACTAACCGTTCACGTGGCTTACCCTTCAAAAGAACCAGCCTTCACGTGTCTCCGAAATATCTATTCTTTCCATCGTATAAAATTTTTGACGGAGAAGAGACGAGGGCTTCACTTCTTCTCTCACTCAGAGACAGTGACTCACTTGGGAGAGTAACATGGTGTCATCGACGGCGAAGCCTATCAATCTGTACACCCATCGCCATAAGACCCAATTTCTTCCTCTACAGAATCCGCGGTTTTGTTCCCAGCATCATGTATCTTTTTTGCCTGTTGTGTCGAGCTCTCTCGGCTTCAATCCTCTTCGGTTCGTTTTAGTGAAGTAGAAGAGTTATATCAGATTCTATTCTCTTTTTGTTCTTAATTAATTTAAAATAGAATCCCTCTGAATTGAAAATAATTTTTGTGTGAAATGGAAGACTTTGGATAAAGAGCAATGATTTTGGTGTAATGGTGGTGAAGAAGAACGAGAAGAAGAAAATAAACAAGAAAGGGAGAGGGTTATCTGCGGTATGTTATGCTTCGCCTCTCAGTCCTCAAACTCTCCAGTGGATCACCGCCGTCTCTTCTGCGTATGATCCCATCCCATGCATGTTTTATTTGGACTTCTTTCTTGTTTATGTTTTCCTGATGAAGCAACATCCACATCGGTGTTCATTTCTTTTTTCTTGATTTAGGGTGTTGATGTTGACAAGGGGCACTGCAATTCATAAGTCGTTTCTTATTCCCTTATTCGCTTTACAAGCACCCTCCGATCTCATATCTTGGATCAAGTATCCATTTCTATTTCCTTTCCTTTTTTATAGAGATTAAGATTGTTACTTTATGGTTAGGGAATTACTAAACTTGTGCAAGCTTGGTGTTTGCAGGGGTGATTATGGAATTTGGACGGTTTTCTTGGCTCTCCTAGTCCGCCTCTTTTTCTTTATTCCTGGTAGGTTCTGTTTCATGTGCTTGCAGTAGGATCTGCCGTTACTAACATGTTGCTTTATTGACATCAATATTGGAAGGAGTATGACATTATGGATATTGGGATTCCTTTGTAATAGGTGAACTAGAGTTGCCATTTATGGCCTTACTTTTTGTCAATGTGGCTCCTTATCAAATTATGAATCTAAGGTAAGTGTTGATTTCGTTTCTGCATTCTGGATTTGCAAATTTTCATAATTATTCTATCGACATAGCCATAGGAGTTATTAGCTTGTTAACATTTTCTTTTAATTTTTTTTTATATTTATGCATTTCTTGTGTTGACAGAGGAAGACAAGAAGGTGAAGTAATTGCTATGCTGATTGCGGCCTATTTGGGTTTCCAGCATTTTTCAAGGGCAAACAACTTGCGGAAAGCTTTTGAGCAAGGTTCAGTTGTTGCCACGGTTGCAATCATTGCAACTGCTATCAACACATTCCTGCTATTAATCTGAATTGATACTATTAGCTTAAATTGTCGACCATTTTCTTGTCAGTTGTATATAAATAATTGAACTCGTTTGAAGGGTGACAGCCAGACAGAATAAATGAGATACCAAGAGGCTGGTCTTTTGTTATTCTGTAACATATTAGCTGTATCATATCGTCAGAGTTCCGTATGTATTACTTTTTATTTTATTTTAGAGGCTCAGTTATTCCACTACGAAATGGAACGGTTTTTTGTAATTTCTAGTTGTGACATGGTTTTCATTCCACTAGTGGATAATCCTGCATCTGAATCTTATTCTCAGAAAAATACTATCTGGTATCAACTTTCTTCCTCAATGCCAATGTCCCACCAAAAGAAAGAAAAGAAAGAACGATGGAAAAGATATTTAAAATAAAACTGGTGTGAATTTTTTTTTTATTTTATTCTAGACACAATGGCCTTGTTTGACAATCAGTTGATTACATTAATTATTAGTTGATTCTATCAGTTGTTAGATGATAGTTGATTATATCAGCTGATTGCATTAACTGTTTGTCATTTGATGTTTAATAAAATTAATTATTTAATATTAGCTGTTTATGTGTAAAATATCTTATGAGGACATGACTTTAAAAAAATCATAAGGCTATGAATATTATATATCTTAGTATTTTGTTCAATATTTTTATAGGATTTAGATTTTAGATATTAAATTCTAAAAAATTAAGTTTATAACTCTAATAAAAAACATAGAACATATAATAATAATAATAATAACAACAACAACAACAATAATAATAACATATAATAATAATAATAATAACAACAATAATAATAATAATAATAATCACGATGATGATATGATACATCCAAATATAAAATATAACAATACAAATGAAGTTTAACAACACATTTTAAATAGAGTAAAAGAAATGAACATCATCATTTAAAGTAAAGGTTTATAACAATTCAAGAACGACGACTAACTGCCATTATACTAGAAGCAATATTATCACGAATAGTTGTCATCTCTCGAGTTCTTTGTTCTTCAATGTCTTCTTATGTAGAGTTAACTTCAACATCTTGAAATACATTTGGAGGTATAAATTTAGAATCTTGATTGATGATGCTAAAAGCCGGGTTGTCAATTGTACTTCTTCTAATATAGTTATGCAACGCAAAAGCTGCACAAATTATTCTATTTTAATCCATTAATGAATACTTAGGCATTTTTTCTAATATCTTCCATCGAGCCTTAAGAACGCCGAAAGCCCTCTCAATACAACTTCTCAATGATGAATGAGCTCGATTAAAAACTTCTCGAGATCCTCTTAGATTTGCACCACGAAACTCCAATTGATGATATCTTATTTTTGGGTAAGGTGTCAAATATCTTTCTCTTTCCAGATAGCCTTTGTCAACTAAGTAATATTTACCTGAGTTTCTATAAAAGCAATATAATTAGTATAAATGAAATCATAAAAAGTCTAAATCATTAATAGCAAATCCTACAAATCTTAAAATTACCTATCGGTGAATTTAGAAATTTAAGTCTTGAATTACCGATTGTATTAAGGAAAATACAAGAATTGTGTGCTGATCCCTCCCAACCCGCTAAAAAACATGTAAATATTAAGTTAAAGTCATATGCTGCCAATACGTTTATTGTTGTTATTCCTTTCCATCCTCTAAATCTCATTTGATCCTCCTCTACAACAACTTCAGCTATATGTGTACCATCAATAGCTCCAATGCAATTCTAATATAAAATAATTATCATAAGATGATAAAACAACATTTTTCAATGGAAAATATAATAAAGGGGGAGGAAGAACATATTCAATTACCTTAAAATGTGGCATATATCTAACATCATTAGCAATTTGTGGTGGAATATCCTTGAATTCGGGATCTTTTGGTACGAGTATATCTCTTGAAAATCTATCAATAACAGTCAAAACTTCTTTAAAAACTCTACTCACAATTTCACCAGAATGTTGAAAACGCTCTTAGGTATCTCTATTAGAGGAACCTTTACTTAGGACATACACGAATAAACCGACTTTCTCCAAAATAGACATCCTATCCGAAGGTCTCAAACTATAATTATTTTCCAAAATCATACATAATTGACGAAATGTGTTTTGATTCATCCTAAATGTATTAAAACACTTTTTTTCACGACCATTCAATAATTCATTCGTCTATAGTTTTCCTGTTTGATAGGAAGTAATGCATGGTTCGTTCTATATGTGGTTAAAAAAATACACACTCATGTAACCCACTACTCAAGCCATCGAATCTCAAAACTCAATCTCATTGTCCAAAAATTGCTTCATTTGCAGAAGTTGCATAATTTGCATAATATTATCATCCATACCTATAGATCAATAAGTAAAATTATATTGTAAATAAACAAGACACTTATATGTCTAAATAGAAAGAAATAAATAATATAACATGTAATAAAATTATAGATTACCAACAAGACAACATAATATAATAAAATAAGCTAACCAAATTCATAATGTCTTAAAAAACACCATGTCAACATAAGTGTGCAAGTAATAAAAATAATAAACTAAACATAGTAATGGATAGATAGAAACTATGTTTAATGTTTTATATATTTTTCATACTTATACATAAACTTTATGTATTCAACCCTCTTTGTATCATCTGGTAAACCAAAAAAAAAATGGACCTTCTTTGCAGATCTTCAATCAACATGCAAGCAAAGTAAAATTCAGGAGTACCAATCTCTAAACCAGGCAAAGTCCATATTTTTCCCAAAGCATTCGTAGAATCATGGTGTGACGCATCAACACCAGCATTTTGTGATGCACTAATATTCATCATATCCAAAATTTTCATAATGGATCTATTTATCTCTATTGTTGCACTCTGCCTCTCTTGAATCAATTGCATCATATCATCAAGCCTCTCATACATTGCTACAGATCTTCCTACCCTTTTAACAGAATCAGTTCTTGCACTCTCGTTACTTTGTGAACTATCACTTTCCAAAACCCTTTTGCATCTTCTTCTCTCATTCCTTTCATCATGTGTAGCTTGAGGGGTCGAGGTAGATTCTCTCCACACTTCTTCCTAATTGTTTAGATCACTAGTCTCATCTATATTCTCATGATCATGATAGGTTGACAATTGATGATGAGTATTATAACTATCAGGTGGAGAAGGAACATATACTTCCTTAACTTCTCGTTATCCTTGTGGAGAGTCAGCCACAAGACAAAATATAGTCTCTCCTCGGGCCAAACATCCAAAAAGTTGATCCAACTTACATTCAAGCTCAGGTTCAAGTCCTTCCTCTTTAAATGTTTTAAAATTGATGTTCTCCTACAAAAAAAATTAAATAACTTATATTTAACTAACTATTTAGCATTAGAGTAAAGGAAAATAATTTGAACTGGGGAAAAAGGGATAACCTTAATCTTCAAAGTCCACCACTCCTCACTAGCAGCAATTGTTCCTTTGCCATAATCTCATCCTAATCCCGCTTCTTTCCCTTTCAATTGTTTCCAAAGACTCCATCTAGTTCTCATCCAATCAAACTTATTTTTAAGCTTTGTTTATCCCATGGTAAGTTGGTTGTTTTGTAAAACTCTTCCTCCACCTTCTTTTATGGTAACCTTTGACCAATAACTTCATTGCGTTTTCTCTTACTCCTTTCAATATGTTGATTACAAATGTCATAAAAGATAAGAAGAGTTTCTTTTGGCCAATGAATCCGACCTATATCATTCTCCCCTTGACTTACTCCTTTGTTTCTTTTTGGGATGATGCCATCTAATCATATAGGATGAAAAAGATTATATGCTAGTTAATCAATTTGCAATTGATTTTACTACTTAATTAGTTTTACTAGCTTGAACTAGACTACTTTAACAAAATAAATATATAATTACTTTTTATCATTTTTATTAATTACTTAATTTAAAATTATTTTATCTCTTAGTTTAAAATGAGTAATAGAATTAACTTGTGAATATTATTCAAGAATTATATAAAATTGTAATATATTTTTATTTAAAATATTATATTATATTCATTAATACATGATTAATAAGTTATGCTTTAATACGTTATTAATTCACATATATGTCTAAATTTTAAGTATTTTAACAAATTTATATATGAAAATTATAATAAGTCTTGATGAATTTATTCTAAATCAATTTAAAAATTCAATTGAAAAATCATGATGTCTTTAATTGACATCGTTAGTCATTATTATATAGTTAGAAATCTATGTTTTCATACAATATCAATTTACGCAATTTTGATATTAATTTATAACAACTCTCGGTATATTTAATCACAAATTCGATTAAGAATGAGTAATAATAATGTTTTTAATTGATGATCATGTTTTAATAGAAGTTATTTTTAAAACCTAAAATTATTAATTATGACAAAATATTTATTTAATTAAATAACTATTAGTGCTTTTTATTCAATAGTAAATAATATTAGAAAATGATAAATATAAACAAACATAAATTTTCATAGCATTTGATAAATATAAACAAACATAAATTTTCATAACATTCCAGAAACATAAATTTATAGAGAAGGGTTATGATTACAGACTAGTAAAAACTATTACGCAACTATAACACATCCTCTGTTCTATTGTTACTCCAATAAGCTTAAAGAACAATAAACGTAAGAAATAGAAAGAACAACATCCTCCTGTATCCTCTACTGGTTAGCATACACCCAGAAGAGGAAGTATATATTCTGCTACTACTTGGAGAATCATGCATTATCGGCCGACACATTATAACCAGAACAAAGGGCAAAAAATAAATAAAGAAAGGGTTTAAATAACCTCTTCATGCTTCCACTAGAATCCCAAGAAATCAACAAAAAAGCATTACATCCCATGATTTTCTGTTATACTCCAAAGAGTAGACAGTTTGAGGGAGTAACACCTTTAATAGACAAGTAACTCAAATTCACTGCAATGGGGCTACAAGGCTATACTGTTTTCAAGATAAAGATCTTCATACTATTTGCTTCCCAAGTTTTACAAATAACAAATAGATAGAAAATGAAAGTAGTTTCCTTTGAGCCAAAAAAAATCCAAATGACAATACTATCGATAAAACAACGCAAATCTAACAGAAATAATGGAGACATTGTGCTGTTCTGATATGGACCATATAACTTCCGAATGTACATCAACTTGTGGTTCTGTGCATACAACAAAAACTAATATACAATTTTTAGAATATAAAAGCAACTCTCACCTATTTCAGAGTGATCTTTATATGAAAACAGACCCTTAAATTCAATTTTCAGAACATAAGGCTTTTCAAATAAGAGAATGGAACTGTAATCAAGGTATAAGATACCACATAAGGATACAAAATTTGATCAGACACAAGCTATACAACCATTAAGAAATTCAATTAAAGGGATCAAACTTTATATATCATTGAAAAGGAAGAATTACTTCATCTGCAAATCTCCAAAATAACACTGAGATCACCACGCTTCCGAAGAACCTGATGATTGCAAAAAACCAAGTAGTAAAGACTAACAACTAACAATTGTGTTGAGTTATAGCATCCCACTCCCACAAGACCCGAACCCGATATCGACGGTGATATCCGAGCTCGTGACCCGGGAGGGTGGCATGCTAGCACACTCAATCAGTCAAAAGGTAGTACCATTTTTTTTCTTTAAAGCACTAACAAATGCAAAAGTCCAATTTCAATTTAGGCCTAATCAATTCACAAGTCAATAAAACATTGTTTTCACCACATTACAATCATTACAGTGTCACTAGTCGAATAGGGGCCCAATTCCATTTTTAATGCATTTCAGTTACAACCCATTTCACTTTGAGCCATTGGGGCTCATTTCAATGCACAAAACA
>JAOTAX010000002.1:20705115-20718936 GCA_025629825.1 Erythroxylum guanchezii | reverse complement strand
AAAATATTGTAATTAAAATATTAATAATTAGTTATAATATAATTAATTAAAATGTAATTCATTCATTAATTAATAATTATACCGTAATTAATAAAATTAATTAATTACTTAATTTTAATAAATTTGTATTTTTTAGTATTTTTACAAACCAATCACTATCAATGGTAATGGTAATCATTCATTCCTTTTAACTAATCATCATAATTGTAATGATAATAATCATTCCCATTTCATACTATTTTCGTGCCTATTTTTATTAGTCCATCCTAGCAAAGTACCCAACGGCAGATTCTGTGCTTCAAACACACTGGTTTTTTAAAGTGTCTGGTTACTGTACCCGTTAGTGGAGACAGATGACAAAACATAAAAATCCTGCCCTGGTTGCTGTCTCTAAAGTTTTGTCTTTTGTCCTCAGATGACAGAAACAAAAGTTTTTGTTTATTCCAAAACCGAAGGACAAAATTTCTTATCTCCGGCTCCGAAGCAAAACATATAAGCAACTTTCAGAAATACCCCACCGCTTACATAAGCAAATGTTTTATTATCATTATCATCATGATTATTATTAATTTTGTATTTATTATTGTTATTATTAATTATTATTATAAATTTTGTACTTATTATTATTATTATTATTGTTGTTGTTGTTGATATTATTATTATAAATTTTGTATTTTATAATAATAATAATAATAATTATTTATTAATTTTGTACTTATTATTATTATTATTATTGTTATTATTATTTTTATAGGAAATTAATAATAATAATAATTATTATTATAAATTTTGTTATTATTATTATTTATTATTATTATAAATTTTGAACTTATTATTATTATTGTTGTTGTTGTTGTTGTTATTATAAATTTTGTATTTATTATTATTATTATTATTATTATTATTATACGAAATTATCATATTATTATTATTATTATAAATTTTGTTTTGGTTATTATTATTATTTATTATTATTATAAATTTTGAACTTATTACTATTATTATTATATTTTATTTTTGTTTTCATTTATTATTATTATTATTATTATTATTATAAATTTTGTATTATTATTATTATTATTATTATTATTCGATATTATTTTTTTTATTGTTATTATTATTATTATTATTATTATTATTATTATTTGTTAACTTTTTAACTAATACAAATCATTCGTTTTAAAATAATCAATGAATTACATATTTCCAATCATATTATACTACAAGGGTAATTTAGTCATTGACACTATTTTTATGTTCTGTCAACTACAATCAAACACATTTTTGTCTTCAAGACGGAGACGATTTTATCTGTTTTGTCTATCACAACCAAACACCTCACTGTCTCCAATTTTTGTTTTGTTCCGTCTCCAAATTTTTGTTCCATTCCGTCTCTGCATACGGGAGACAGCAACCTTACACAACGTTAAGGTTTCGTGTCTCGTGTGATAGGTTCAGTGTCTGGTAAAACATGATAGTCGCTTTGATTGAGATTTTTTGTGATAAAAGTCTCGAATAAAGTTTAAAGACAATGTTTTCAACATTAGAATGTGATAATTTTACTGTGCATTCGCTTTTCGCATTTATTGATTATACGTTGTCATCTATGATATGCCCATGTAGAATGTGAGGATAACATAAGGATGTATCCCTTATGTTTATGGTTTCTTTGGGTACTGATAAGATTGTAGTCACCATAGTGACCTTTTAAGTCAGTATTTAGATTATAATGCTTGCATATTAGGGGATGTCTCTAGTTTTATGTTTAGTAATTCTGCCCATAATTGTTGGCCTTATATGAGATTTTGAGATATGCAAAGGCATTAGATGGCGGACAGTCGCTGCTTGAATGATCTATTCGCCCACAGGTGGTAGTATCATAAGAGTTAATGGTGTGTACTCTGATTGCTTTTATGCGGAGGTCTAATTGCATAGATTATGTATTCAACCGACAGATGTTTCATAATACGTGTGATCAGATTCTTAGCATAGATACTATTTTAATGCTCTAAATATCGTTGTTATCCTACATTTATGCTGATCTTTACATTGTCTTCTCTGTTTTGCAGTCACCTTTTCTGTAAACAACAATTCAATCACCATTGAGACTTTGACCTATTTCAATTTCAAGAAGTGAAAGAAGGATGTTGGGTTTGCCCTGGAGATCATCGACATCAACATAGTGATGCTAGTAGAAAAACCTTCTCCACTTACAAACATCAGCTCGGAAGCTGATAAGGCAGTTTTGGCAATATAGGATGTGTTATTTGACCATTAAGAGGTCGATCCTAGATCATTTGCTAAGTGGATTACCGGACACAAACATAACGAATGAGTTCATGGATAATGTTTCCTAAATGTATAAGGTGTCATCTAATATGGAGCTGAGCATCTTAATTAAGGATCTATTTTCCATGAGGTACACAGGAGAAGGAGGCGTCAGGGAATACATAATCAAGATGGTTTTCAAAGTAAGCTAAAGGCGTTGGATGTGCTGATTCCTGACACACTGATAGTGCACTAGGCCCTTAATACTCTCCTGTGAGAGTTTGGGATGCTAGTAACTCATATATCTCTTAGGATGAGGCTTGGGATATTAATGCCTTAATTTTCTGATGTGTTGCAGAAGAGGAGAAGCTGAAGAGTTCTTCTCATATAGCCCTGTATGCAGCAACGAAAGGCAAGGGGAAGGCAAAGCCCTAAAAGCGTAAGGGTAAGCAACCCAAACCCTTTTCGCATTACTCGTCAGTCTAGCATTGTAAAGGGTCCATAGGACATGAAGAATATGCGATGCTTCTTCTACAAGAAGAAGGGGCTTAGAAAATCTGACTTCCAGAAGTACAAACTCTATATAGTCAAATAGGAGCTATCAGGTAACTCCTCGACTTATATGATTTATGAATTCAATTTAGCTATAGCCACATCAAGTTCTTGGTGGCTAGATAGTGGATCTCCTAATCATGTTGCTTCCATAATGTAGGGGTTCAAATCCATGAGAAGGCCGACTAAAGGAAAGGAGAAGTTGATGGTCGACAATAATGAAGAAGTGGACGCTTTGTATGTAGGTGATGTAGGTTTGAATCTCGATACGGGGTTTATACTAGTTTTACATGACACATTTTATATATAGTCTTTTAGACAAAATCTGATCTCTGTATCAGTTTTGGATAGAGAGGGTTATCATTTTGTATTTGATACTTCGATTGTGAATATAGATTTCAATATAAAATATATCATAACTGCCTTCTTATCTTACATATTATATAAAATGTGTCTTACCCCTAATGAAATGTATGTTTCTTCTTTTATAGCGAAACCTATTACTCATAAGAGAGCTTTCATAAAGGAAATGTCTTACATATTGTGGCATAAATGCTTGGGCCACATTTCTAGAGATAGGGTTACGAGATTGATAAAGGATAATGTTCTCATAACTCTAAACTTTAGTGATATGAAAACATGTGTTGACTATTATAGAGGTAAGTTGACAAAGATAAAGAAAAAGGGGTTTAACTTGTGCTTCTAGTTTACTGGATCTTATACATACTAATATTAGTGGACCCTATACAGCGGTGTTATGCAATGCTAGATATTTTTTGACATTTATAGATGATTATTCCCATTACGGTTATGTGTTCTAACTTAAGGAAAAGTCTGAAGTTTTTGATAAATTCAAGATCTTTAAGACTGAGGTTGAGAACCAGTTAGAAAAATCAATAAAGATTGTCATATTCAACCAGGGAGGTTAGTACTATGGCAGACATGGTTTTACGAGATAGGAAAAGGGTCTGTTTGTCAGATATGTAGAATCAGTTGGAATAGTGACTCAGTTTACTATCTCGGGTAGTCCTGAGAAAAATGGTGTGTCTGAAAGGTGCAATTGCACCCTAAAAGACATGATGAGGTCTATGTAGAGCAGGACTAACATACTTGAATACCTTTGGGGAGAAGCCATTAAGATGACATTATATATATTGAATAAAATCCTAAGTAAGTCAGTGCCTAAGACACCTTTTGAACTCTAGAAAGGGTGTAAGCCAAGCTTTTTACACATTCGTGCATGGGGCTGCCCTGCAGAGGTAAGGTTATATAATCCTTATAAAGGAAAATTGCAATCTCGTTCCACTCATTACTATCTAGTAGAATATTTTGACCACTCTAAGGGCTACAAATTTTACTATAGAGAAGGAGGGGCTAGAAAAGTAGAATCACAAATGGCAAAGTTTCTGGAATATGATGTCCATGATGAGGGTGGACCCTCTCATCCTTCAGGAGATAGCAGGAAACAGATAATACGATCATTTAGTATCTACCGCTTATGCAATCAGGTCTAGTAGATCAAGGTTTGAGTATCATACCTTTGCAGGCACAGGAACCTATAACTATTCAGGTAGAGATTCTTAAGGTATAATAACCTATGCAATTATGTAGATCCACTAGAGAGAGATGACTTGCTATCTCATCAGATTATATAGTCTATTTGGGTGAGCAAGACTATGATATAAGACATGTTGTGGATCTATTTACTTTTACAGAACCCGTTTTTGGACTCCATGTAGATTTATGGTGGGAAACGATGAAGGATGAGATGCAATCTATGTGCTCACATCAAATGACTTGACTATGTTGCAGAAGGTTAAGCAACTTTTGGCCAAGCGTTTTAACATAAAGGATCTTGGTGAGGCATCAGTTGCTAGGTATACAGATTCACTGAGATAGATCTCAATACTCATTAGGCCTCTGACAAAGAGCATACATTGAGTGAGTGTTACAAAGGTTTAATATAACTGAGTATAAACCTGTTGTAGCAACTTTCTCCTATGGTGAGAGATTATCTTTAGCACAGTATCCAAAGAATGAAGTTGAGAGAGAAGTGATGAGGAATGTTCCGTATTCTAGTATAGTTGGTAAACTGATGTATGCTCATATGTGCACTAGACTAGACATTGCATTTGCTATTAGACTGCTAGGTCAATACATGGCTAACCCAGGTATAGACCATTGGAAGGTAGTTAAGCGAGTGTTGAGATACTTAAAGGGTACAAAGGATTATATGTTGATATACATGAAAGTTAACAATTTAAACCTTATAGGGTATACCGATTCTGATTTTGTTATGTGTCTGGATGATGGCAATTCCACTTCAGGGTACATTTTTATGTTGGCAGATGATGCAATATCATGGAAGAGTGTCAAGTAGACACTGGTAACTTCCTCAACCATGCATACAGAATTTGTTGCAAGTTATGGGGCTGCTACACAGGCGGTTTGGCTCAGGAACTTGATTTCTGAGTTGACTGTAGTAGATTCAATAGCTAGACCCATTCAGTTGTATTATGATAATCTTGCTGCAGTGTTATTTAGTAAAAACAATAAGAATATCATAAGGTCTAAGCATTTGGAGGTTGAATACTTGACCATATAGGAGTTGATTCAGAAAGATGGTGTTGAAATGGAGCATATCAGGACTGAGGGGACGTTAGCTGATCTTTTGACTAAAGCATTTCACCCACTAGTGTTCAGAAAACATGTATCCAGTATGGGTGTGTTAAAGTCCTTAGACAGTATTAGTTAGGGATCGTCATATTTGCTCCTAGTATATTTGTACATTTTTTATGTATCATGACACTATTATGTTTATTAATATAGATGGTTATCCTTTTATCCTTAGTAATAACTGTTCCTGAGCAAAGTTGTAATACATTTTAAGATCTGCGTCATTCTTAAACATTTTAAAGTTCATTAAGCATATATACAGATTGACCTTGAGCCTATGTCATTTAGACACATACGGTTTAGTATGGATATCCATGAATTTTGACGTGACATGGGGGGATATAAGTTTTAATCCCACAAAGGTTCTCTAATGCAATTTAGCATTCGGTTAGAGCACATAAAATTTTTCTCTAACGTTGTTTAGCATTCAGAGAGAGAAAACAAGATTTCTCTATTAAAGTTTAACATAAAGTTAGAGAAATCGAGACCTACAAACGAAGATAATACATATTAGATCATACAAGTATCATCCTAGTTTGCCACACTCATTTTCTTATTCATGTTAGTAAGGTATTAGATATGCGTAATTATATTGGACCTATGTCACACATGACACATATGTTTGATATCTTTAGGTATTGAAAGCCTTGCGAGATAAAATGTTGGACTTTCGTTATCTTTGAATCAAATGTTTTTGATTTTTAAATTTGGTACCAATACAATAGCATGACTTGACCAAGTTTTTAAACTGTTTTAAACTTGAGTCAACATTGCAATTAAGTATTGTCCAAGGGGGAGAATGTTACATATTTTTGACATTTCTATAAAGTTGGACAACATTTAATTGCATTTTTCGTTTTTTCAATAACTTATCAGTTAAGTTATGTAATTTGATCTAGATAAAGATAATAAAGTGACTCAATAAATGATCTAAGTCAATGGGCCAAAGTCCAGGTAGCAAATAGATCCCCATCAGTGTAAACCGGACCCATATTGGGCTTATGATGGGGAAGCCTGATATGGAAGCTATATAAATAGGTTAAGGTCTCCTGTAGTTGCTTATATCATTCATAAGTATACAGAATCTCTGACTCATTAAGAGAGATTATGTATTGAAAAAAACTATAAAAAGGCATTAACCACGATCCGGTGAGGAGTTCTTGTGAAGGTCCCCGTTGATTGGAACTTGTTTTAGCATCGAAAACAATCTCAGAAGTGTGATGGAACTGAAAATAGGTATTTCCACATTTACTTTGTTTTTTTTCCCTTTCACATAAGATCTAAGACACGTAATAAGGTTCATGCTATATGTTACATGTAAATATAAAATTATTTTATTAAGTATTTTCTTATTTTTATATAAATTATCTTAATTTAGTTATTTTTTGCTATATTTTTATGAAATTATTAAAGATATTTCTTTGAGATGAATTGAGAGTTTTGTAAATAAAATTAAAAAAATCAATTTTAGCATAAAATACGTTCAATTACACAAGTTGATGGAAGTCATGACTAAGAAAACAGCGTGAAACACAACTGTGTTTGTAATTGTGTAATTACCCAGTGATTTAAATTGAAAATAGTGAAAAACACAAGTGTATCAGTGCCTGTGTAATTCCTTAGATTGGAAGAAATGAATAACACAATTTAAGACATGGTTATATTTAAGAACATGCATGCACTGAAATTTATTATAGATACACATGTAAATCCTAGTTAAAGACGGCTTTCACTTTTTGCAGTTTTTTAGATTGAGGGTTAATCATTGAGAGAAGAACAAGATCTTAGAGAGACATCAAAAGACCATTTTCAAGAGAGAAAAAACTCAAAATCTATTCCAATTTGAGCATATCACAGTGAAAAATCAAGATCATCTAGAAGTTATCTATTTTTATTTCTTTGTTATGTTGATTTTTTTTGTTAGGCTGAACAACATGATTATAAACTAATCATTTCATATATCTAGAAAGGAAAGAATTCTACTATTTATCTTTATATGGATTAACTCTATGTTATTTATAAGTTGAAGTTTTATATTTGATAAATATCTTTGATTGTTCTTAATACTGATTTAATTGAAGATATCAATTATATTGGATCTTATTGTACGTGAAAATTTTGAAAGAATTTTATGTTAATAGATTGTAGCTTATATATTAGGAGTTGCAGGGGGTATTAGATAAAAACTTACATAAATTCTCTAGTATTGGGGTCAAACCTTTCATCTTAATGCACTCATAGGAGTGTTCAATTAGATAACTTCTCTAGTTAATCAACTTAAGAATTGGTGACTATAACTTGACCAAAAGCTATCATCACCTTAGAAAATTTTATTACATCTTTTAATAAAATGAATCATGCTTGTAAAGATGATACTAGGAAAATTCTTATCTAGATGTTGATTAGATATTGCTTTTATCTTTTGATTAAGTGCTCTAATTTATTCCTAGTGGTTTGGTTGATAGTACAAAACTTACACCTTAATACAATGGATGAGTACAAAATTATGCTGGAATACCTGAGACCATCACTTGAGGAGATATAATCCATTATTACAAAACCAATAATCATTGGAAGCTACTTTGAAATCAATCAAACATCATTCAAATGTTACAATAATATGTACAATTTGATGAGTTATCAGATGAAGATCCTAATGCACATATTTTTAACTTCTTAGAGATATGTGATATACTCAAGATAAGTGGAACAGTTGATGACACTACCAAACTAAGTTTATTCCCATTTTCACTAAGTGATCAAGCAAGCATTAGTCGAATTCACCATTTGTAATTTTAATCACAATATGAGAGAACATAGTAAAGAAGTTCCTTGTAAAGTATTCTCCAGTAATGAAGAGTATGAAGCTTGAAAAAACAAATTTGTCGACATGTAAATCCATAATAAAACACTTTACGAAACACGAGAGAGGTAGAAGGATCTACTGAGAAAGTATCTTCATTATAACCTTTTAACTTATATACACGTTTATACTTCCTATAGTGGTCTAAACTAAACAAAAAAGTAGACCATCAATATAGTAGTTTGTTAGGATATTGAACAATAAAATTTTGGAATTGCCTTTGAATTCATCAAAGAAATGTTTATGAATAACTACCAATGGTAGTCGAGTATTATGAGAACGAACAAGCAAGTACGTGTGGACAATATGGAAACTATCACTATATTGGCAATTCAAGTGGATGCTTTAAAAAAGAATCTTAATGGTCTAAGCACACTCATAAGACCAACCTAAGCATTATGTTGTGAAATATATGTAGGATCTATGAATAATGAATGCCAATTTGAAAACCTGATGATCAAGCAAATTCACTAAGTGGATTATAAGGGGAGTTCTCAAAGAAAAAATAACCCCTAAAATAATTCTTGCATTCTAGAGTGGAGGAATTTATTGGAAAATTGGGGCAAGGTCTGATCCGCACGCAGTAAAATAAATATGAAACTTTTTTGTATGATTTCGAAGCCAAGATCACTTAAATTCTATAATATGATTAACATATAAAACTAATAAAAGAACAATAACAACAACAATAATATTCTAATATAATTTTCACTGAGACACGGGGTTTGGGAGGTTTAGGAACACTCAACATTACCTCTAACTGGTAGAGAGATTGCTTTCAATAAAACTACAAGAAAAATTTTTTCTAACAACTATTTATAGAAAACAAAAGCTGAAAAATAAAAAATAATTGTATAAAACAACAATAAATAAAAATAAAAATAAAAATAAAATACAAATAAATATTAAAAAAGAAAATACAAAATAAACATAATCATAAACGTAAAATAAATAGAAAGGATAATAATATAAATAAAATAAAAGCTAATAAATTCATAAAAATAAAAATAAATAATACAATAATACAATAAAGATAAAAGGATAAAGAATACAAATAAAAGATAAAATAGGTAAAGAAAGAAAGAAATAAAGAAAGAAGTAAATAAATAAAACAAATAAGTAATTAAAAAATATTTAGGCTAAGTAAGGAAATGTTTAAGCTAAGTAACTTAAGGGGACGTACTATAGATAAAATGTTTAAACTAAATACAAGACACAAGACCCGAAGAAAAATAATTATGAGAAAGAGGAGGATCTCTTTATGTGAGATCCTTTACCAGTATCATAGTTCACCAAAGTTTCCTATTAAGAGTCAAGTCTTTAGTAAGCTCTAATAGAGCCATATCATTCATGTTCACCTTCTCCCAATTCTTTTTAGGTCTTTCTCTTTCCCTCTTATAGTCTTTAAATATAATTTTCTCACATTTTCTCACAACGACATCAAGATGTTTTCTCTTAACATGTCTAAACTGCTTAAACCTTGTCTCCCTTAATATTCCATCAATGTTATCCAACCTTAATTTGTCTTTTACCATTAGATTCTTAATCTTATCTCTTCTAGTAAGATTATATATTCAACGGAGCATCCTCTTGTCTACCACCATTAACTTATGACTATGCACCTATTTTATATGCCAAAACTCCGCTCTATAAAGCATAGCTGACCTAATTGCTAAACGGTAGAATTTACCTTTTAGCTTAAGTGGTATCTTCTTGTCACCTAAAACTCTTGATACACCCCTCCATTTAAGCCACTATGATTTGATACGATCAACTATGTCTTCATCAATCTCACCATTTTCTTTAGATGATGGTTCTCAGGTACTTAAAACACTATTTCTGTGGTATAATTTCTGAACCAATCGTTATCTCCACGTCAGATGTCACCTTATGGCCCAAAAAATTACACTCTAAGTACTCAATCTTAGTCCTGCTCAAGCCCTTTGACTCTAGCATATCCCTCCAAAGTTCTAGCATGACATTGACTCCCTCTTTTATCTCATCCACTGAAATAATGTCTTCAGCATATAACATACACCAAGGCACATCCCTTGGATATTCTTGGTAAGTTATCCATCGCTACTACAAACAAGAAGGGGCTCAATAAGGAGCCTTAGTGTAGCCCAATATTGATAGATAAATGTTCTGTATCTCCTCCCATCGTCCTTACTCTAGTCTTGACACCTTCATACATATCGTTAATAACCCCTATATAAGTTATAGAAACTCCCCTATTTTCTAAATACCTCTACATGGTTTCCTTAGGTACTATGTTATAAGCCTTCTCTAAGTTAAGGAGGTGTATAGCTTTTATTGTGGACTTTCTTGGCATAAAACCCAGTTGGTTCTCCGAGACACATGCACTCTTTCTCACTCTCTTCCTATTCACCCTCTCCTATAACTTTATAATGTGACTATATCACCCTCTCTTATAACTTCATAGTGTGATTAAGTAGTTTGATGCCCTTCCACTCTTCATCTTCCTCAAAGCTCCTTTAATTTCTTCTTTTGTGCTCTGTCGGTAATAAGTAAAGTTATGATACCTTTCAGACTTACTAAGATCACCTAAGGAGATGTTATATTTGCCTTCATTAAAAATGATATAGAAATATCCTACCATATTCTCTTGATGTCTTTTTCATCCACGAGCACCCGCCCTATTTCCTTTTTTATAAAATGAAGCTAATCCAAGTCTCTCATTTTTCATTACCTAGCTCTCGCTAACTTAAATATATCTGTATCTCCATCTTTAGTTTCCAATCATTGGTATAATTTCTAGTAAGCTTAATTTTGGCTTTTAAAACTATTTTATTCATCTCTTTCTTTATAAGTTTGTAACTTTCTCTATTAACTACCTTCTCTACATCTGTAATGCTATCTTCTAGAGCTTTATAAGCAACCTTCTTGATCTTAACCTTTTCTTGTACATCTTCATTCCACCACTAAGGCTCCATCTTACTACCTATAACCCTATAGAAGCTCCCAAGATCCCCTTAGTTGCATTCTATAAAAGAGTTACTACTCTTTCCCACTTATGGTTAATATCTCCTTCTTGTTTCTATTCTTTTTCAGACATTGCTCTATCCCTAAGTTGTTCCATTGTATCCCTGACAGCGCATCTTAACACTAGTCAAAATAAAATAACTAGTCTACTACTGTAGTAGTGGTGAGTTTAGGTCGATCCCACAAGGAGTATTCAGTTAGCTTATGAAATGAAATTAATTGATGTTTAGGTAATGGGGGGTTTTGGATTTAATAAGAAAATAAAATAAAATAAACCTATTGAAAACAAATTAAAGAAAACATGCAAAAAATAATAAAATTGGAGAATTCGGTAGGGATCTGGTTCTTTGGTTCAATCTCGGCCTACATCCTAATTAAGCATAATTCGTTGATTTGTTATTCTTTTATCTTTCTTAGCAATTATCGATTGTAGATTAACAACAAGCTCTATTAATCCTGATTTTTTCTTAGGATCTAGTTAATTACGCTCATTAATTAACCCTAGCTATCGGAAAACCTAGAATAAGTCCTCTAAGTTTATCCAAACAACCGCCTTACAAATAAAAAAACATACCAATCTAGGTAATAATCACACAAGCTCAGATTATTTAACCTAGGTTATGCTATCTCTAATAATTCCGAACCATTAGTTGCTACACATGAATCGAGAATACAACGATTACGTATTGCATTCGATTTTAGCAATGGGTTTTCATGAAAAACGTTTCAATAGAGCATTAAAATCATCATCATTCAAATACCGAATCAATCCATACAAGATAATATAATCAATTTCTAATGAGAGAAAGAAACAATAAAAACAATAAAAAATGCTTAACTTAGGTCGTCGGTGTCGATGTCACCTCCGAGCTGGCGTCAAAAACTTAGCCTTCCATGAGTCTCCTAAGAAAAAACTTCAGCCCCTACAAATTATGCCCTAGCTGAAACCCCTTCGGTTCTCTTCACTGTTACAAGCTTCTCTTTGCCGCCACTATTCTATTCTCCAGCTACTGCTCACTTTGATGTGACAACTAAACCTTGTTGGACCAATTACCATTCACGCCTCCTTTTCTATCGCCCCTTATTTACAACCCTTTTACAGTGTCAAATGCTAGCGTTCAACACTAGCTTTCATATTTGACGTCAGCGTTTAAAGCCATGCATTAAACACATGCAACGCTAGCGTTTAATGCCCTGCATTAAATGCATGCAATGCTAGCATTTAATGCCATGCATTAAACCCAAGCGATGCTAGCATTAAACGCTAGCTTCCTTTTGCTTTGCATTGTGCTGCTATTGTTTTGTCTTTGTTTTAATCCACTTGCATGCATGTCATTTTGTTCTTCAACTCCCAGCTGCTACATGCGTGCTCTCTTGTTATTTCTTCATTTTTCCAACAAGCACTTTTAATTCTTCTTCTTTGTATTTTGATTTTTCTTGTCTTCTTATTGCCTTTTAATTTTCTTCTTCTTGCTTCATGAAGACAAGTGAAAATAAATCTTCAAAAAAATGACCTAAATGTAGTGCTTTCGACTCACTTTAATTTCTTTGTTTCCAAATTGTACCTAAATCCATATACAAATTAAAGTGAGTATCTTAAGCATTTTTGTATCATTAATTGCCAAGTGTAAATGATTAAATGTATCAATAATTAAACACATATCAAAATTTCCCACATTTAGCTTTTGGCCATCCTCGAGCAAAACATCCAAATTAAGTTCAAAGACCCGAAACATTTACTCAATTCCCATATTTTCCAAGATTATATAATCATGACCAAAGATGAATGACTTTCAAAAATCATAGCAAGAATTCAACATTCAATGCTTCTACAAGAATTCAACATTCAATGCTTCTATTCATGATTAATCAACAAGCATCATCTTCAAAAATCGAGCAATCTAATGGTAGACTCAAAAATGTGTTTAAGTAAAATATATCTATAGGTACACTCAATACCATTCATGATCATGACAATCCATAACTTTGCATATCATTTCATTTCTCCACCACTATAATTCACATGAAAAATCATGCATCAAAGGACTTTCAAGGTTGTAATATGGGCTAAGGTGAGGTGAGGTATATTTGGCTTAAATAGCATGAGAGTATCAAAGCTAGTGAAACAAATGCAACACTCAATTATACCATGAAGTGCAAAAAACCAACATTCACTCACAATTGTGTACATCAACTAAGATGAATGCAAAAACAAGTTTCACAACTCAAACTCAAGCTGTTACACATAAACCACATTAAGCACAACCAAACCGAAGGGATCACTTATACAAATTGTTGGATCCCAAATTGTTCTTGGAAGTTAGAACTATTATATATGAAGTGTTAGAGGTTAAAAGTTGGAAAGTGTTATATCGAGCATGTTTCAGTGTTTTGGCCATAAATTTTTCTCTAGTTATCGAAATGAGACGATTTTTGATTTGAATTAAACTAGAGAAATA
>JAOTAX010000002.1:20639669-20680062 GCA_025629825.1 Erythroxylum guanchezii | reverse complement strand
ATTTATACATTAAAACTATTTATAATTTCACAGGGCATTATTACTGCGCATTTGCGCAGTATTATTCTGCTAGTCATATTGAATTAGCTAGCATGGCATCAATGGGTAGTCACGGTTATCCAACATTGTATTCTTATCACATACATAATTCTCCCTTCATCCATCATATATAAACTATTTGTATAAACTTGGATAAATTACTTTTACCATAAAAATCTATGTCTTATCATGCCTTGAACAGTCTAATATTGTTGAATCTAAATTTAATATCAAATACTCAAAAGCATGAATTATAAATATATATGATCTCTAATAATTATATCATGTATCGGCAAGAAAGGCATGTAATTATTTTTCTTCTAATGACAGCTATTATCTTTCTATATCAAATGCCTTCAATTGTGATCCATGTTTATGCCTTTAATTGGCCAAATTAAGTGGAAAATTTCCATCAACGTAATCTACTTCTAACTATACTTTATGCAACCTCTTGCATCTTGCTTTCATGATGTTGATATACATCTTATATATTGTCATCAAAGTTTATGAGACATTAGCCAACTCAAATTGTCATTACATTTTCTTATTTATAAGATATTATCTCCAAAATTTTCTCACTATTTTCTTAAGAAGGATTAATAGCAATATTACATAATGGAGATATAATTTCTTTATAACTTTGAGATCTCTTCTCAGACCTAGCCTATACCTAAGAATTTGGTTAACTAATTTAGTATCAACTATACTAAAAAAATTACTTTATACACTAAACAAAATATGGATGTAAGAAAAGAAAGTATTAGTTATATACTATGACTACCAAATAAAATTAGGACTTTAATAATGTATTTTCTTACTCTCATTATTTTATTATAAATAATAACCCTCACAACTATTTGAAAAAATTACTCCATTCACTCTAGTGGTCTAGGATTCCATTCAAACGTGCTAGGGAGGAATTCTCTCAAACTTTTTTACTGACTTCTTATCAACAACACAGGTGGGTTTTAGAAAACTTAAAAAATGGAAGCTATAAATAAAACGTGTTAGGTAAAGAAGTGATTTAATTTAGGCAAAATGGAACATTCAAGTTACAAAGGGAATTAATGTAATAAAAAAGAATACATAACTTAAAGAAAGATAGAAAAAAATAACAACAAAATATTATTAGAGTTGTTTGTCTCTCTTGAGATTGTCTAGAGGTTGTCTTATGATTGAAATGTTTTGTTATTAGATGTCCAGCTATTGGTGAATTTATATTCCTCTCACCCTTGAGCAGGTTTTATAACTGCCCACTTCGTATATTCTAACTAACTACTTGCCACTGTTTCCTTAACTTTAATGTTCTAGACTTCCTAAAGCTGCTTAAATTTTAGGCCACTTGGGCATTTTCTTATTAACTATCTTCCACCATTTTCTCAACTTCCACAAATTCAACATATTTCTCCCCACTTTCCAGGTTTTTCATTACTTATGAATTCTTTAGCTAAATATTTACTAAGCTTTCATTTATAGGATTCTCTCTCTTATTGACTATTTTTTTTGTGTGATTAAAAATTTCCCTTCGCATATATTTTGTTGAGCAAACTAACTATATAGTATAGAAATTGTCTTAGCCTTCTACAAACAAGGTTTAAAGTTGAATTCCAATTATAGCCTAGTGGTTTCACAAATTTCAAAAACCAAAAGGAATTTAGGAGGAAGGTCTAGTGACATCATCATGAGGATCTTCCTACATCATAAATAATCTTTTATACATAAGGAGAGTCATGCCCAAAGATCACATCAAGATCTTTTGTTGAGCAAACTAACTATATAGTATAGAAATTGTCTTAGCCTTCTACAAACAAGGTTTAAAGTTGAATTCCAATTATAGCCTAGTGGTTTCACAAATTTCAAAAACCAAAAGGAATTTAGGAGGAAGGCCTAGTGACATCATCATGAGAATCTTCCTACATCATAAATGATCTTTTATACATAATGGAAGATGGAAAACCTCCTTTATTTAAGTTTCAAACTCTTATTACTCCCTTATGTTTTGACCATTTTCATTATAAATTCTTATCATTGCTACTTCAATCTCTATCTTATACTTTGAACAACCTCTATATTTTAATTTGGCTTTAGTGTTTCATATTTGCAAATTCTCTCATACTTCTTCATAATTATGGCTTTCACTCATCACACATCTTGCTCTTTTTTGAGAGACTTTGCTGAACTGAATAACATAGATGTACGCTTCTGATTCTTATACTCTCTTCAAAAATTACTTCAATTTCTTTAACTTTACTTCTTCATGTAGGTTGTAAAGCTTGAAATGGTCTTTATTCCGCCTAAACCTCTTCCAACCTTTACAAAAATAAGGTATAGGAATTATTAGACTTTAAATCTCTTTTCTAAATTCTGACCACCTTTTGCTATTTCTATCAGAGTATTATAAGTTATTGTTGCAGTTATTCCCAAGATATATGTAGTGGGAATATATGCAGTCTTGTAACATTAGGATTGAATTTCATATCCTACTATTATTTTCCATATGTAACTTTAAAAGTGAAAAGAAACTTCTAATAGTAGTCTACCTTGTATAATATTGATTGATGCCTAAAGCGAATAAACTTTGCCCAGTTTAACAATCTTTGTGAAGCATTTAATAGAAGTATCATTGAAGCGAAGTAAAACAAGCGATCACCATGCTTGAGGAAATTAGAGTGCTTGTGATTAAATGATTGGTTAAAAATAAGAACATGCCAAGTAAATGGAGAGATTACATTGATATAAGAATATAAACAAATTGAGAATTAATAAGGAGTTGAGAATTGATTATGAACTTAAGAGTAATGGTGTTGGGGGTTTCGAAGTGATACATAAAAGAGTTAAGCATATTTTCAACTTGAGGAGTAAGATGTGTAGTAGTAAAAGCTGGGTTATGTTGGATATCCCATATTCACATGTCATTGTTGTCATTGTTTAAAATAATGAAGAGCTTACAAAATATGTAATCTCATTGGTTTATGAAGGAGAAGTACCTATAAGTGTGTCAATATATGATGGAGCCAGTTCAAAGAGATAAATCCTGGCCTAGAACTAATTGTGAACCATCATTACCATTTTCATTTCAAAAAATTCTAAGTAGGCCAAAAACAAATAAGAAAAAGAAGGATTGGAAGAATACTACTAAGGGTAACAAGATGTCAAGAAGAGGCATGCAAATGACCTGTCATCAATACCTCTAGTAAAGACACAATAAAAAAATATTTCCTATAAAAAATGTGCCGTAATAAGTTTCAACAAATACACATGTAAGTTAGCACATTATTTATTATTGTTTTACACTCATATTGTCATCCCTGAACATTATTGTTTTCAATTTTTCCAATGAAGTCTACAAGTGATGTCCAAGAAAACTAATATAAATCCTTTAAGTCAACCACCTATTTCAAAGTCAAAAAAACAAAAAGACGAATCTGTGGATATGGGACACTATAGGGTGAAGAACCTCAATCAGCAGTAACAAGATAAGTTATAACTTGTCAAAGGTTACAGGTATTGAGTTATATATCTTAAATTAATTTTAACAATTGGTTTATCCTTTAGTTTTGTGTTGTCGTTTTTTTTAGGATAAAATAAATGTGAAGATGAGGAGGACAAGATCAAAGGCTTGAGGAAGTTCAATATAGAAATACATTTTTACCAATGTGCCTTATCCTATAAGATCTGTACGAAGTTATGATTTTGTAAAAAGAAGTAATTTTGAATTATACAATGCATGTATGCCTTGTTAGTAGGGAACACTAAAATGCTTATATGAATGTATATGGATGTTTTGGAAACTAAAGAATAGGACAAAGAAATACTTTGTAAAACGAAATGCTTATATGAATGCACATAGGTGTTTTGGTTTGTTATGCGTAAGTGTTTTGGTCTATATTTCATTTCCTTTTACTAAGTCAGTTGAGTGTTATTGATTGGGGAATTTGATGGTTGTGATCATGAGAAAGTTTTAATAAGCCAATGAAGGGAATAGGTCAATAGTAATGAGATTGATTCAAGAATTTGATGAATGAGATCATTTATACATATTGAAGCTATCAGTTTGAAACTTATTTGTTGGAGTCTCTTTTAAATACATACAAAATGGTTTAAAAGTAAAGAAATTATAATTTTACACTCAATTAGTCAGTGAATATAGAATAATAAAGGACTATTGAATATCATGTTCATAAGCATATTGAAATCGCTAAGATATATCGAATACTATTAACTACAATCCTCAGCTTGGTTTATACAAAACTAATAATACAATATTCAATATTTTATATCCATTCGTAGCAATTTTTAATTGTAACCACTAATAATACAAAACTTAAAATTTTAATTTTCATCTTTAACACTTTTTTTTCTTCTTCTGGCTTATTTATCTTTTTCAATAGTTAAGGTATAATAGTCAAAGCCCTTTCACATATTGGAGGATCATCTAACTCAAAAAATAGACAACTTCGATGCAAAAATTAATCGAATAATATAAAGTTAACAACAATGTCAAGATTAAAAAGTCGTTAAAATTAATCAAGTGATAAAAAAGTTAAAAATAATGTCAAGATTAAAAAGTCAGATAACTAACGAAATCATAAAATAAAGAAATAATTTACCTCACGTCCAATACAAGAAATAAAGCATCTTCCATAATTTCTTTTGTGCATGAAGTCTCCGTGGCAATTATTAACCCACAAAAAAAATATTTCTTTGCTACCTTGGATCCCGAACTTGCATTTGTTCTGGGACTCATAATGCTTAATCTTAACCTACTACACAAAATCAATGGAAAGGATAAACATATTCAACATCTTATAGTCTTTTAAGAGCTTTTTGTAATGTAATATGTTTGTACAATAATGCAAGGAATATATAATCTCCAAGAAACTTTCATTCCATCTTCAAAGTCACTGTTATGGATCTACTCATTTAGAGATAGCCTTATAGATATTGAATTAAAGTTCATAAACTTGGATGTGCTCTGCAATAGGGTAACAAGAATTTGACATATCAATCTTGTGAATCAACGAAAATGAGAGGAGGACATAGAGACAATGTAATTAGGGTTTTTAATGTTTGGTTAAGTGAATTTGAATAAATCTGGGTAATTGGTATTTGATAATAGGTTTGGGTCATGGGTAATCGGGTTGAGTAGCTAGGTATTTGGCTTAGTTGGCGTCTTTTTTTCCAAGTGGATAGTTACAGATCGTGAACAACTGGCTTGCATTAGTAACAAAACTAATATTTTTTACTTAACTATTAAAGTTTTTAAAAATTGATCATCCAATTGAAATTTTTTAAAATTTAAATACTAACTTAAAAAATCCTTAAAAAGTTGGGCACTTTAGAAATAGTTATCCTTTACAAGGTATTAACTCGTAAGTTTCTTTGTTAGCTCAAAATTTCGGGATTTAAACTTCTAAATTTATATTTTACATTTAAACCTTATAGTCTGAAATTTACATCTCATGTTACGCGCACAATGACGTAGTTTTAGTGACTAAAAAGTTTGGAAAACATAAAACCCTATATGCCATCTCTCCCTCAGCTGCCGCCGCTGTTTCTTCATCTTTTGCCGACGACCATTCTTCCTCATCCAGCCTTCTTAACCTGTTATTCTATGTGAACAAGCCCATATTTATTTTCCTCTCTCACCCTGATTTCTTCGATTTACCACTTCCTACCATTAAAAGAAGACATATGTAAACCATCTAAAAGGAACCAGAAGTTTTCCTCTCAAAGAAATGTTCCTCCCAGATTAGCTTTTCCACAATTTCATAGATATGAATACTTTTTCTTATAATTTATTGTTTAATTATGATGTTTGATTTGTTCAATTTTGATTCCTCTGTTCTGGAGTCTGCATTAAAGAAACCGGAGAAGAAATCAGATTGATCAGTTGGCTTAATTGATCAATTTTGTTCAAGTTCTCTTCCCTGCTTAAGTTTGTACGCTTCCTGTTGCCAATCGATCTTTGAACTGTATGGATCACCCAAAACTCCATCGGACTCGGGCCAAAAATTCCAGGCCCCATTTACTTTGAGGCCAGATTCAGGCCATCCCTTCACCCACCTGATCATTTTGCAGTGCACGTCATTGTCCAAGTGTGATGGCTTTTACAATTAGACAACGTGTACAGGCAGTGTAACATTCTTGCTGATACTATGGCCAACTTCTGTTTTTGAGCTTCTAATTTTCTGGATTGATCATCAATGCCTATCACCGTGTGGCTTTTGGACAGTGCAGTATTCGGTAGAAAAGAACTGGATTTCCCCGCAACTTTCACGTAAAACTTAATGCATCCCAGAAATATAAAGAAAATATTTAGAGGTACATCACACATACATTTGGTAAGTAAAAACCTGACAATGCAGTTTCTTGAACACATTCTCAACAGCAGACAGGTTGATATCAAAGCCATAGCTTTGTCCACCGTATTGTACATAAAGGTAGTCTTTGGGAGACAGGGGAGGGGGTACAATCTCGGAGATATCCGAGAAATCTGAGGAGGGTGGAGAAGGTAGGTGTTTCTTCTTCATAGAGAAATATACATCAGCCAATAGAAGCCAAATAAGATCAGGATCGATGGTCGCAAGAGCACGTAATGCATTAACAGATGCCTCATGAAGTGCTGTAACACTGCTACAAGCTACCCCCGTGACGAGTCCACTGACCTTCTTGAGAACAATTTCCAATGCTGAAGCACTCCTGCTTCTGCACAAAGTAGCAATCATATTCAACACAGCGGCCTGCACCTTTAGATTTGAAACTTCAGCCACAGATTCCTCTGACAAAGTAGAGTTGCTTCTGTAAGGAAGCTGTAATGGGGTTCTTTCCTTTGCAGAGAATGGCCTTGTATGAAATGCAGACGAGGATAAAAGTTTCCAAAAGTGTTGCCCATCAGTATGGAAGCGGCGTGAAAAGAAATCTCCTCCGCAGATGTATACTACAGTGCCTACCACGCTCAAACATCTTCTAACAACCTACCAAAGAAGCAAAATTGTAATGTCTTGACGTCAACAAGACTATGCAAAACACACATGGAACATTTAAGTGCATGTGCTTTACAAACATAAGGCTTCTTTATCACTTGAAACCTTTTCTGCAGGCCAATTAGAATGGAAAATGAACACCAAGAAATAGATCAATCTTCAGCCAAGTGCAGAAAATATTTCAAGCCAAAGTACTAATGGAACATGAATGGTAAGCACGAGGGGAAAAGAGAAACACACCACTGGGTCTCTGTTTTGAACACACACAACCAAGAAGGGCCATATGCTATTCATTGCTGGAAGTAGCCTGTTTCCATCAGTCCCTTCCTCGCAAGCATCCAAAGTATCCTGAGCCTCATGTAGTGAATTCAAGTGAAGAATTTCTCCAACAATCTCTTTAGTTTCCTTGTCATAAGGATAGGCCTCCTCCACTTTGGCTAGTGTTGCAATCCCATTCTAAAAAAGTTAAAACAGTTAAGAAAATGCACCAAAGATATATCCTTCAACCCTATCGTGTTACTACAAGAAAGGAAGAACTCAACTACACATTCGGACTCTAACTGAAAAGCTTCTTTGGGTTTTAACTAGCAAATTAGGCTATATACAGAGATAAGAATCACATTACTGCCATTACTTATAACTCAATCTTAACGACCATCAACTCATTAAGTTGCAGCAGCAACATAACACAGAAGACAACTGAAATGATATTGATCAAGTTGTTGACATCATTTCTAAACATGGACATCGGCAATTCAAATAACCGAAACAACTAGCAGGCAATGTGAAGATAAATCAAGTGAATTTTTATCCGTGAAAAATAAAAGTAAGAAGCAAAGAGAATATAACAGGTGAATAGAAAATGTAAACATGCTGGACGTCAATTATTCGACATATCATTGTCACGTATCACTACAGGAAAAAGGGAATAAAATAATCTGTCGATGGTCAAATGTACCTCAATTATATCCAGAGCCACCAAGCATGCTGATTGTTTTATTGAGGCTAGCAGAGGGGTTGCAGCTGTTAAGCATGAACTAGCAATAGATCCAATAGTTCGTCTATATCTCTTGGAATCATTCAACTTGAGCACAATACTCTCCCACAGATCTACATCAGCAATAACATAATTGAAATAGTGCTTCTATTGTCTATTCCATGAAAAGGTGAAAATATCAATTTTGTTAAACCATCTAAATAGAATTTTTTGAACTTCATTACATAAATTGATTTGACAGGATAAATAAAAGAAGATTCAAGCAGATATACCTTACTAATAGGCATCCAAAAATCAAAAGCAAATAGTAAAAATGAGGGTAGACAAACATACACTCATATCACATAATCACTCAAAAAGGGTTCACTCTATATATTGCTTAATCGTGTCTGTGCACTGACACAGCTTTAGAGAAACCATGAAAGCATATTAGCAAGAAAAATAATTTAGGAGAAGATGGAATCACCCACCATGAACCAACATATCAACAGAAAACACCCATTCCCAAGAAAATTCACTAAACGTAGATCAGTAAACTATTTGGAGAAATAATCTCATCATTATTTTACATTAGTTATGTGTCCAATAATCTCATCATTCTTTTACATTACTTATGTGTCCCCACCAAAACAAAGATATTTTCTCAGGAGTGTAAGACTAAAAAATTGAAAGGCCAAAAATGGCATTTAACAATACTTGTGTATTGAACTCATTAGACATGGGCATTGCCTGTTTGATAAGTTCTATGCTCCGTTAGAGGAAAGGAAGTTGAATGAAATAATCTAAAGAAAGGGAAGTATGTGCTTCACCTCGTGTACTTTCATTAACTCTCTCTACACAAAGTCAAACCTAGCAGCATCACAAGCCATATAATTCCATAGAAGTTTTCTATATTTTACTACATCACATAATGGCATTAGATGAGCTAAATTACGAGAAAGAACAAAACTTGTCCAGTGAAACCTATAACTCATCATAAGTCCACCAGAAAGGATCAAATTTATGATATGCAAGATGCAGTCTTACGGAAAAACATATACAAGAAGATCAACTTGATTAGGAACTAATTGCAATGGTTATCTTATTTAGGAAGTTGTCATCTCAGTTAGAAAGTTTATTATTCTCACAAGTCTATTTTTAGCAGGAGAATAAGTCAGCAATTCCTATTCTATTTTACTTTCTAAAAACTCTATTTCCTGAGCTTATTTAAAGGGCATTGCAATAAATAAGAAAGCGGTCAGAATTTTTCGTAAAAATAGTTGACAAAAAGCTTGTCAAGGACAAGTTTTCTAGACAGCAACCATAGGCCCTAGAAAGGGGAAGAACTCTAGTAAGGGAAAAGAGGATTTCCCTATGAGTCATCCCGTAACTAGATCCTACACAAAAGCACATATCAATTTAATAGTTAATATCCTTTCAATGCTTATCTACATGCAGCTCATTGGTTGTAATTGTAATTGATTCTCAACAAGAAAAATTGCTTTGATTGAAATTTAGTTTTATGATGTTTGAATAATTTGCAGTACAGAAATGAATTTTTGAATCAACAAGACTAGGTGCATTATAAGAAGTAATATAGAAAGCATAAGGAAAAAGATGAGCTTTGAGAACAAAGAAGCCTCAAATTCTAACTTAAGGCTTATAAATTCCACCAAAGAAGTACCTTCTAAGATAGAAAGGAAGCAACTTTTGATGCAAAAAGCAGAAAGTTGGGGTTTTCAGCTTGTAAAAAGATTCTATCATATAGTGAGGCATCTGCACTACCTTATATTGGGAAAAAGAGAACCAAGAAAGAAAGCATAACTAAAGCGCAATGCACAAAAAAGTGAACTTATCAAGAGACGTGCTCATGTAATGCTTGGCCAAACTAAAGCTAAATCTAATTTCCCAAGTGAAAAAACAAATAGTCCACTTATGAAGGAGATAACAATTCATAAAAAGATGTGACAACATTAAAACCAAAAAACAAAACATGACAAGGAAACAAGACGAAATGCAAATGATACCACCACCTGATTGCAAGGGATGCATGTCACAGTCATTATGTGGTATTGATCCTTGGATCTCAGTCTGTCTCGTGTCCTTTTTCATGTCAGATATTTTACCCTTGATTTGTGCAAGATAAGATTTTGCATCATCCGGCAATGAAGAAGCCTCACATTTCAAAGCCTTAGTAACTTCTGCTACAGCCTTGAAAAAGAAAATTATTGAAAATCATATAAGGGATCTACGAGAAAAAATGTAATAGATACAAGTCAGTATGGCAGAGACCAAAAGTATAGGTAGCAGATGAGTACGTAAAGCTAAGAACTTGAGACTTTACCAGGGTTTGGCCCCATTTCAAATATTAAGCAGATCAAAATATGATGATTTATAAAGAGAAGTATTTCTCGATAATTGCACCCCACCCACAACACCTTTATGCTTGGTAGCAGGAAACAGAGAGAAGAAGAGGATCAACAAAAGTCCTTGTAATTTTTAGGGAATAAACATCTTGAAACAACACTAAAAAAGAAAAAGTAAATCTAGTCATATATCCTTCCCATCTTTCCCTCATCTCTTGCTTCTTACCTTTTAACTATAATAATCAAACTTCACATATTAAAACGTCATACCATAAGAAAACTCTATAATGCATCCGTAGCTTTTTCAATTGAGCTACCACTGTAATCATGTATTCAGCAACACTTTGGATGGCCATAAAGCACAGCTTACGAATGCAAAACTTCATGAAACTTGAGAGCAACAAAAACATTCGATCACCAACATTAGAAAAAAAAATATATAGCAACTACTATACTAAGATTTTCACAAAGAAAAGTAAATTTCACATAAAAAATTCTCTTTGGATTTGGTAAACACTTTAGAAGTTATTAATACTACAAATAACTTGCATAACTTCAAAGCTCCTTGTGGTCCACAAAGTACGGTTAACCAAAAGAAATTATGTAGGTGACTATGTACATATCAAAAAGAAAATGCACAATACCTTGCAAAACAAAGAAACGAAAGCTCCATTGCAAATGCTACATAATACCAGTTTGTCATGGATCAGTTCGACCCTAATAATAAATGGACCTATGTAAAAGATTAGATAATATTAATTTTCTCCTACTTCTAATGAACAAATTCTATATCTCATTCAAGAATTTGTCTTTTTTTTATCTATTTTACTACCTAGACAGACACTCCAAGCACAGTACTAACATTTAAAAGTTACAAATTCATCTATAAATTGGTAAACAGTACAATCATAAAGCTAGGGACCAAAACAGACATTAAAGAAGAATAAATCAACTATTAAAAGTAGAAACTAGAATACAAAATGTAGGCAACAACAATAAAAAATTATTAAACTAGAAATATAAACTATTACCTTCATAAAAGGACCAGTTAACTCTGGGTGCTGGTGACGGCCAAGAATTTCAAGCTCCTGTGAAGCAGACCTCATCTGAACAATTTACAAGATACATGAGCCCCTAATAAAACAATTTGAATTAAATGCTCATTTAACATTTAGTTCGGCTGAAATCTAATTCTCCATTTAATTTGATACCTAGTTGGTTGGGTTAAAAACACAAGCACTGCACCCTAAATATGGTGTGGAAAAAAGTCATATATAAGAGATACACAGGATGGGGAATAAATACCCATGCTTTAATTAAAATTTTTATCCTCAAAACAGAGAGGCTATTCCAAAGTATGAATTCCCATGCTTTAATTAAAAATTTTTATCCTCAAAGCAACGAGGATGTTCCAAGGTAGAGGTAAAAGTTTAAAAAAATGTGAAAAATCAACAGCCTATCAAAGAGTCAAGCGAATTGTAAAGTTCCAAAGGATACCAATGTAAATAGACATACCGGATCCTCCAAAAGGGGAAGTATCTTGTCAGCAACTCCAACATATGAAAGCATAGAAGCAAGCACATCCGGGACATGTGGGTTAAGATCCAAATGACGTAATTGTCGACAAATGGAATCAATAATGTAATCGGCATTTGAAAAGACTAGTTGAGCTACCTACAAACATGTTGATATAGTGGTTATAGTGGATCAAAGCATTCAGCACCAAAACTAAATTTTGCTGTATGAGCTCACCGATGCACAGCCGGATGTGGTAGAAATGACATGTAAGACAGCATCAGAGGCGATTCTAACATCAGAGCTTGAACATATGAGACTCTCAAGTAACAGATATAAAGATGAGTGAAGAAAGCCACAAGAAGCAAATTCATTTCCAAGGCAGATAGCAAAAATGCCTACTCCTTCCACAATAACCTGTTTGAGGAGACAAAAGATTGAACATCCACTTTACACTGTTATTACCAAAATATAAATACCAGAACTCATGAATGAGTCATGAAGATAAGATCTCTAGCACTTAAAGAAACACTCAGCACCTGGTGTAATATAGCGGTATCCTGGAAGAAATGCAAAGTAATCTCATCACAGTCAAGTTGCTCCAAGGAAGACTTGGGATCTTCTGGAAGATCCCAAATTTCAGACGACAGATACTCATTTAAGATTCGCCCAACACAGTCAATTAAATGAATTCGAGAAGCCCTTTCTAGTGATAACTTCCAAATAGAATGCTTAGGGCATTCAACTGCCGAATGGCAACTAGAACTTGTATCATGTGCTTGAATAACTTCCTGTTCTGACCTAGACTTTTCTAATTTTCTTCTTAGCTTATCAAGAGCTTTATCAGATAGACCAAATATCATCTCATTAAGAATGCACGCTGCAACACTGGCCTGTCGCAGTAACTGCCCTGATCCTATTCTATTATACCAAGACAGGAAGCTCTCATTATTACACTCTTTTGTACGAACCTCAGAAATCAATTTTCTCAGGTAACCAAGGGGGATGTCAACTACAACAGATAGAAGCCCTTCATCTTCAAAGTCTACCATCAAGCAAGAGAAGATAACATGGTATAAGCAAAGAGAAGAAATGAAAAAGTTAGCTGACAAAAATTGAATTCCCAGGGGTTTAGATAACCTGTTGTTAAAGACAAACCAACCAGTCTAAGAATTCCTGCAAGAGCCTCATATAGTTTTGGACAACCAACATAGCCAAACCAGGGAGGTATGTGAGGAAGCTCGTAATTGTAATGCATGTTTTCCAACAAGTACTTCGGTGCATGTCTAGTAATATCTCTGAGCTTCGACATATGAGAAGGAACAGCATCCTCAACTGTGTGAAATTCTGCCACGTGCTGAGGACCAGCTTTTAAATCAGCAATAGACTGAAGATATCCCACTGATGAAGGCCTTGCCAAAATAAACTTGTCAAGAGCACCAGTATACACAGAATGCTGACTCAAACAGATAGCAAAAACATCCAAGAATTGTGCAGCTGTTACCTGTCCAGGTTAAAAGGCAGAGTTCTGAGCCAGATGTTTTCTATTTCAAATATAAGAGCATTAAGATTATTTGTTAAAGCAATGCTGGAGATGAATAACTTCATTTGTATCTTCACAAACCTTATTCATCATTTCTTCAAACTTTTACAGGTGACCTTACCAAGAAAGATCTTAGAAAACAACAAATTCAACAAGTACCCGTGTACTGAGGGCTATTCTAAAGGTGCCTCCAATGGTTTCAATTTAACGTGAGTTCCTGTAGTCCAAAACATTATCAACCAGCCATTTCTGTGACTTAACATTATCAGGAGAACAATGGCATAACACCCTTGCGATTCAGATTTCTTTTATAGCAAATGACTGTGATTTTGAAAACAATATTTATACTTCTCTAAATAGTTCAATTAACAGTTTTAGATCTCTGATAAAGGGGAAAGACTGGTTCAAATAATATGAAACTACAAGGAAGCCTAACATCAATCATAACAATTTCTTATGCAAATGACCATAACGAAGGTATGTTCATGGATTTTACAGAAGACCACAACTAGTGCTAAGAAGTCACTAATAAGGGAATGGATCAAGCACCTTATGTTAATTAATAAATTGAAAAGATCAAGTTATACTGAACATCAAAACTTCTGCAGCATAAGTACGTAGATGGAGTGATGATGCACCTAAAGAATTCCTGAGGTAAAAGATCTTGGAATCACGTTCAAACAGCTTTTTCCATTCTTTTACCTGCTATGTAACAAATCACACTAATGGGGCACCAATTCTAAAATGTTTTACAAGCACCCACCCTGAAATTACTTCTCAAGAATTAAAAGATTTTCTCAATTAACTGGAAAAGCTTTGCAAGAATGTCAGCAGATAATGCAAAGCAAAGGAGTTGCAAAATAAATTAGTTAAGAAATCATAAGGGTTAGGTACCTAAAAGTTAATGTCTATTGGATTTCTTAAATACCCACTTAATCATGTTAATCACATAATCCACAATTCTCAAGGTTTTATTAGGTGTGGGCTATTGTGGCAATTGCCATAGTTGGGGGCATAATAGTGGCAAAATGCGGGCAATGGTCCAGACCGTGGTCTGCAATTTAAAAACCCAGTAGTTCTGATTCTGCACTGACAATGATCTCAATAACCTGAGTCTATATGGATTCATCACATCCTGACATGGGAACTTGCCCCACATTGCTGACAGACTTGCTGTCTTACGTTGACAATTAATTCTTTTTGAATACTACAAGTACCTTTTCTAATCCAGATACATGCGTCGGTGCATAACAAATAGAAGCAATCAGGACTAAACCAACATGACAGAAAATTTGCCACTCACATTAATGCCACCATCCAGCTCCAAAACTCTCTATGTTTAGGCTATTATGAAGTCGGTGAAAGATCATAACATATGACACGAAGCACAAGTCCAGACTCCACCAGCAAACAATAATTTGGCATATGAGGAAGTGAAACTAACTATTCAAACTCTTTGAAATTGTCAATAAATCAACGTTAAATAATTCCATAAAATTCAAACTACAGCAATCATACCTTATACAAATATTACGTTTACAGGAAAGAAAGTTCCTGATAATGCACATAATAGCCAAAAAATATTTTGGAGTGAACTCGAACCCTAATCATTCACCTGTTTTCAGATGCTTTACTGACAAACATGGATTTGTGAAGAACTAATTTCAATAGAACAAGAATTTAAACAAAAATAATTGCAATCATAAATCCTAATAAAAGGTATAAGCTGAATGAGGCAGCATCAGAATGCAGCCTTGTCAAGGCAGTGACACCAAGAAGGTTATTTGACCATCTGTTCTAAGGTTTTGAAGTTGGGAGTAAAACACTCAAATTTTCTCAGGGTCTGAAAGCGCAAAGTAATTAAAAGAGGAAGGCGACAGAAAAGTTTAAGAGAGAGACAATAAGAGAAGAAAAAATAAACATATAAGTACATCCAGAGCCAAAGAAAGCAGTTTGTGAAATCATAGACAAAATATATATGTTAAGATAGATGGTGGACAATATTTCTGTTAGAAAAGTGAAACTTTGTAAACTGCCTAATTGGAAGTTCAGGCAATATTGAAAAATCCAGAAGTTAGAAAGACAGTATGCAGAAGTTTAAGACAAATGCACACACATACCGGGGAACGGAGATGATCCAGCAATAACTTTGGGCCCATATAATAGGTTATTACAAGTAATTTATGGGCATGTGATAAAGCCAATGCTTCCTCATTTCCAAGCATCACTTTTGGAAGCTTCTCAATTAGCCTTAAAATACAAAGCGGAAAGTGTGTCATAACATAAAAGTAAACCCAAAAGGAGCATGCGTGTCAGGAAATGGAACAATCCACCGTACCTGTTAAATATCTCGGCAACAACAGAATGCATGTCCCTGCTGGCACATGACAATAACCATTCAAGAAATTCCTGAGCAGCTGCGGAAACCTCTTCAGAGTCATCAACAACCAGGACGCATATGCATTCCTTCATAATTACAATTGAAAATTTATTCAACTCAATAAGAAGGTGTATAATGTTATTTGACAAAAAGAAGAGTATTTCCTCTTATTATGAAAATCCAACTAGCTCTAAATGGGTTAGATTTTCAGCATTAGCGAAGCATGTGAACACTTTGTATTCAATGTTTAAGAAATCTATTCTGCTTAATTCTGAAAGATTAAAAAATAAAATGAAGCATTTTTTGTACCATACAAGCCCCAGATCCTGAAATGTTAACATTTAAAAATGCTGACAGTACAATTATTATATGAGTTATTGTAGGATTTTTATGTAATTGTTTTTGTGTATGTGATTATGGTTAACTGTTCCCTCAACATGACACCAGAGCAATAACTTTAATTCTAATTACCAATAAAATATTCATATATATATATACACACATGTAAATATACAAAAAAAAGTTACATAAATTTCTGTGCAATAACGCTATAAATAATCACACTGTCAATACTCCATGTCAAGTTAGAGCATAGATATTGCCATTACCTGACTTTATAGAAGGTATTGAATTTTTCATATGGGCAGAGTGTAGAGTCCACTATCAAGAATTGGGCTTGGATCAACTATTGTCCAAATAACTAGAACTAGTTGTTTGGATAGTTAACCCTTACCACTTATAAACCCTTTAACATTTTCATGTCTAGGCAATATGGGACACTCTAACACTCCCCCTCAAGTGCAACTGGGGCTGGACATCCAGTTGTCACTTGAAATATACGCAGTGGAAACCGGACCGGGCCGCTGGGAATGAACATCCAGACGGACAACCGGGAAATTAATAATCCGGGCCAAACCTACTCTGATACCATGTTAGAATTTTTAATATGGGCAGAGTGTAGAGTCCACTATCAAGAATTGGGCTTGGGTCAACTATTGTCCAAATAACTAGAACATAGTTAACCCTTACCACTTATAAACCCTTTAACATTTTCATGTCTAGGCAATATGGGACACTCTAACAGAAGGATATGAAGCTATTAGTCACCACAATAACTTAGTAAAAAGATCTGCTAACTGATTTGTAGAAACTCTAAAGCTTGTAATCAACCAGTAACTTTTGGACATTGAGGTAGCACGATCCAAGAAGCAAATTTACCTCTCTCAGATATACGGTTTAGATATGCTACAAGAGACTGAATTGCTAGGGTCTAAGCCTATGGATACTCCTATAGATCCCAATGTAACCAATCAGGAGAGCCATATTCTGATCCAGCTAGCTACCACAGGTTAGTTGGAAAGTTGCTGTATCTCATTGTCAGCGGACCTGCCTTCCCAGTTAGTATGGTGAGTCAATTATGTCCTCACCATGTGTTGAGTATCAGGAGGCAGCACTTCACAAGGTATGATATGTTAAAGGGCTCGTAGACAAGGACTCCCAACAGATTGACATTTTGGGATATGCACATGTATATATGCAAGCTCATAGTTTGATTTAGGTTATTTTGTGGAAGAAACTTAAATCCATGGGAAAGTAAGAAGCAGAACATGGTAGCTCGTTCTAGCGCAAAAGTTGAGTATAGAGCTATACAAAGTTAAACTTGTGAGCCATTATAGCTGTGTCATCTATTAGAGGGGATTGGGATTCATTCTCCTAGACCTGCTCCACTAAGGATTAACACTACATATATCTCACCAGAGGACAAAACATATAGAGATGAAACTATCATTTCATCAGGTGCTTATGGAGTTTATAGCTTCTATAAATCACCCAACAGATCTTTTAACTGAGTGGTTGCAGGGACCAAGAATTTCATATCTGTGCACTAAGCTGGGCATTGACAATATGTATGGTCTAGCTTGAGGGGGAGTGCTAACAATATTATTGTTACAGAGTTATTACAGGAATATTTATGTACTTATTGTCTTGTATATTCACATGTATATACATGAATAATATATGGATGGTCAGTTTGAAGGGGTGTGTTAACAGTATTATTGTGATGGAGTTATTACATTGTTATTTATGTACAGATATGTATGTAATTTACTTTCTTGGGGTTAACCTAATACACCTGATTTTTTACTTAACAAAAACATTCAAAATTTCTCATACCAAGCATGTGACAAGATCCGTCAATTAGCCATGCAGACACTAATATGATATAAACAAAGAGCTAAAGAAAAAATGTAAGAAATAAACATATATGCCTTTCTCATGGGTAAAATAGCCATTACAGGGTGTTAATGCAGTTCTCTAACTAGTTTAACATTTATGGACATTGTTGAGGATCATAGAGATTTAATATTTGATATTATTATTGTATAGGAATATTATTATTATATATCCTATACAGAAACATCCCTAATACAATTGAAACATTTGGTGTACTCTACTTAGAAATATTTGTATTAACCTCTATTGTAGAAGATTTTGAAAGAGATTAATCAAAGGCAAGGATGCATCAAAATACAAGCTTATAACTTGTGGGAGAAATATATAAAAAAGTAAGAACAAAAAGAAAGAAGAGAAAATTAAGAAGAGAAAGAATTTGAAATGAGATTGAAGGTAACCATACTGAAAGAGAAGCCAAACTACATTCGAATAGAGACCAACTAACACCATCATAATAAGGTCCACTGGAATCACTTCTCGTAAAATGATAATGACTGCATATCTTTTTCTTAAATCCTTTTTGCTTGTGTAGTGGAAACGCCTTACGATTTGAAGTTTTAAGCTAAGGGATGAAAAGTTCTTGGTAAAAGTAGGATTTGTAACCCTTAAAATTTGTATGCAATATGAGCCTACAAGAGTTCAATCAGTAGATAAAAGCCTTAATCCATTCAATGTTGCAAGAAATTGACAATAGAGGAACAACAAACATGAATTTCTGCAAGGTTTGAAATCTTGCCATAACCTCCACTCCGTGCATTCTGAATGCTAGTTTTAGCAATGCATGAATAACTAATTCGAATAAAAAAAAGATATGAACAAAATCCCAGATGAACAAAACAAGCTAACCAAGTTTAAAGATCAAAGAGAAAAAATAATGTTTCCAAACAAAGGAAAACATTAAAAAAAGAAAGAAAATCTTGATTTTACTCCATTGAACCTAGTTAAACCATAAAGAACATTTCCATGCTCAAAAGTTACAGGTCAATTCTTTGTCTCACCTGCTAAGTTGAGCTTCATTAGCAAATCTCCAGTCAGACTAATTTTGGGCTATTCAAGCTATGTCACTGGCAGAATAACAGTTTTAAAGACGCATAAAATTAGACTTGACCAAATATCAATGTTGTCCCACACCAAATGCTTTTAGAATTCCACATGCCCTCACATTGATTAGCAATAGAGTGAACCAAAAAGTAGTCTACAAATGTTAACTATTGACAGATTAATTGCATGGAAGAATTCACTGCTATTTTATGCCATTCTAACTTGGAGCTTACCAGAAGCATCAACCTGCTATCCTTTAAAGTGTAATTGCACTTTGATAACAGTCCTCTTATGGCAGCCATAAGTGCACGTCTAACCTTTTCTGATGGATTGACACAAATCTGTCAGACACATGAAAATTTTTATTGCTAATATCACCTGGATATATGTAAAATTAACTTCTGTGAGTGTGCAATACTGTTGATAACAACCAAAAGTGAAACACCAAGTGAAATTAAAAACATACATGTGGAAATGTTGCCGTCAACAATTTATCCACATGCATAGAGGTTTTCTGAATCCAATCTTTAGTACGATCCACATGCAAGGATTTACTTTTGTCGAAAAATTCAGTGTTGGAACTCAATTTCATCCCGGATCCCATGAGAGCCAAGCTATGTGATTCACCATTTGACTCTTCAGTTCTTTGACCTTGAGTGCTAGTGGGTAATCGGCGCAATTCATTGAGAAATGAATTTCCAGATTCATTGTTGCTCAAGTTGAAGTCAGATCTGACCATTTTGGACTTATCAAGACTAGAAAAATTAGCATCATCTTCCAGGACTATCATAAGGTACTCGGCTAAGCCCCTGATTGCTTGGTCAAGAGCCTCAACACTTCCAGCTGCTCCAGTTATCATTTGTTTTGAAACATACAAGACTTTAGCAAATTGACTAACAACACCAGGTAAAAAGAATGCCAATGCATCTGCGATACCGACCTTCAGAAAAGAGAAAATTCCAGTGAGACAGTCATCCAATTTCTTTAGAATAATATAATTGCTAGAAAAAAATTGAAAGTAGGAATGTTAAACAAATTAAATGCACTCAATTATTCATATTAAGGGATAAATTCACATCTCCTTCATCAAGAAATCAATAAATTTACCAGTCAATACAAACTTAATTTGTATTGAAACATTTTCAACCAAGAACTTAGGTAGCACCAAATTCCAAGGAGTCAAGAATTGCATTTTGTTAATTAGGGCATCAATTAGCTCCAAAAGTTCTGTAAGTGTTAAGGAAATCATGCATAAACATTATATATAACCATTGTACAAAATAACAACGCTGCGCTTGGGACGGTCACAATTGGTAATAAGCTTCTTGCTACCTGTCATACAAAATTGAAACCTCAATTTAAATAAAATTCCAAGGAATTTATTGCTACTATCCTTTTTTTTTTCTCCTTCAAAATTTCAATTCTTAGGCTAGATGCAAAGACTTACAACCCCAAACAACTCAAATGTGTTTTTAAAGGATTTAATAATTAAATTTTCTCCAGGAATACTGCATGCTCCAATTTCTGTACTAGGATATAATTCAAGATCCAAACATGGTCAATACAGACCCTAATTGAGTTTCTTCGGTTCTAATGCAATTCAAATATTAATCAAAAGGTTACATAATGGGCCACTCACCATCAAAGAAAGCAAGTTTTTAAGAGAATTTACATCAAACGAACAAACATCATGAAATCAATAACTTTAAACGTAACTTCTAGGATATGTTGCATATGATTACCTTAGCAACAAGTACACGCAGGGTCACAAAGGCATCAGCACGAATTTTCACATCGCCTTGATGTCCTCGTGCAGCCTCCATATCTGCAGCCTTTGTGGAAAATCTATTATTGTCCATATATTATTATTTTCTTTTTCAATCAAGGGGTAAGGAAAGGAGAAGATAGGATGGGATCAAAATACAGAATGAAGCATGCATAATAAACCCATCATATGGATCCAAAGGGCAGAATGAGAAGGTATATCATAATGTACCTTGAGAAGAAGTGACAGCCAATGTCCAACAGTAGCTGAAGCCATTTCTGACTGGAAAAATGCAAGTAAACATTCTTCTCGTAAAGAGTCATACTTTGAAGCCTTGAATTGCAATAATTGTGTATCGTTCTTTCCTAGGAGAGCAGGTAAACCAACAACTTGTCTGCATGAACATGCATCTTTAGAGCATGGAAGTATACTCATAAGCAAAGCCCTAAAACACTTGATGACCCCTCCACGAAACTCTTCTGAAGCCTCAGATGGAGAAAGTAATGCCGCATAAGTCAGCTTCTTTATCAGTACAGCCATCTGAATACATCATTAGTTTTTAGGTTAAAAGACGTTCAGCTTACAGGTACAGGCATAGGTAGTTAAAAATTTCATACAGATGCGAAAAGTTGCAAAGTATCTGTACATCAAAACAGAGTGGAAAATGTATTATTTCCTAGAAATCAACATTGTTATTTTGTTTTCACAAAAAGTCTTCATGAGACACTTGCAAATATTTATCACAGTCAAGGCAGGTACATATATTCCTGGCAGTTCTACATTTTTTGCAGAGCTCAAACGTCCATACGTACACACAAAAAATTGAACATAGACATATATACTATTGAAGCTTAGATTCAAGATACATCATCTAATTACAGTTTCATTCACAGGATACAAATAGATGGCTGCAATAAAGAAAACAGAGGATATAAAATAAATAGAGCACCTGATTAATAGACATCAACTGACACTTGATTAAGAGCTCTTCCAAACACTGCAGGATTCCTTCTGCCACTTGGTCGCTCACTTTTTTGGGGGCGGTATCTCTAGCATCCTTCTTCTCAGGATTAACCTTCTTTTGTGATCTGCAGTCAGTGGCTGCATCTAAAATAAGCAGCAACGGAAACAAGGTGTAGCTGAAGCAAGCAAGCAAAAGGATTAAACAATAACCAATAAATTCAGCAGGAAAACATTTGTTAGAACCAGACAACACAGAATGTTACAATGAGACGAACTTACATGGAAGTTACTATATTTGTTTAACCTACTTCAAATATCAAACTACCCAATTTACCACTTGAAAAAAAATTTTGCTCCTTTTCTCAATTTACAATAAAATTCCTTCTAAAGAAACATTGATTTAGTAGCTCAGAACCCAGGAATCTGCTTAGGAATATGCACAAAGGGAATTGAAAAGCAAAAAAAAAACCAGATGAATCGACGTACTCAAAGAAGGGTTGCAAAGCATCAGAGGAAGAGCCGCGAAGGAATTGAAAGAGCAGAGGGATAGCAGGAGAGTGATTCTTAGGGTTTTGGAGAAGTTGCAGAAGCTCCAAACAGTAGGTTTTAAGCTGTGAGAATACATTACTCTTATGTCCTTCTTGCTCGACTTCTTCCCCGAAACTGCAATTTAGTTGTCCAAAATCTTCCATTCTCTTATGTCTGACACAAAATTGAAGGCTCTGAGATTTGAAAAGAAAGTAATTTCTGTGCACAAACTTGATTCAAATCGAGAACGTAATAGGGAAATTAAAATCGTCAATTCATCTGTGATAACGGTAACTAACAAGGTAAGGTTAAAGCCAAACGCAGAGTCTTTTGCTTTATCGCATCCCTTCTCCGTAAATTTAAGGATGGCCGGACCTTCCTTCAACGAGGTCCGAGCCAGGGTTCCTGATGAGTCCAGAAAGGTCAGCTTGGCTCGATTTTCTTTTTTTTTTTTAATTAAAACGATATCAATGTTTTAAATTTAAAAAATTTAACCGATTAATTTCAGATTAGATTTAGCCGGACTGACCCAAACCTATTTGTCAAATTTACATGATCCTATTTTAGGATTTTATTATTATGCCTAAAACTTTTCCAGGTTGCTTAAGGTCATTATGCACAACCTAAGAAAAATACATGAATATGTACCTTATTGCGTTGTTAGAAATTGATTCTCTCCATGTATGTATTATGCATTCACCATAAAAGAAAAGGAGAATTATATAGTTGTCTAAAGAGTGAATAGATCAAATCAATAAAATATATGCAATTAAAAAAAATGAAACTAATGAAAAACTCTTTCTAAAGCAATTTATTACAATTTAAATTTGCCTTTTGTACTTTTCCCTTTTACTTTAACCTGAACTCTAACTCTATTCGTTTTTATATTCCTATTTTTGTAAGAAAATGGAGGAGTCATTATTCCATAGTCAATAAAAAGTAACAAGAAGGAACAAGTCCTGCGGCTGTCGCTAGCTTTTCAGTGCAATATATAGCAACGCAAGCATTACCAAACAATATCCAAAATAGGAATCTGATACAACTCTAAAGCTTAAGAAACTACAAAACAAAAGCCAAGGCCCTGGGAGAGGATCTACTATGTACGCCAAATTTTGGTAATGGAAGAGCTCAGAAGTGATCGAATACCATAAACTTAAATAGTTTGTCTAGTCAATTTAATGGTATTCTTTGCATGTGATTTTAACAACTCGGTATGGAACCATATTACTGCCTTATGCGAGTGGAGAGCGCCAGGTATCACTATCTTAGACATCACAGTTGGTCTCTCAGCACAGCAACTACTATGCCTTATTGTCTTGAGAGTCTGTATACACAGGCTATGGCGGCAGAGGAACCTTCGACGCTTCAAGACTCAAGCTTCCACTAAGGATGGTCTGATATCAACGTTAATAGAGGAAATTTGTGAGATTCTGATGACTATGAATTTATCTCACCATTGCTGCCCCAGTCTTCGCGCAACATAAAGGGTCTAGGCTTTCTTCGTGGGTCTTATCTCTAGCTTTAGATGCGGTTCCAAAGGAGCACCTAATGCTGGAATTCTCTACTCATAATCTTCGGAGCTCTGTTGTTGTTATGTTCTCGTTTCCTTGCTTTTTTGTGTTAGCTATTTCCTTTGATCTCCTTGGACTATACCGTGTATTATTCTTTTATTATTAATCAATTTTCATTTTCAAAAACAAATTAATGGTATTCAACATTAGCACATGAATATGTTGCTGCTTCCCTTGAAATATAAACTATTCTTTTCTCTCTAAAGAGAATAAAAACCTAAATTTAAGATCAATTTGAGAACAAAGTGGTCCCATTAATGAGTCCAGTGAATATGCTCTACCTAGTTTAGAAATTAGACTAGGAGGAGGCAGGATTATCAATCGTGTAAAGGGGAAACAAAGAGGTTACTCTTGGATCTATTAATTGAGAGACTTGACATCAAGCTAAAAGTATCTAGACAAATCATTAATATTTTTATAGAAGTTGTATTTGCATGACATAGGAGAAAATTTTTCTTTTATAAAACAAATATTATAGAGTCTCAATGCAATATATATGTAATGGAATTTGAATACAGCTCCATGGTTTATTGATGAGTGTCGAACACACTAGAAAAAAAAACCCTAACTCTACACACTAGAGTTTATAATAGTGGTGAGTAGGGATCGTATTCACAGGGATTGTATGTGTAGCTTTTATAATGAAAAAAATTGGTGTTTAGGATATGGGTGGTTTTGGTTGGAATCGATAAACTAAATAAAGTAAATTTAAACTATTGAAAGCAATTTGAATCACACAGTGAGAAAATGATAAGATTGATGAATGAGATAGTTCAATCTCAACCTACACACAAATAACCATACTTAATCATCTTGTTGTTTTTATACCTTTCTTCGAAACTATTAATCCTAAGTTAACAATAAGTTCTGTTAACCCCAGTTTTCCTTTAGGTCGTGTTTAATCAAAATAAGTTCTTTAATTAAATGTAGCTAGTAAATAACCGAGAAAAACAAATTAATCTAGTAAATAATCACACAAGCTTGGGTCATTTAACCTATATTATGTTGTCCTTAATGATTCACCACCATTATTTTACCACAAATTTATTAAAAATACAATTATTACATATTGTATTCTAGATTCTACAATGAGTTCATACGCAAATGATAAATTGAAAGAGTTTAAATCATTCTTACATTAATACCCAAACACAATAAGCAAAGAATAACATAAACAATTTCTAGAGAGAGAATCAACAATGCAAGATGAAGGGATGCTCAAATGTGATCTTCGGCCTCAATTTTTCCTTAGAACCGGAAGGAAGAAGGCTAACTCTCCTTGGATCTTAAAGAGGTATGCATTTTGCCCACTTTTATGCTACTAAAATGATTCATACCTTCTTTGGCCCTTTGAATGCCTATTTGCAGCAAAAATTAGGTTCTGGGCAATACACAATTGGATAAACGCCTGTGTATCCAACAGTATATATCAAAATTTTCCCAATTCGTGAATATACATAGCCTAGGTGAGATACAAGGCCTGATACATAGTCGTGTATCTCGCTTAAATAGTTGCGTACGTATTTACACAACCGTGTAGGGTGTAGGTTGTGCTAAAACTGCATTTTTACGCTCCTATATGCTTCCAATGAGTTACATGGTCTCATGCACGACCATATAAGTTGCAATAACTTTATTTCTTTCACTTTATTGTCCCATCTTCACCGTTGAACATTAAGAACATGGCTCCAAGGATATGCTTTTAACTCATTTTAGTTCTTATGCTTCTAACTTGTACCTAAAATCAAATATGAAAAAAAATGAGTATCCTAAGCACTTCATAACATTAATTACTAAGTATTAGGGAGTAAATATATAATCAATCAAGCACTCATCAAGTTCCCCCACACTTAGATTTTGACTGTCCTTAGATAAAACAACAAATCAAAATCATAAACCAAAACACTCTCCTTTTTTCCATATTGCCTAAGAATAGATAATTATGAGAAAAGAGGAATAAATTCCAAAACCATAGCAATAACTTAACATTAAAATGCTTTTACTCATTATCAATCAACAATAAATCCTTCAAAAACTAAGCAATATAGGGGTAGACTTTGACAAAATCTGCTTAAATAAGATAGATCTATAGTTACACTCAAGTACCACTGTAGGTACACTCAAATACCATTCATGATCAAGACATTCTACGACTTGGCATATCATTTCAATTCTCCACCACTAAGATTCACTTGCATAATTATGAATCAAAGTACTTGTTAAGGTTGTAATGTTGGCAAAGGTTAAGGTGAGAGGTATTTGGATGGTGTAGTACAAAAGCCATCAAAGTTAATGAAGCATGAAAAACACTCAATAGAATATCAATTATAAAAGTTAACATTCACTCAAAACTGGGTACCATCAGTTATGACGAATACAAAAATTTTGTTTCACAACCTAGATTCAAGCCTTCATACACAAATCAAATGATGCATAAGGAATTAGAAGGAATCACTCACAGAAATTAATGGTAAACAATTCATTATAGCCATAAGGAGTGATCCTTCAAAGTAACATCTCCCTCATTTGCATCATACTTAAATCACGCATCCCATATAACTTTAAGAGGAAAAACTAACATGGATTACTTTGCAAAAAAAGAAAAAAGAATTTCCTCCTAGATAAATTTATTTAAATACTATTTTTCTTTTCCTTTTCTTTTCTTTTTCCTTTTGTTCATATACAAATATTGAAAGAACTACATCAATAATGGAATTCATTAATAGGAGATGAAATCGCATTCTAGCAATTATAACTAAGTCGCATATATGCACACCTACACACTTGTACTTTGGTGTATCCACAAATATCAACAATCATAAATGTTTCATTAGTTTTAAGGCTTGGGTAAGACATTTGGCTATGTTAAATGCTTATAACGTGGTTAATATAAAAAGAAAAGGCTAATAAAGCATAAGGGGGCTAAACAAAAGGAAAATTCATATTAATGGCTGGGTTATTTAGCTAATGTATCTTGTCAAACAAAGAATGCCTATATCATTTTCATGTTAATGCATGTGATCAAAATGTGGCATTGAATAGAAAATCAAGGCAAATTCAGGATGTACATATTAAGAAGGTCATATATGATCAAAAGACAATGAGACTGATATGGATGTGTCAGTGTAAAAAAGTTCAAAATCTTACTGGCTTATATCTACCTATTAGTCACTACTCTTCTAAAGATAATATACATTGACCAATCACAAGGTGAAATTACATGCCCAAGTTGCCATGAATTTATCTGGTTAATTCTACTATCTAATTATTACTATATAGTCCTAAAAGTAATAGAAAAAGAGAAAATGTTTGCTTGTTTGTTTTATTTTTTCTCTTCAAGCTCACAATTGTATATTTTTCAAGGTTCTTCAACCTTCCATAATAGTAGTATTTTGCTAGCCTCTATAAGCTCTCAACAAAAAATGTGTGAAGAATTTAATAGCCTCACTTAATAAAGTGATATCACTTTCTAAGGCACAAAGTATTTGATATAACTTTCAAGAAATAATGAAGCTTTAAAATATTTTGCAAGTCTCGTGTCTATATGTGTTATATTTGCAACTGCATTGGTTCTTCCTTAAGTAGACAATTTATTCAACTAATCGTTAATCTTTGATATTATCTCCACTGAAATCTTAAATATTTAGATGTTAAGAAGAACATTCTATCAAGGCTTCTGGAGCTGATTATTCGAATAAGTAAGATCCTTCCGAATGTCATGGAATTATTTCTAAAAAGGTAAGTTTATAAAGAAGGTTCACGTAAGAAAAGAAACAATTATTCCATGATTTTATTTCCCTTTTAAGAAATATATCGTTACTTATATAAGGAAATAAGTCCAATTTGAATTTGAAATATTATACAATTATCATCAAAATTGTTAATCATAAACTTTGAGCTAATACAATATGCCAATTATAGAAAGGTAAAATACTAATCACCGATATAATTGGATGTTATTGACTTTATTAATTAGATGTAAAACTAACATGATAAGAGTTTTATATGGCCATGAAAACTATATGCCTTAATTATATAACTTAGAGGTAAAAAAATTAAAAGAAAGCTACATTATAATAACAAATACCCGAAGATATCTTATTAACAATGGCCCTAACAAAAAGCCTGTAATTTGTTGAAACTGGCTTTAAAGATCAAAGTAAGTTCAAATTAAAATAGGTAACTCAAATATGATCAACTTTAAGGTTGAGGATTATTATTTAACCGAGTTATTTATTTTTAAAATGAGATAACTCATTAAGAAAATTAATTTATCTTGTGGGTCCTATAATGACAAGTCTGTCTACCACGTATGTGTTTTTCATGAATGCTAAATTAGTAACAACAACAACAATTTCTTAGTAGGAATCTCAATGAGATGTGGGGTTTGGAGAGGTTTAGAAGTATGTAGTCGTATCTTTAGCTAGTAGAGAAATTATTTCCAATAGACCTATATGAAAAAAGTTTTTAAAAATGGTTGAAAAACAATAGACAAATAAATACAAACACAAATAAAAAGAAAAAGAAAATAAACAAATAAGTAAATAAAACAAACAAGTAATTAACTAAATAAATAAAATAACTAAAGGAATAAGTGATCGTGTTGTTCGAGCTTTAAAATTTATAAGCCCTCAAATACTGCAAGCTCACGAGTCGCGACTGTAATATAAGAGGTGACGATCCCACGAGGAAGGGGACTAATCTAATTCTATGTTATCTAAGGCTAAAGAAATTGAAATAACGGAAATAAAGTTCACAAGAAAAGTAAATTCGAGAAATTGATTGGTAAGAGTTATAATTCAGAAATTAACACAAAAAGAAATGAAATTTTTAGCAATATGGAAACACAATAGAAATTAATCAAGAGAAATTAACCAAGTTATGAGAAACGGGATTTTAACCAAGTTATGAGAAAGGAGATTTTACCTATCATTAATGCTAACCTAGTCGATTATATGTTCATGGGGCGTCGGTTCTAGATGATCTTAGCGCTGATTACTCTCTCTCGAGTTGTAACCATTAAACCTTAATTTATAAACCCTAATTGGATTATGAAACTTGTAATCTCTCAATTAACAAAAGACTCACAATCCTAATTAGATCTAAAGCACTTTAATAACTATCGGGTCTAACAAAGGATATCTCTCCGCACAATTACCGATCTGATTAGTTACGGGTTCTATTAAATTGCCTAACTCTCACTAATCTAATCCAATCTTTTTCGATTCATCCTCTCAGTTTATTACCGAATTATGCAAGAAACGCAACAAATCACAGTATCCAATTCAAATAACACAAAATCAACTCAGATAATATTAAATCAAAATAAAATCCTGAAGGAGAGTTTAAAAGAACATCAATATTCCAAATCTTATCATCATACTATCTATCTCAATTATATACATAAATAAAATCAAAACGAAAAGGAAATATGACTTGGAATAGACGATGGAAGATAGTGACGTTTGAAAATCTCCTAATCGAGTAAGCACGTTGAGTCAGCTTCAGCTTTGTCTTCGTCTTCCTTATTCTTCTTTCTCTCTCTCGGTATTCTCTCTTTAGGGTTTCAAGTGTGGCTGCATGAAAAAGCTCCGTTTTCTCTTCACTTATTTTTTTTAATAGTCTTTTATGTTTTGTGTAACTTTAGGGCTTTTTCAAGTTCTGAAAGGTCCAAAAAATCCCTCAAAACGTGAAGTTCGTAAGTGTTTATGCGTCTTCCCAACATAGGTTATGATCGTGGCTCACATCTGAGCCTTCTTTCATGATTGTGGCATGCAAGCCACGATCGTGGCCCATTCCTAGAGCTTCTGTCACAATAGTGGCCTGCCTGCCACGATCATGGGCCTGTGTTATGGCCCAAGTTCCCTTCGAAATTCCTCCGTTCTTCAATATTAACCCTGAAATGTTAGCAAACATATCAAGGTACCTTAAAAATATAATTTTTAAGCTCAAAAACTTGTACTAACCCATAAAACACTTAAAACACGAATAATTAACAAACTAACACAATTCTAACCTAAACACATACTAAATGATGAATTAACGGCTAAACACATATCAAACTATGCCCTAAAACACGATGCAATTTAAACTTATCAACAAGAGCTACAAATAAAAGTGTTTAGGCTAATTAAAAGACATAAGAATCAAACGAAAAGGTCTAAAAGGCCTATGAAAGGAGAAGAACATCTGTATGAAGGGTCATCTACCGTATCCTAGTTTGTCAAAGTTTCCTATTGAAGGTCAAGTCCTAGATAAGCTCTAGTAAGGCCATTTCGTTCCTGATCACTTCTCCTCGATTCTTCTTCAATCTTCCTCTTCTTCTCTTACAATCCTTTAAGTATAATTTTTCACATATTCTTAATAGGAAGTTGGAATATTTCCTTTTAACATATTCAAACTACCTAATCCTTGTCTCCCTAATTTTACCATTAATATTGGTCACCCCCAACTCATCTTTACACACTTCATTCTTGACCTTATATCTTCTTGTAAAGTTGCACATCTAACGAAGCATCCTCTTCTTTGCCACTACTAAATTATGATTATACACCTGTTTGATGGACTAACACTTTATCTCATAGAGCATAACTGAACCTAATTGCTAAACGATTAGATTTACCTTTTAGCTTGAGTTGTATATCATTATGAATTGATATTCAAGTATGCCCCACTTTATTACATGCTTAATTTATAATGAGGTAAATTACTAATTTGCTCTTCATAATGACCATTAACTTATGTTTATTAAGAAATTTTTTTTAAAAAAAAGAAGACTCAAATAGAAAAAATAAATTAGAACGATTAAATATAAAAGTTTGTATAAGAATACTGAAAAGTTGTTGTTTGGAAACCAATTAATTGGATTCAATTCATTAATTTTATGTAATTGAATTCAATTCATGCATTTGGAATGCTAAAAAAGAGATGATTTGAATTCAACCATGTAATTGAATCTCATTTTCTTTATGAATTCAAATGATGTGAATTGAATTCTGAATTGAAGAGCCAATTCTTTTCAAAACATTAAAAATTCTTTTTCCAAATATACAAATTACTACAAAATATACACATATTGATTACTTACTATTTTTAGTTAAGGATAAAAAAGTTATATAAAGTAGTTGAATTCATTTTTATTGTATTCCAAACAATGTAATTGAATTCAATTATAATATTTATAGATTTATTCCAAATAGTGTAAATCGAATTTAATTAAATCCCACAAATGTAATTGAATCCAATTCGAAAGTTTCTCATTTTAACATCTAAAGGAATAAAAGATAATTTATCTTTCATCATGAATTTCTTTATTTATCATATTTTATTATTTTATTATATTTTTATATTATGAGTTCTTAAGTGTAGATTGAAAACTCAAATAACATAATAATCACTTTTCTTCTTTTCTTTAAATTTTTTTCTAGATACATGCATCTTGTGTACTAGCAAAAATTAGAGAAGAATTATTAGTGAAATTAGCGAATAAATAAAATTGATTGATTTTTAAATTGTATTATATATATATAATAATCACTTTTCTTCTTTTCTTTAAACTTTTCTCTAGATACATGCATCTTGTGTACTAGCAAAAATTAGAGAAGAATTATTAGTGAAATTAACGAATAAAGAAAATTGATTGAATTTTAAATTGTATTATATATATAGAGAGAGTTTCTAGGTTTATTGCTTTCTTTGTTGCTTTTGAATTCGGTGTCTGGTACGTGGGTGGTCGGCGTCTGGGAGAGTGGACCTCAGTCAACGCCAAAAAGGATGGATGTGGGGCTGACATAGAGGAGAATGACGGCGTCTCCTAGGCGTATGTAGTGGTGGACGACGTAGGCGCTCTCGTCAGTGAGGTCGACGGCGACGCATATCTTGCGGCGGGCACTGGCGGTGAAGTAGGAGTGGCGGCAGAGGGTTGAGGGTGGCATGGGGAGGAGGGTGGTGAATCTTGATGGATGGGAGTTGGGGTTGATCTGGATCCACTGGAATCATTTAGAGGAATGAGTATTGCTTTCTAACTACTATCAACATGCACCTAGTGTTGCTCCATCTGCTGCCATTGCAAGGCGCCTTTGTGCCAATAAACCTTGCCAGTAATATCTCTAAAATTTCTAGATCCTGGTGTTCCGTTTGTTCATTGGATCCACCGAGCCTCTTCTTATAAGCCTAGGTTTTTCTTTTTCCATGTACTTTTTAATCTTTAATCATTTAGCACAGAGAATAAGAGGAAGATTTGAAGACCTGGCTTTTGGGTCAAAAAGAGCTACCACCAAAAAACTGTCCATGACTTCACTGTAAAGGTATGCTTTGTTTCTTTTGTGTGATCTATAGTGTTTACGTCAACAAGAAAACAAATTCTTCTTAAAGTTCCAGGTAACGGAAAAGGTACAATCTTTCTTATGACTTATATTCTAATTAGTAACGACTTACCTTCTTGTTGTTAAGCGTATTGTGCTCTTTGCTTTCACTTTTTTGTCGTGTGTTACTTGTTGCTATGTACTTATTAGATATCATCTTCATCAGTGGTATTACTCTGTGTGCTCATTGTGACCCGTAAATAGTAAACCCTCTGGTATCGATGACAACTTTTCTATATCGAGCGTCCTGACAAGTATGGTAAGAACTCTGCTATCCTGATAAAGTCTGGTAAGAACTCTGCTTATAAGTCCCTTACTTGACGTTTCTTTATTATCAAACATTGTTTATTATTATTATTATTATTATTATTATTATTATTATTATTATTATTATTATAGTATTTTCTTTATTGATTATTATATTCATTGTATTTATATATTGTCTGTTTTTACGTATTTACGCTTTTTACCCTGCATCACTATTATACTGTAATATTTGCATGTGGGTCTATTGGAAACAACCTCTCTACAATATAGGGGTAAGGCTGCGTATTATCAGGCCCCCCAAACCTCGCTTCATTGTGGGACTTCGGGAGAGATATATATATATATATATATATGTATGTATGTATAAAGGAATTCAAATGAAATTTATTAAAAGCGGGCTTAATTTAAGAAAACAAATACATGTTTTTTAAAATATTTAATTGGCGAAACAACTCTTCCGTAATTCTGTGAAGCTGAAAATTTATATAATTTGTAATAATAAGTAATAAATTCAATATATATATATAAAGGAATTGAAATATATAATTAAAAAGCGAAAATTTAAGAAAACAAATACATGTCTTTTTAAGTATTTAATTGGCAAAACAACTCTTCCGTAATTGTGTGAACCTGAAATTTTATAAAATTTGTAATAATAAGTAATAAATTCAAGTTCTTACATTAGCGTAAAATTTCCTTCAGTATAAATTAGTCAAACCTCTTGCTTTGCAATTATTGGATGCTTGAGGCGCGCATCCTTCCGGGCCCTCATCTGTTGCCGTCATTAATAATGTAGGTAAAATTGACAGTGACTCGAAACATAATATACTTGGGATCTTATTTCCTGTATATGAACAGCGATTCTGATGCTTTCTTTTTTGAAAAATTGAAAGAAAGGAGTGGAATTACAAAATTGGTGTCCGGCCCGCGTGAACATGCGTCTGGACCGGAGAGTTAAGAAATACCAACTCTTACTAACCCAATTAAATCTAAGAAAATTTGGAGATAGAGCTTTGTCTCTCGCAAGAGACCTATCCTATTTGAGCAGAGATTAGTTTGAATGTTGATAGCTTAAAGATATCTTCTCATAATTGAAATCGGCCTGAAACATCTCGTAGGCAACTAAAAAAAAAAAATCCATGAAAACGCACTGTTTTTCAGCCGATTCTGAAGTTGTGGAAACGAAGATCGTGCATGCATTATGAAGTCAAGTGGTTTATGACCATGATCCCGAAAACCCATGAACATATTCTTCTAACAATGCATGAACCTGCATATATTTTGTTCGTCACTAAGAATTTTATATGAGCCATGATGTTACATATGTTCTTCCATCTATTTAAACATATAATAGGTAAAAATTCTTGATCAGCATCCATGTGTTCACCATATAAAACCGTCTTTAACTTTACTTTGAAAAACAAGTCCATTTGATAGGTGATGCCTTCACTGTATTGTTTGATCTTAACGCTATTTAAGAATGAATCATATTATAAAAGAGGTGTAAGTCTTTATTTTTAACAAATGTTAAGATGAGGAAAGTTGAATCGGTAAGTGCAAAGTTTAAATAAGTTTGGATTAATTGAGTTAGGGCTCTAAGGATGATTGTCTTTTAATCAAGAAGAAGTGTCTGGCTCACCACATGTTAGTCCCAAGAGACTAAAAAATTAAAGACAATCATGCTTAGAGCCCCAACTCAATTAATCAAATTCAACAAGTGTTGAATGACTTAATCAAGTGGTGAGCCATACACTTCTTCTTGACCATCATATTCATAGGACAAATAATTAGCTTTGTTGAATGACTTAATCAAATTCAACTGTCCCTCCCGGAAGAGACAGGCCCAGGTTCCCTCAATTTAAGGTAACATGTACTTCATTTAGAAATTCTACTATTCTTTTTCCGGACTTACTGACTACAGGTTTTCTTAGATATACCACAAAATATCTAATCCATTCCATTCTAATGGATGAAGGAACGCGGGTGTTTTATTCCCAAAGTGAAAAATAAGCAAGCATCAATCAGATAAATAAGAGCAAGAAATTAACAAATGCATCCTAGGCCTTGAAGAACAAGTACGTGATGCGTTAATTTCTTGAATTAAGATAACCTTCTTTCAAAGCTGAAGAGACAAGTCCCACTTCAAGATATACTATATTTTGTAATATGAATAAGAGGGCATAGGTACTACTAAAATACGATCTGGAAGATAAAAGCTAAATAAATATACAAGCGGAGATTTCAAGCAAGGGTAGGGTTTTCAGGGCTCTTGTTTAAGAATCATCGAGGGGATTATATCTTGCAGAAGTCCATAGTCAGGAATTTGACACTGGTTGACATACGGTGGATAAGTATAGCCTGAACCAATAACTAGGTTGCTCATGGGAGGCATTTGATGAACCAAAAATCCTTGGCTACTTCCCAGGTGATTTGGTGTTGACATAGAATTCGAAAACATGGTTACAGCATTCCCTCTAAGTGTTGCTGGAATTGGATGGTTGTGTTGCCCTTCATATGTAGTTATCACGATTGAGGGCTCCTGGAATGACCTCTCTACTCGCTTCTTTACAGTGCATTTCTGTGTAGTGCACCTGTAATAGCTCCTGAAATTGCAAGATATGTCAAGTTCTTGGAAGCATAACTGTAACCCAAGAACATGTTTTTCTATTGTTCCGTGGTTTCCAAATTTCCATCTAAGCTGATATGTTATTGACTGTTTTGGCAACCAAGATGGGCAAAAGAAAAACATCGACTGTTTAAATTAAGAGCGTGGGTATTTATTATACTAAAGAAAACCTTATGAATTAAAATAGGTGTACCTTGGGTAAGGACTGTTTTTGACAGCTTTTTGTCCATATTTTCTCCATCTATATCCATCCTCCAGATGATCCACTTCACTTTTGGTCATGAAGGCAAATCTTGGCTCTCTTCGTCTCTTCTCTCCCTTCTTATTCTTTCCCTTGTTCCTGCTGATTGCATAGTCATTAACCACACATATATGCCTGTTGCACCATCATCTTCAAAGGGTGTGACAATAATACATCAAACTTACAGTTTCTTAGATGATTCTCCTCCATCCTCCGATTCTTTTGCTTCGTGTTCCTTTTTGTGCTTCTCTGAATCTGTTGTCCCACCAGCCTCGCTTGAAGATAAAGAGACTGAAGAATTCGACGTGACCGGAACATTAGTCTCACTGTTACCACCAACATCACCACCGCCTAACTCTCCAACTTGAACAGAACTAGGTTTGCCTTCTACCTCAGACGAAGAAGGAAAGAAGGCAAAGGCTCTGGTAAGTGAATTATAGTCCATTGATCCATGCAAGCACTCAGACAAGTTCATGTATGAAGAGGGATCAAAGCCTTGTTGAGTAGTACTGTAAGATAATGAAGAAGCGGCAGCTGCAGAAGTTGGAGTGTATACGTCATCCCATTCCCCGTGGTAGTAAAAGCCCTTGTGTTCATTAGTCATGAAGGTGAAAAGAAGTAGAAGAAGGAACAAGAAGATCAAGGGAAGTTCTTAATGTTCCTTGGTTATGTTTGCTCAACTTGTTTTTGAGTTTATTTTTGTATATAAGGACTAAGGAGTTTGAAAGGAACTTGCGCCAGTACTTTACGACTTTACGAAGAAGGTGGTTGACAAAAACAATGTCTAACTAGAATACGAAAACTGGTTTCTCACGTGGAGACATTTCGCCCTTCCACAACTTTATACTAATTGTATCCGGACAATTGTTTTATACTTAAAACATTTCTTCAATTATATTATTAAATAAAAATGTTTGCAATCCAATTGAAAAATGCAAATGGAAATTAAAAGAGCGTGGCAAAATACGAACCTTGAAAAGTGAGTGAGGCAAGTCAGACATTAAATAGTTGGTCAAACATTCAAACTTTCAACGGTATTTTAAAAGCCGCAATACCAAGCGGACAGGTGTCTTCGCTGGCACCGGCTTTTGACCTTACCCGACATGATTAAATCTTAAACCGGCCCGGGGACGCTCTCAGCGCCTCCCACTCCTCCGCCCGCTCTTCCCTGTCTTTGTCTTCCCTCCCTCTTGCTGATGCCCACCCAACGTCATTCACCAACTTATAGGGTGCTTGGTTTAGGGGAACGAGAATAAATCAATAGGATTAGAATGAATGGTAATGATTGGTTGGTTATTATGATTGATTGAATAGATTTTTTATACCCAAGTTTTAGGTAATGGTCTATATCCTTTATATACGGAAAGAATGAGTTTGATTCCTACTAACACTAATTTGTAATTTTTAATTAAATATAATTAATTAAAATATATTTAATTAAAATATAAAATTTAATAAATAAATAAATAAATTTAATTAATTAAGATAAAAGATAATTAATTAATTAATTAAAAATTACAAAATCTAATTAATTAATTAAAATATAATTAATTAATCAAAATCTAATTAGTTAATTAAAATATAATTAATTACATGATTAATTAAAATCTAATTAATTAATTAATTAAAATCTAATCAATTAATTAAAATCTAATTAATTAATTAATTAAAATCTAATCAATTAATTAAAATCTAATTAATTAATTAAATTAAATATAATTAATTAGTTAATTACAATAAATTAAATTAATTAAGATATTTTAATTAATTAATTGTAATTAATTATATTTTAATTAGTTACAATAAATTAAATTAATTAAGATAAAATCTAATTAATTAATTAATTAAAATAATTAATCAACAAAAAATTTAATTAATTAATTAAAGTCTAATTGAAGTCTAATTAGTTAATAAAAATATAATTAATTACATGATTAATTAAAATATAATTAATTAATTTAAATCTAATTAATTTAAATATAATTAAGATGTAATTAATTAAAATGTAATTAATTAATTAAAATATAATTAGTTAATTAGTTAATTACAATGTAATTAATTAAAATATTATTCATTAATTACTTAAAATATATCATCATTTGCATTATCAGAGGAATATAAATTGTATTAAACTATGTTACTTGATTTTACTGTAGCAATAAAATGGTGGATATTATGATTGTGTCGATAAATTATACAATATTTTGGATGATTAATCTATATTTTGATGATGTTATGTAATTAATAATATGTTGATGTAAGAAAATGCTAGAGTATTTTTTCTTCAATAGCTATTGGAAAGGAAAATTCGCAATATACTTGATTTTCAATATTTTGTCATTATAATTAGGGTTCATAAATTAAAAAAACATTTAAAATATATTTAAATTTTGCTATAAAACAAAATTTTATTTCTTAACATTTTTAACAAACTAACAATCATCAATAGTAACGGTAATCATTCTTTCATCTTAACCAACCATCATAATTATAATGATTTTATCTATTCTCATTCCTCATTATATTTATTCTCATTCTCGTTCTTATTGTCCTCTATGAACTAAACACCCTCTTAATTTTAGTGTCAGATACTTGGGATATGAATAAATGGAATGGAATACACAGCCGTGTTCTTGTTATTATCTATTCTCTTCAAATGAACTGAAAGTAAAAGTTTAGGTTGAAACACATTAATGTCTTTAACATTGCCTAATTATGTATTCGCGTAAGACTTCTTTTTAACCGTTTGATTCTTGAGATTAACAAGTAGTTAAAATTAGTCTTTTGTTCGTTTTTCTTAACAAAGAGTAATACAACCCAAGTATGTTTAGTCATTCATCTTAAATAGAAGATGAATCAATTTGTTAAAATTACACCCAAGTTTTGAAAGTTCGGTTAATTCATTCTGCAGTTTAAGATAATAATAAAAAGAGGAGTTTAATTGGAAGGAAATATTTTTAGGATGGTTCGGCGTTGAACCAAAAATATATCCGTGATCGTCGTGCTCGTTCATATGGCATATTAACATATTCGCATCTTCATGCACGTAAGTTCAAGCTACACGACATGATGGAAATGGAATACATCACTTGCCTCCTGTTAATGTTGCTTTTAGCATCCCAGGAACTACAATCTACAGTTGGAAATGAAGACTGACAATTTTAATTTATTGTTTATCCGTCAAAAAAATGTTGCTTAATTAATTGTTTACTATATTCTAAAATTATTAAATATAGTGATTTCTGATGTAATTAATTTTTAAAATAGAACTAAGCAATTTTAAGTTCAGAAAAACAAATTTTTATTAAAATTTATGTCGATTTGTTGTGTTTATAATTTCACAAAACAAAAATGCTTTAAAATGAGAAAGTATATATGGTGCAGGATGTTGAAAAGAGACGAGAATTATGGGTACATACGCACGTGTACGTAATCAATATCATCATCGCAAAATTAGAGAATTAAATTATTTATCAAGTACAAGCACCATTCACTTTTGCATGCTCTTGCTGGTTATAGCCCAATATTGGTTAACTAGTTTTATTTAAGTTCTATTAAAAATTAAATAGTTAAATAGTCTTGACCATTCATTTAGTTATACAATAAATGTATTAGACTAAATTATAGCGTATATAAATTGATCCTTTGCCTACTCATTAAGATTTAATAATGTTATACATTAAATTAGTTAAAGGAAAAGTTTAAGATTTAAAGAATTAACCGATATTAAATTGCTGTAAACTGATATATAATAAATAAGTAGTAAAAACTATAAGAATAAGTTAATATCTAATATAAAAATAAAATACTTTATTGAAACAAAAAAATACACCAATGCTTACTAGTATTAATTTGTAACAAACTAATATTAAATCTAATAATTCAAACTAACATTAATCTTAATATAAAACTTAGAATAATAATAAAAATCAAAATTGTATTTTAAAAAGAGGTTGTATCTCATTATCGTCAAGAGTTCTAAATTCTTCAACACTATCTGAAGACTCATGAACCATGCTTTTTATCCAAAGTGTCTGCATTAATATCTTCTACTGTATTCAAATAAATAATAAATTAATAATGTATTACTTGGAATTTGTAATACATTATACTTTTAATATTAAATATGATCAAAACAAGATATCAACTGACTATTAGTAGATATTCTTTTTAGAAGAAAAATTATATTAATAAAAGATAAAAAAGATGTTACAAGACACTAAATATTTCAGGGTTATACCCTTTTGCCTTCAACACAATAGAAAATGACTACCAACTAAGTAATAGTAAAATTGGAAACATTGGTATGGCATTCAAAGCAATGAGGATAAGCTGTCAGATGGTGCAAGATTATGTAAAATTATGAGCTCCCGGATCCCACTGATGATTTTCGCTATTATTATTCCCACAGTTTTGCTCTTGGATTCCAGTCGTCTCGAATTCTTTTTTTTACAAATTGACCGAACTGTCAGCCCCATAGCTACTATAATGATCCCTCTTTCATTTTTTGTGATGGAGGAGTGATTTGTCAACTAGTGGATGAGGCTAGGTAATGAGTTTTTAGAGGTATTCTAACAATGTATGGTCTTAACTTGTTCCCAGATGATGGTTGCTGTACAGCATGAAATGAAAAGATGGTCTCTGGATTCATCATGCATTAAGCAGAGTGGGCAAGATGTGGGATCGCGTACGGTCCGAGTATTCAAAATACGCTGCGGAAAAGACCATACAAGAATATCACGTATAATCGAAAACACGAAGGATTAACGAAAATACCTTATTTGCGTAAATAAGTTGCTTCTTTTCGGATTCCAAGACACTGCGAATCGCTAATGCCCTCTACCGGTATCCACACGAGCATGCACGATCCGGGCTGCGGCTGTAGTGTGCTAGCACGTCCTGAAACACTTTTCCGAACGCCGCACGATCTTCCTCTTGGATGGCGGCTAGGGTTTCGTGAAAACCTATTGTCTTACAATTAGTTTCTT
>JAOTAX010000002.1:20619786-20634645 GCA_025629825.1 Erythroxylum guanchezii | reverse complement strand
TGGGTTTTTGGTTGATGAATTGTGAAATGATGATAGAAATGCTTATGACATATGTCATGCTCATGAAATCAAGTTTCAAAAATGTGCCATATGGGCAACATGTTTCAAGTTCATGAATTACATGTTATGTGAGTTTGTGGTGGTCTGTTCTGTCAGTCAAGTGCACTTGTCTAAAGGCTTCTCCCACTTGCCTGCTAGCGGCATGGAGCTCCCTCGGGGACTCCCATCAGTTCACGAATATGTAAGACCACTTTGTGGAATTGCGATAGTACGTTCTGTTCATGGCTACACAGGACCCTTATGGGAAATGTGTAGTACATTCTGTTACGGATCCACCCAAACCATTCTGATTTGTTTAATGTATTTTGATGTGTTTGATTGCTTATGATGTATTGGCAAGTTTGATGGATGTATGACTTATATGAATTGTGAACTGGTTTGAAAAAGTTGAGAAATTTATATTTTATGGATTGTTGTGAGAAATTGGCTATGATCATGAAGGTTTTCAATGGTTTTGTTTAATTATAGGTTATAAACCTGTTACCTATGAGCGTTAAGCTCACCCCCACTCCTTCCCACCCACGGGTGATGAGCTAGTTAGCGAGTGATCTAGATGAGCGCCAAGGCATCACTTTGTTTTGCACTTTTTTTCTTTTGAAGCTAGAATTTGGAAAACAATGCTTTAGTTGCATTATGAGAAATTATTGCTTTGCAAAGTTTGTATTTTGGATTATGATGTATTTGTAGCTCAAAATGCCCGCTAAAGTGTTGTAAAACTTATTTTGATGTGAATGAAATACATATGCATTATGTTCGTTTATGGCTTTTCAAGTTTTTACATGGCTATTTTCAATTTTCATAAGGGTAGGAATTGTGTTTGGAATTCAAGGGAAATTCTGGAATTATCTAGGTAGAATTGAGAAAAATTGTTTTCTTGGAAGTTGTAGAAGACCTTTCTATCTTTCCAACGATATAAAATTTGTAATTTTTGGCTATCGGAATGGAAAGATATGATTGTTACAAGTTATGATGTTGTATAGGATTTATGTATAGGACAGCTACGATGAATGATAGGAAATTGGGGTTTGATGAACCAAATGGGTTCAGAATTGAGAATGTTGTGAGATAAATTTGGTGTTTGAGTTGTTATGAAGAGTTTTGGCAATAGAAGAGTTCAATTTGGGGAGATATTGAGTGAATATGATGTTAGATTGAGTGTAGGAAGCATTGGAGGGGCTTTGGAGGGGTTTGGGGAACCCCTATGTCCGTTTAATAGACATTAGGTCCGTTTAACGAACCTTCTCAGGTGTAAAAACACCCCCAAGCTAGTTAAACGGACATGGATGTCCATTTAAAAAGCCTTCTAGGGCCAGATTGGCTCTTAAACCTGATACATGTCCGTTAAACGGACATGGATATCTGTTTAACGGACATCCACAGGACAACTTCAAGAAATTGTGATTTTTGACCCTTTTTGAGATAGAATCTCACTTTGTGGTCTGCATGAAAGTTGTAGATCTGGAAGTCTTATTACAAATGGTTTAAAAATGAACTCAATCGGACATCTATATTGAAAGTTATGGCAATCGCGCCAAGATAGGTACAAATTAAATGAAGGTATAAACATGTTCGATTCTTTCGGGCATAACTTCCTCATCCAACCTCCAAATGAAGTGATTCTTGAAGCAATGGATTTTTAACATCTTTTACTATCGCTCCATGAAAAATGGTATCTTTTGGAGTTGTTTTGAGAAAGTTTGCATTAGGGTAAGTGAGAGGTCGGTTGGGAGAGCATGATTAGGTTTTGAACACATTTAGGCTTTTTAAGCATACTTGATCTATAGAGCTCCGTTTGAGATGATTCTTGCTTCAAAACGAACTAGAGACTTAGAGCTACAAGTTATTTGAAGAAGTAAAGTTGTGTTTTTGGGTGATTGACTGGTGTGGGCACACCACCATTGTAGAATGATGGCAAATGACCTACAGGGTAATAAGCACAAGGGTTATGACTCTGGATGTTGGGCTCCGGAAACGAGGTCCAGCATTTTCTATACTGGCATTCGGGTCCTTATCTTATAAATCATCAAACTAAACAAATTACTACACCATCTTAATGATATTCGACTTCACCTTAAAGTTATTAGCTGTAATAGCTACACTGATGGTACTAAACTTAGTTCTAATTATTGATGGTTTCATATTTTCAAATAAGGTCTTTACAATTCCACCATGATTACTAGTCGCTCAACTTTAAAATTCTTTCTCCAACTCTTCTTGCCTTTATCTAAGTCTCGTTCTAAGATTCCCAAGAGTTGCCCTCTCAATTTCTAGATCTTCTTCAACAAATTGAAATGGATTATTCTAGGTCATAAACAAACTAAGCTCCGAAAATAGAAATAAAATAAAAAGAATTCAATAGTTAAAATAAATCAAAAGAAAAGAAAGAAAATGAATATAAACAAATAAGGGATTGATGAATAGAAATTAAGCGTTCGTAATATTTAGTCCATAACATTGATGCCAAAAACTTGGTGTGTTTTGTTTGATCTCCTACCCTATGGATCTTTCTAGGTAAGTGCCCTCATCACTTCTATATTATAGGTTATAAAGTATCATGTGTCAATCCTACAGAGACTATGACTATTAGTATTAACCCTTTTCCTATTATCTCATTGACAAATTAATGGGATCGTGATTGATCATATCTAAATAAATAAATTAAAATAAATGAACATAATTAAATAACTAGAACAAAGGTTAAATCAAGAATAACCAATAAAGATAACAGTACTAGATTAGTGAATCCCCTTAGGAATTCTCTTGTAAATAAGACTTCACACATCAATTTAACCTAAAATTTATTAGACTATAACAATTCCTCAATTATGGTAATATCTTTCTTTAGATTATTAATAACTAATCTTAGGTTGATTAATCAAAATTTCTTTCTAATTAAACCCTAATAATTTCATTAACCAATTTATAAATTCCTCCATTAAATTTAATCCTAATATAAAAGATTTATGTCATCATATCTTTAGGATTACTTGAACTCTTTTTAACTATGCTAGATCATTTTATAAAAAAGAGTTCTTAATTTAAATATATGAAATAAAACACGAATCAAAATATTTACAAATATCAATTCTAGAATGGTAAAGAATATATAATTGAATCTTAATGAAACAGAAGAATAAATCTAATTAAAATGAAATCAAACTACAAAATCCATCCTGGGGTTCATCATATCCAGGTACCATAATGGTTTAGTTCCTAATCATGGAAAAAATAGCACAAAAACTAAAAGAAAAAAGGAAAACTAAAAGAAACATAATAATATCCCTTTTAATCATAAAAAATCCACTTTATATTGATAGGAATTGTTGGACCCCAGTTTCGGAGCCCAACAATCGGAGTCATAAAACGTGAATGTATTATCCTATAGGGTTATTTCCATGAACCCTTATTAGCCATCATCCCACAATGGTGGCGTGCCCCCACTAGGACAACCACCAAAACAACTCACCTCTCCTGTTTCCGAATAGATTTTGGGGAAACCCTAAGCTGGAATTTCATTTTGACTTGTTCCGAACATTTGTGGCTCTATGTCTCTAGTTTATTTGGAGACAAGAATCCTCACATTTGGAGACCCTATAACCAAGTGATGGTTGAAAGACTCGAACAGGGTTTTGACCTCAATCATATTGCACCTGTCTTGGGGCAATTAGCATAACTGTCATATGGGATATCAGATTAAGATCATCTTAGGACGTCTTGATAGAAGACTTCGAGATCTACAACTTTGATGAAAACCTCGAAGACAGATTCTATCGTCTGAATGGTCAAAAATGGAGCAAACGATAGTAAGAAGCAAACAAAGCAAAAAGTAGACAAAGAAAAAGCAGACGATAGTAAGAAGCAGACGAAGCAAAAAGCAGATGAAGCAAAAAACAAAAGAATCAAAGTCAACTTAAGATGAAGCAAAGTCAATTTAAGATGATGCAACTCTTAAGAGGAAGCCAAGTCAACTTAAGATGATGCAAAGTCAACTTAAGACGAATCGGAGTCAACTTAAGACGGAGCAAAGTCAACTTAAGATGATGCAACTCTTAAGACAAAGCGAAGTCAACTTAAGACGATGCAACTCCTAAGTCGAAGTGGAGTCAACTTAAGATGATGCAACTCTTAAGACGAAGCAGAATTAACTTAAGACGAAGCAAAGTCAACTTAAGAAGATGCAACTCTTGAGACGAAGCGCGGTCAACTTAAGACGATATAACGTCATCACAGATGATGCGTCTTTACAGACGATATATCCTTACAGATGATATGACGTCATCACAGACGATCTAATGTCATCACAGATGATACGTCTCTACAGATGATACATCCTTACAGATAATATGATGTCATTATAGACGATGCGACGTCATTATAAACGATACGCTTCTACAGACGATGCCACTCGATACTCCTAAGCATCTCCCCTTCTAGGGACCATAACTTTCAACTTTGATGTCTAAAAATTTCCTACTATAAACTGTTGGAAAGCTAGAAGAAAGACCTACAACTTTCTAGAAGGCACATTTGCCTAAATCAACCTAGGTTAATCCAGATCTTGCCTTGACTTTGGAACACAAACTTTTTTCTTATGCAAACTTAAAAAATGCAATGTATAAACTTGAGAGGATGTCATGACCAAAAATGCAATCTTATTCTATTTGCATCAAAAGATAAGAGTTTTACAAAGCTTTAGTGGGCATTTCAAGCCGCAAATACATCAACATCTCAAAATCCCAAAATAGAAAAGATACATGAATCATGAGTTGCTCAAAATGCAACTAAAGCTTTGCTTTCCAAGATTTGCTTCAAATACATAATATTCAAAAATTGGAGTGATGCCTTGACCCTTGACTACTTGATATCTGGCTCATCACCTAGATATGGGGGAGGAGAATGGGGGGTGAGCTAAAAGCCCGTGGCAACAATTTTATAATTGGTAACAAGCAAAACCATTTATAAAATCATTTTCAATGCAAAAAATTCACGTTCATGCAAAATGTGTATGCATCATTCTTATTAACTTATCATGAACATATAGCATATCAAAACGGTTTGGGTGGATCCAAAAACAGAACGTACTACACATTTTCACATAATGGTCTTGCGTAGCCGTGAACTTATGGGAGTGTATGAAGGAGCTCCATGCCACTAGAGGGCAGGCGGGAGAAGCATTTTGTCAAAGTGCACCTGACTTAACTTAGGGGACCATCACAAGCCCACATAATATGTATTTCATGACTTGTAAAACATATTGTCCAAAAAGGCTCATTTCGGAAACTTGATTTCTTAAGCTTGATACCTTTTCAAAATCATTTTCACAAATAAAAAAAAGTTATATACACAAATATGCAGCACATTTTCAAAGCATTCAAAGAACAATAAATGCACATTTTAGAAGTAGTTGAAACTCATTTATTTCCATTTCTTGGAAGAGACATTAATGGCTCCTTACTTAATTATAAAAATGTAACCCACCTTGAATTTCTTGCTTATATGTTGCTAAAAAATGCCTCTCCTCTTGCTCCTCTTGTCTTTCTTGATTCCCTTTTCATAGACAAAAATCCCAACTTTAAATGGGATTTCAATTGAAAACCCTCAAAGTCCAATCACTAAAATTGGTTCTAGAATACTTAAACCCATGCATTTCCTAAGCTTCATGAACCAAAACCCTTCCAAAAACCCAAGCATTAAAAAAGTTCTTACCATAAACCTTCACCAAATGAAGAGATGTTTCGTTCCAAAGAAAGCTCTTATCTTCCTTTACCTTTTTCCCTTCTTGTACAACCTCAAAATCACTCCTTAAGATTAAGAAAAATCAAAACCTAGCATAACTCTCATCTTTCTCACCATTTTCTTTTTTTCTTGTGCTTCTCTCTTCTCTCTTTTCTTCAATCACGTTTTTGGCTTCTTAAATGCAAGGCAACAATTTCCTCTTTCAATGCCTTAAGGTTTTTAAACTTATGTGACTTGCCAAATTTGCCCTTTCACACTCTTACTACTTTAATACTTCAATTCCCTTAACTTATGTTATATAATCTTACCACATTAACATGATAATAAACCTAAATATTAATCCCTCAAAACCTCAACATTAATTTAAATCATGCCTAATAATAATAAAAAATTATGGGCCAACATTTCTCCCCCTCTTAAAGAAATTTCGTTCTCGAAATTCTTACTTTAAACCATTGAAGAGTTGTGGATACTTCTCCCTCATGGGTTCCAAGGGCTCTCACGTGGCCTCTTCAATAGAATGATTTCTCCACAGAACTTTTACCAGCTGAACTATCTTGTTCCACAAAAGTATCATCATAAGTCAAATCATTGTTCAACGGAACCTCAGCGGTCTGAATGATGTGAGAGGGATTAGATCTATATCTCCTCAACATGGAAACATGAAAGATATCATGAATCTGTGATAATTCCGGTGGTAACGCCAACCTATAAGCTAGCTGTCCAATTCTCTCAAGAATTTCATAAGGACCCACATATCTTGGGCTCAATTTGCCCTTCTTACCAAATCTCATGACTCCTTTCCAAGGAGATGTCCTAGGAAAGACTTTGTCGCTAACTTTATACTCCATCTCCTTTCGGTGTGCATCAGTATAGCTCTTCATTCTATCTTGAGCTGCTTTAAGTCGTTGCTTATGTTGGACCCTGCTTATTTCCAGAGTCCAATGCTTGCTTTGATACCATATCTATTGGATCCCGCTTGTTTCCAGAATCCAACTCTTGCTCTGATACCACACATATTGGATCCTATTTTCGGAACCCAACTCTTGCGAAATATCATAATACTTAAGCATATTCCCATGAAATCTCCTTAACTATTTTAATAGGGAGTCAAAAGAACATACACAATCGAAACTACTTCAAATCTATCATCATTTCATTACTCAAGCAACAGAGTTTGAAAAACTTTATTTACATCTCAAAAGCCACACCATTGGCTTATTACAAAAATACAAAATAGCAAATGAAGCAATTCCCTTAGCCTCTTAATCACTTGATCTCTTAGCTATCACCTGAAGATAGGACAGGAAGGGGGTGAGTTTGAAAGCTCGTGGGTAACGGTTTATAATAAAAAGAAAAGCAAAACTTTTGAAACCATTTTTTCTTTTACATTGCTTGTCATAGAAAATATCTTATTGAATCGTAAAATACTTATTTTCCAAAATGCTTGTCATGTAGTCAAATTCACAAGTCAAAAAACATGAATGCATCAAACTTGATCAAACATATCATGAGCACATAAGCACATTAGAATGGTTTGGGTAACTCCATGAATATGATACACTACACATTTCCATATAATGGTCCTGTGTAGTAGTAAACTTGAGGGAGTCCTTGAAGGAGCTCCGTGGCACTAGTGGGCAGGCGGGAAAAGCCTATATTTGAGTCAACGTGTATGTGACGATTCTTGAGGGACTACCACAAACCCACATAACATATATATTTCAAAATCTTGTAAACTTGTTGCCCAAAATGAAACATTTTCTTGAAAACTTGCATTTTCATATTCTTGCTATATATATATATGTATATATATATATATCTTGAAAACCATTCTTGAAAGCATGGTTTCATAAACATGTATCTTTTCTAAAAAGAATCATTTTCAAAGTTTTTTCATAAAGCAATAATCCAAATCATAAAGAAAACATGTAGCAAACATAGAGCAATTCCTCATTTCATTCAAGAAGCAATAAATGCAACACTTATGATGCAATTTAAAATCATTAAACTTTCTTGATTTGAAGAACACATTTAGTGGCTTATTTACTCTATTATAAACATGTAACCCACCTTGATTTCCTTTCTTATAAACTTGCTCAAAATGCTTCTTCTCTTGTTCCTCTTGTCTCTCTTGATCCCTTCATTCTTCACCAAATGAAGGGATTTTTAGCTCAAAAGAAAGCTCTTCTCTTCCTTTACCTTTTTCTCTTCTTGAACAACCTCAAAATCTCTCTTAAGGGCTAACACAATTGAAACCCTGGCTTGTTTCTCTTCTTTCTCTCCTTCTCTTCTTCTCTTTATATTTCTCTCTCTTCTTCATGACGCTTTTTCTTTTTTTCCCTCAATTTTTGTTCTTATCTCTTCTTATAATGGAAGACAATACTTCTTCTTCCAATTATGCCCTCAGTGAGTCCAAAAAGTCCATTTTATCCTTCCTTATAGGCTTATGTTCTTTTAAACTTAAGTGTCTTGCCAAAAATACCCTTGAACATTCTAACATAACACTTTCTTCTGGAAAATAATGTTCTCCGTTGTCTTAAGCTTCTAATGACACCAAAATCATTCAATTTGGTTAAGAAATTTGAAAGTTATAATCCAATCATTTCAGACTATTGTTAGACTGAAACAGTACACTATACCCAAATTTCATCTAGAACTTGAAAGTCTTAGAGACTGACTTACAATTCACTTTCTTCAGATAATTTGTAACTCTATGTCTCTAGTTTACCACAAGTCAGAAATCATCTCATTTGAAGCTCTACAGATCAAGATATCATCAAAAAACTGAAGTATGTTTAGTAGAATAACACCAGTTCATATTATTTAAGATTACACTCACTGTACCCGTCCCATGTTTTTCATTTAATCTTTCTCAATTAATTTCAGATGGCTACACTTTTTATTGGAGATGTAGAGCAATGTCTTACAAGTCCAATGTTTCAAGAATAAAGTCATTTGGGTGTCTAGAGAATAAGTTATTGCTAAAGAATCAAATTTGGTTTTGTCCTCAATCATATTGAACCTGTCTTGGGACAATTGGCATAACTTTCACTAATGATGTGGGATTTAGATGTTCTTTATATGGTTGGAAAGAAGACTTCAAGATCTACAACTTTTATAAGGACCTAAAAGATAAATTTTATAATCTAATGGGTCAAAAATAGGAACAGATGATATCACATCATTTATAGATGAAGTGACATCATTAGACGATATAGGATTGGGAAAATTGCCATAACTTTCTCTAAAGATATCGGATTAAGGTGTTCTTTGGAGGGTTGGAAATAGGACTTCAATATCTACAATGTTAATGAAGACCTTAAAGACAAATTTTATCATCTGAGGGGTCAAAAATAGGAACAGAAGATATGACATCATTTATAGATGAAGTGACAACATCAGACAATACAGGATTGGGAAAATTACCATAACTTTCCCTACAGTTTTCAGATTAAGGTGTTCTTTAGATGGTTGGAACGAGGACTTCAAGATCTACAACTTTTATTAAGACCTAAAAGATAAATGTTATCATCTGAGTGGTAAAAAATAGGAACAGACCTTATGACGTCATTTATAGATGAAGTGACATCATCAGACGATACAGGATTGAGAAAATTGCCATAACTTTCCTTACAGATATCAGATTAAGGTTTTCTTTAGAGGGTTGTAAAGAGGACTTCAAGAGCTACAACTTTTATAAAGACCTTGAAGACAAATTCTATCTGATGAAGGGTCAAAAATGAGACAGAAGATAGGCTAAGGGAAAAAGCAGAAGAAGCAAAACATAGAAGAAGCAAAAAGTAGAAGAAGTAAAACATAGAAGATATGACGTCATCACAGACCATATGATATCATCACAGACTATACAAATTTATAGAAGATATGACGTCATCACATACCATATCACGTCATCACAGAAGAAGCAAAACATAGAAGATATGACGTCATCACAGACCATATGACGTCATCACAGACTATACAAATTTACAAAAGATATGACGTCATCACAGACCATATGACGTCATTACAGAAGAAGCGAAAAAACGGAAGATACATCTTCCCTTATAAGGACCATAAATTTCAGCCTAAAAGTCCAAAAATTCCATACTATATATCGTTGGAAAGATAAAAGAAAGATCTATAACTTTTTTGAAGACACCTTTCTCTAATTTAACCTAGAACAAATCCAGAATCACCCTCGAATTCAGAACACAAATTTTACATTCATCCACTAATATACTGTACCCAGTTCTCAACTTTATGACAAATTTTGAGATTCTTAAAGACAGAATTTAAATTTGATGTCTTCATAAGAAATGTATCCATATGTTTCTAATTTAATCCAAATCAAGAATCATCTCGTTTGGATAACTAGAGAAAAAGTTATTACTTCCAAATATTTCCTTATCACAACTCATACCAAGATCACTCTTTCAACTCCCTCTATTTCTCATTTTCAATAAAATCACATTTAAAAACAATCATACCCGGAAGTTGTCAATGAATGCATGTACATTTATTTTTGTTTGTGCAAAGATTCAAATTCACATGCATGTATGCTGACATGCTGCTGGGCATGAAATGCAAATTTATCTAACTCTCACATTACTATTCTCTCCATTATTGAAATATGGGTTTTAACCGTTAATATGGGGACGGAGTGTTATAGAACATGTGGGTTCAGTGGATACACACTGAAACACTTGCGGGAATAATGTTTTTGGTAGGTGTAAGGTAACTGCAACTAGATATATCCTCAAACAAAATTATATTAGTAAAAAGGATATGTAAATTTCTGACATACATGGAGGACATGTGGTTTTTCGGGAGGTGTAGGGTAACTACAACTAGATCTATCCTCCATCCAAATTATATTAGTAAAAAGTATATGTAATTTTTTAACAAACATGGAGAACATGTGGTTTTAGTAGATATACACTCAACACTTGTGGCAATAATGCTTTTGGGAAGTGCAGAGTAACTATAATTACTCTTAGACATGGCATAACATGTTACAACTTAAAGGGAAACGGAGATTTGCATTCAAAAATATAGTAAGGAATGGAAGATCCATATGGATATGGTTTGATAATTGGAATAATAAGGGATCACTCTACATGTTCATTAAATTATTGCACTTGAGATATATGTTAAATCCAAATGAAAAAGTTAGCAAATTGATGCACAATTAACAATGATGTACAAGACTAAGTGGTTTTGATTGGTTATAGAGGGCTTTGTCTAATTATCAATCAAAGCTAGATATTAAGGATAAGGTGATACGGGCAAGACATTGCTAGGGACAATTAACAAACAAAACTGCATATGAATTCTTCAAATAGCTTGCTCACAAAGTTCCTTGACACAAACTAGTGTGGTTTATAGGTAACAACTCAAAGAGTGCCTTCATCATTTGGATGGCAAAGAGGAATAAACTTTTAACCATAGATAGAGTCACAGCCTCAATTGTCATTAACCCTCAATGTATTCTATACTACACTAAACCAAATACAAGGGACCATCTATTTTCTAGTGCTCGTGCACCATAAGGCTTTAAGATATGATCTAGAATGCATGTAACTTCATTATAGGTGATAAAGGATAAGAAGAAATAATTAAACAACCATGCATTAGCTCCGTGCCAAAAGGCAACATCAAACTTCTCAAATTAGATTTGTGTACTGGGGTTTATGAAGTGTGGTAGGAAAGCAACATTTTCACAATAGCAGATGGACATAACTTGCTTTCGTACAAGAACATTGGCAAGGATAAAGGAACATTTTATATTATGCTTGGAAAAGGAGAAAGTAACCAACAAAGTGGCCACTAAATGGAAAATTAACTAAATGTAGCTAGGAACATTATAATTGAAGATCCACATAGCTAGGATGGTAGTTCCATTCAGTTGAAATGATTGGACGGACAATTGTAATAGCTTAAACTATTTTAGTACACTCGTTATGTTTTAGTACTTGTAATATCATTTGTATGTACTACTTGCACTACTCGTCCTATATTTTATAAGGCTTTGCCCCTTTTTTGAATATATTAATTTAATTTTCAAGAGAACTTTTATGATGCATGATCCTTAAGAATACCATCTCCGAGTAAAAACTATATGTCACCTTAATATAAATTGTAATAATACCTTTTTTTAATATTCCATTTAGGTAAAAAATTTCACTCATTACGGATATAGAAGACATATTCTTTTAAATGTAAAAATATTGACTGAATAAAAAATATATATATCCTAAGACAAACTAATTCTTTTAGGATATTGAATATATATGTGTAAGAAATGTTTATGCATGACAAAAATTCTGAATTAAAGATTACATGTTTTGCTTTCAATTCCTATTACTCTCTTCTTCCCATCAAATTTCATAATTTTCCATATAGTAAAGCTACCTACTAATGAATACCATGATAATTAAGCGATTGCTTAAACTTGATTTCTAAACACTCCCATAGACCTATCTTTGACCTCGTGGTTCCATTTTTCTCGCAACCTTTTGGTTTTCTTTTGTTGTTTTATTTACTTATTAAAAAATAAATGTAGTTATACTTTTTTATTATTAATAAATATACCAAATACAGATAAAAATAAAAGTATTTTTACTGATTTATTTGGTAACTGATGTTTATCTGACATAAAAGTTTTATTGATAGTTATCAATTATTTTATTTTGTTAACTAAAAATAAAATATACATTTCAATTTCCATATATATCATCCAGTACCTAGTTTTAATGAAAATACTAATTTTACCAAAAACCTATTATGATAAATAACACTGTATAAAATCAATTAATTTCTATTTAAAATATATAATAAATATAATTATTTGATTTCTCAAATTATTAGTAGTTATATTATATATTAAAAAATTTCTACTATAATAATAAATTAAGAAATAATATTTAGTTTATATTTATTATATTAAATTTTAGATAAAAATAAATTCATTATTTTTAATAATAATGAATAATTAGATTTAGTTATTGAATTATCTCAAAATAAATTTCATTTTGAAAGTAATATTTTACTATAAAATAAAAATAAAAATAAAAAATAAAATTTTATTCTTAAAATCTTCTAAATCGTTTTATAATTTAAATGTTAAGTTACATTTATTTTATTTTTAATTTTGAAATACTTTTGCCTTCAGAAATAATTTGGTCTTAGAAATAACTTCAATCTTTAAAATATTTTTCAAACTATTATTAAGGTATCAAATTACAACAGTCATAAAAATTATCAGTAGTTAACATTAAAAAATTTAATAATATTCATTTAGTCGATACTGAAATATGATGGTAACAACATAAAAAAGAAAACTAATACAAGTTTTGTGATTTTCGAATCAAGAAAAAAAGGAAAATAAAATTTAACGAACCAATCAAAAATTGCCGTTTTTGCTCCATTATCAAATCTAGTCTTTCGTTTTATTGACTTCTTTCGCAGAAAGTCCTGACGTTTCACGTTTATAGCAAGCTGCAAGAAGTCTAGTAACACCAATGATCACGAGACTAATGAAGGAAGAGAATTTTGGGGAATGAAGAGTCAATCAAGTCTTAAGTCTTTCCAGTGCTGGTCAATGATAGAAGCCAGCTCCTAGAAATTTCATACTTAATATTCAAACATGGACACATAAATCATATGTAAATCAGTTATACTTATTTAAGATCTTGAATATAATAATAATCACATAGATGAAGCGAATGAATCACTTATCTTGAGCAGAATTCGACATGATGTAGAGAAAGCTTTCAACAATAACGAACTAGTTTATCTCACTTAACCCTATTTCGGTAGCAGATAGCTTGATGAATAATCAAATACGTTCGTATTGTATTCTATTATGACTACTTTCTTAAATTAGGGTAGAGAAATGACTAATTTATATACACTTCTCTGTTACCATTAAATCTTGTATGTTCATAAAGTACTAAATTAACGGTCAAAATTTAATATACTATTAAATTAAGATAACCTTAAACCAAGTTTAATATAGGCCTATAAAAAAATGGGTTATGACATCAGGCCATATTTCTTACATTTTCCCACTTGGCCGGATGTTTCATCGTGACATTTAATAGCATAACATAAGGCTAGCAAAAATTAAATCTTATAAACCATTAACATCATAAGCACCTCAACACAACAAATCACATAATGTGGGTTATAACAGTCATACACAGTATAGTCATATACTCTATTCCATATACCACTACATTAAGAACTTATTATGTTTAGGTTCATAAGTTGCATATAAACAACATGCAATCCATATACTTGTTAAGAAAATACGTACAGATTTCTTATTTAAACAATCATGTATACAGAAACATAATGACTAACAAATATAAAATTCAAAAACATATTATTATTAAGCTCAAGAGTGTTAAAACATCATCATCAACCATTATTATCAATCATCAATACAATCAAGACCTATCCTAAGCACATTTTCTTTGAATGTCTTTGATTATAAACCCTTAGTTAGAAGATCTACAACCATGAGATCTGTCCTAATATGTTCTATATATACTCTTTGTTTCTGAATTTGCTCTTTAACAACAAAATAATTTAATTTCATATGTTTTGCGCCCCTAAAGGATTTGTCATTTTTAGAGAAGAAAATTGCTACATAATTATCACAATAAATTTTTAGCGACTTAATTACAATGTTGACAACCCTAAGCCCTGAAATAATGTTCTGCAGGAGTAATGCATGAATTGTAGCCTCATAACAAGCTAAGGTGAGCCTTGAAGCAACTAATAAAGTTGGTCCTTTATGACCTTAAGGTCATAGGATCAAGTCACAAAAACAACCTCTTTGTAGAAATGCAAGGGTAAGGTTGCGTACATCAATGACCTCCCTAGACTACCGCAAAGTGAGGAGCCTTGTGTACTGAGTACGTTAACTTGACTTAATAAGCTACACATTCTGCTTCCATAGTGGATGAAGCAATAACATATTGTTTGGCACTTTTCCATGAGATTGCTCCTTCAGCTAATAGGAACAAATAGCCAAACGTTGATTTTCTACTATCA
>JAOTAX010000002.1:20602403-20619686 GCA_025629825.1 Erythroxylum guanchezii | reverse complement strand
GGAGGTGTAGACAAACTGAAGATATCGTAGGATATCAAGAAAATTTCAGGAGGTCCCCCTAATGAAAGGGCTGATCTTGGTGGAAATGGGAAAGGGTAAGAGGCTGGGGTTTGTGTCTTGAAGGTGGAAGAGGGGGCCATGGCCAGACTAATTATCAAACTAGAAAGAGATTTTTCCCTAGTCCCAATTTTGCACGCTACGTCGTCCTAGACTAAGTTCTTTAAAATGATCATAACATGCGCATCGTAACATTAGTCAAAATAAACTAGGCCTACTATTACAGCAGTGGTGAGTTTAAGTCAATCCCACAGAGAGGGAGTGTAAAGCTTTTGAAATGAAATTAATCAGTGTTTAGGTTTAAGGGGTTTGGTTGGTTCGAAATAAGAAAATAAAATGAAACTAAACTAAGAAAAACAAATTAAAGAAAACATGCAAAATGATGAAAGTGGTGAATTCGTTAGGAATTCGGTTCTTTGGTTCTATCTTGGCTACACCCTAATTAAACATATTTCGATGATTTATTGCTCTCAAAGCTTTCCTAGAAACTATTAATCATATGTTAATCTATTAACCCTAGTTTTCCCTTAGATTGTATTTAATCAAGATACGATCGTTAATTAAACCTAAACATCGAATAACTTAGGATAAGATCTCTAGATTCAATTGGGCAATCGCATTACAAATTAGAAAAATCGATTAATCAAGGCAACAACCACATATAATGCGTCATTTAAACTAGGTTTTGTCATTCCTAATAATTACGAACTATTAGTCGCTACAAATAAATTTCAACATAACAATTACGGATTACATTGAATATTCTAGCAATGGGTTTGCAATAAAATGATCCAATGAACGCGTTAAAATCATCTTTTCATAATTTCCAAATCCATACACATCAGATAACATAATCAATTTCTAATGAGAGAAAGAAACAGCAAATCCAAGGAAGGAATGCTTAACCGAGTTATCGGCGTCGATATCGCCTCCGAATCAGTGTTGGGAAGCTACCCCTCCATGGGGGTGGAGAGCTTACCTCCCTCTTTGTGCTCTCTCAAAGCTCCCGAAGGTCCCTCACAATTCAGTCCAGTCGAAAAAACCTTCTCCTCTTTTCTCTCGGCCGAAACACACCTATTATTTCATATCCCTTTTACCATCACAAAAATGACGATTTTATAGTGACAATTAGGGTTGGGTGAGCTGTTATTGTGTCATGCCCATGATTTAGTGTGTCACGGGTATGACAAACATATGCACAGTTGTGCATGGCCCTCTCATATTTCTTCTTCTTTTTTTTAATCTTTTGTCCCAAACGTCCCCATTTTCGTAGCCATTTGTGTTCATGCTATTGTCTTCTGGTGCTCTCTTTTTTAATCTGCCTGCTGGATGTGTTTTGACACTCCTTGCTTGTCCACCTACACTCCACTCCTTTTGCCCGTCATCTCTGTAACAAAATGCACAGTTGGTGTGTGACTCACGCCCATGCAATACACATGCACGATTGTGAGTGATTGCTCACGAATGTGCAATAATTCCATTATGGTCTTGAGATTCTTCACCATTTTATTGTCTTCTTCTTGTATTATTCTTGATCTAATCTTCTTCTTCTTGCTCCATGAAGACAAGCGAGTGTGAACCTTCAAAAAATGACCCAATTATAATGCTTTTGATTTACTTTAACTTTTTTGCTTCCGAATTGCGCCTAAATTCAAATATAAACTAAAGTGAGTATCCTAAGCATTTTCCTAGCAATAATCACTAAGTTTTATAGAATAAATTTATAATCAATTAAACACATATCAGATAAGCTGATTCAGAAAATAGGAGTGAGAAGGACTGCTATTTATTTCCCAAATGTATCTGTCTTTGAGGAAATACAAATGAAGCCAATAAATGTAAACCGATTGCTTATCCTCTAGGATCCACCATAATAGCTTAGAATAAGAGCTTGGTTAGTGAGTTTCACTGGAGAGATGTTTAAGCCCCCTTCTGCTTTCAAAACACATAGCTCAGTCCATTTTACTTTCGCAATACCTTTGGCACCATTTAAGTGGTTTCATAGAAAATTTCTGAAGAGATGCTAAATTGTGATAACATTCTTTGAAAGGAAAACATGAGAGCTCCAATAGATGTGGAGGGAATTAAGGATTGCCTTCACAAATTGAACCTTCCTTGCATAGGAAAGAAATTTGTTTACCTAAGAGAGGAGCCTTTTATGGATTTTTTCAATAAAGGGAATGCATTCAACAAACTATAGTCTCTTTGTTGATATGGGGAGACCCAAGTGTAGTGGCGGGAGTTTCATCAGCATACTAGTGGAAGAAGCAATAGAGGATTCAAAGTTTAAGGCTCCTCGAGATAAAATGAAGTGGCGTTTTTGGAGATTTATATGTAACTTGGAAATTCTAGTGAAGAAATCTAAAGACTGTTTAAAGGTTGCAATAGAGTCCAAGTTTGCTCTGCAAAACAACAGGAGGTCGTCAGCAAAAGATAGATTAGTTAGGCCAATCTTCTTACAAAGGGAGTGATATTTGAATTTTGGACTTGTTGTCTCTTCCCTTTTGATGATGGAATTTAAGGTTTCCATGTATGGGATAGAAAGGAAGGGGAAAAGATGGTTCCCCTGTCTCAATCCCCTAGCAGCCTTGAAGTAATTTGAGGAACTTCCATTGATGAGCACAGAAAAGCTAGCTATAGAGATACATTCCACCATCTAGTTGATAAAGACCTAAGGGAAGCCATGAGCTTCTAGCATTTTCCAAAGAAAATTCCAGCTAACACTATCAAATGCCTTGTGAAAATCGACCTTAATAGTGCAGTTTGGAGTGGACTGAGATTGAGATTAGCCTTTTAATAGCTCTTGAGCTACTAAAATGTTGTCACCATCTGTCGATTGCACATAAACGCACTTTGGTTGTCGCTAATGAGGGAGGCAAGAACCTTCTTCAGTTGCATAGCAAGAATCTTTGAAATGATTTTGTAAAGAACATTTGAGTTCATGTTTGATAGCTTTGAGTTTATAGATGTTCTTAATTCATTTATTGTAAAAAATATATTTTCTTCATAAATCTTTTTTTAAATTCATTATAAATACGATCAAGAGATAGTTCTTTTACTTCGATCCAAAAATTAGTATGGTCAATACAATCAGTATCACCTAGATCATACATTCTCTTTTTACTAAGCGCTCTGAATAGATAAGAGAGAAATTATAAAGCCAATAATAAAAATAACATTAATGAAAAATAAAAACAAATCAATAAAATACATGTTCTTCATTCTTATATTATAAGTAATGTAAATAAGATTATTAAGCCTTTGATATTCTAAATGATTTAATTTTTTATTTGAGTATATTAAAAAATGCTTCAATTATGTTCATAACATAATGTAGAAGTTGTTTGACTAAGTAATCTAATAGCGAGTTTTCTTAGTATTAGAACATTTTCACCAAATAATTTCCACTACTCATTTGTTTTTTAAAATTAATAGTTATGAGAAAGAAAAATTATTAATAATTAAAGGATGAACTAAAAGTTTGGAACTTACCAGGCTACATTTTTTTTATCATAAATTCTCTCTTTGCAAATGATATAGTAAAACTCCGTAAACCTTCTTCATACAATTTAATTTCATTTCATTTATCACCTTTGATTGCTCTTTAATAAATAAAATACCTTTGCATATAATCACATCAAAGAGACTACCCATAATATCATTTATACATGCATCTCCACTATACAAGTAATATGGATTAAGAAAGTAAGTTGCTGAGTGGATCATTTGAGTAAGATGCTTATATTATCATCAATTAAGAATATATGCATAAGGCTTTTAGTATTTATCCTTCCTTTTAAAAAGACTCATAATTGTTTTGTGAACTTTATACATGCCATTATAGTTAACAATCCTCAAAAACCTTATAAATGGAGCTATAATCTTCATAATGATCAACTAGGCTTCCTAAAATTTATTATCTAGAATAATAACACAAACTTATTTTCTTTTTACACTTTTTAATAATTTTTGACTTGAAAGTTTTTTTACTTCTCATTAAATTATGAAGTAATTATTTATGTTCATAAGCACTTTTCAAATTAATATAGGTAGTTGCAAACCTTTTCAACATAATATATGTAATTGTAAATCTAGTAGCAGTAGGACGTATAATCTCAACCTAATATTTTTTTCTTTCTTAACTAAAAAAAATTGAAATATGATCATACACAAAAATTGTAATCTTAGATTCATATAAAGCAAGACTAAAATTATGATCCATGCCGTCAATATATTTTAACATGTTATTTACACAATGAGAAGCATGTGGAGACCAATAAATATGCTCATACTTTGATTGTAATAAGTATTCAACTGATACATAATTAGCTGTGTTATTTATAATAAAATGAACAACATTCTTTAGTCAAACCCACTTTATAATTTGAGGAAACAATTTAGATAAAGCATGAGAACTTTTTACCATACCAAAAATATCAACGGACTTGATAAAATTTGTTCTAATATTATAATAAACCAAGAAATTAATCAAGTTACTTTTCTTTGATCAATCCACCTATCTTTCACAATAGTGCATCCTGATGATTCATAACTAGACTTATATATAGCTATAATTAACTAACATTTTTTTTCTAAATCTTGAAGAAAAGACACACAAATCTCATAATAAGAAGATACCCTAAATCCTAGATTGTAGCATATATTGCTTCTTGAAAATATGATGAATTTAAATCTTTTAAAGGAATACTTAAATGATAAAACCATCTAGCCCATACTCGTTTACATCGCAAACAACATCCTTATCAACCAAATAATTTTAAACTAGGTTAAGAATCAAGAGTAATTCTTAGAGAAAAATAAGAATCTATGTTAATAATGGCTTTTCCTTTTCTTGTATCTAATACTTATTATGCTTCATTATCTCCAAAAGAGTTATTATGAGCATCTTTATTTTCCTTTTTTTTAACATATTATTGCAAATAATTTCCAATCTTCTAATGTACATCAAATGGTTTTTTTTTTGCAAGAAGCAATATTACTCTTAATATCAGTAAGATGTTTTTTCACTCTATAAATTCCTCCCTCTTGAAATATTCTATCGTAAAACATACAATTATATTGGATATTTTCATCAAACGTTTGAGAAGAAGAAAAGTAATTCCACGATGGCTTAGACTTAACATGAATAAAGGATGCCAAGTTCATTTAATATTTTTCTAATGATTACATATTCTTCATTTTAATTTTAACTCGAAAATATGAGAAAGTTTTTTTTGTTAGTTTTGTACAAAAATAAGTCACAAAAATAACCAAAACAAAAATAAGTCACAAATAATGAACCAAAGAAGAAAGATAAAACGAAAAGAAAAGATAAAAGATAAAAGTCTAAAAATGAAAATATCTTTTAACCGATGTTTTAAAAATCAAACCGAAAGTTAAATTGGTGATAAAAGAGATTTAAGGTTTAAAAGGTTCAATTGGTATTACGTCATAAAATCAACTAAAGATTGAATAAAATTAAAGAATTTGAAATATGATTGAAAGAGATTATCCTTACTCACCAAAAATTTTGAAGTTTAATTGAAAAAAAGATTATTAAATAAAAACTAATTGATTTATTTTAGTCTCTAAGAAATTATTAATTTTAAAAAAATTACCAATTAATTAATTAACAAATCAACTTTTCGTAAAAAAAAGTTACTAAAGTAATCGAATAAAAAAGTTAAAAATTAAACCAAAAAGTTTGCTTGTTCAAGATTTTTAGATTGAACAAGTCAAACCCATTGAACTTTTTAGTTGTTGCCTTTAACTTTGTCTTATGATTCTTGTGTCCTTTGTGTTTATTTATTTATACAAGATTTGTCTTCAATCACCATGAACAACAAAATAAATAACAATAAAAAGGAGGGTTAACTTATGATCTTCGCACAAGGAACAAAAGTATATAAAAAAGAAACAGAAGAGAGGTTGAAAGAGAATTGAAAACATTAAAGAAAATCAATTCAAATAAGAGATAGAAACTAAAATCTTTTCCGAGATTGAATAAATCTAAAAAGTTACTAAAAGGTTGAAGTATATTTAAAGAAGGACATTGGAAAAGCCTTTTTCAATGTCCCTCCTTTTTTAATATCTTTCTTTAAATATACTTTTTTAAACTTTAATTATCACTTGCTAATACACTCTTGAATTATCCTAAGCAAAATTACTTATCTATACTAATTAATAATTCAATTCATTAGATAACTTCAACATTTCTTAAGGATAAAGATATAAATTATTTTTTAACATTAATAATTTAAAACTAAATTTTCAATTAAAGTAAAAAGAGATAAATAAAGATAATAAATTTTGAAAAATATAATTTGTTAGTGAGAATGTGAGAGGGACTGAACTTGCCTAATTTTAAGACATTAGTTGTTCTTTTGAAAAAAGCTAATAACGTCTATATAAATAGTCTTAACAACAGTAGGAATTTGGAAGATGACTCTATTTTTACAAGTTCTACACTTTTGTTTTGTCATGTTCCTCGACCAAACACAAAAGGCTCTAAAACCAAATATGGCAGAACTATCATCCACGAAAACTAATAAAAACACCGAACAATTTTTTGATCGAAGGCGCACTCGGTTGGCTCTATGCAATGACTCCAAACTCCAGCCCTCACTCTCCAACCATCATTTGTAACAAGGCTGTTGTTATATTTTTCTATCTTTCTTTATTTTATTCATTTTTCAGAGATTTACAATTCTTCACATTTCAAAAAAACCAGTTGATTTGCTACTTAACCAATCAATTTTTATTGGCAAATCCTATAAAAGAGCTCTTGTGATATACTTGAATATTCATCTTAGCCCTTGTGTTTTTAATTCGTTTACCTTAACCCCTGTATTTTTTATTCTCATTCAAGATACCCCAATTGGGTATTTTCAGACAAATTTGCCCTTGGAATCAAGAGATTAAAAAAAATTTATTTCAATAATCTAAGTGCAAATTTGTCCGAAAATACCTAATTGGAGTATCTTGAATGAGAATAAAAAACACAGAGGCTAAGGTAACCGAATTAAAAACACAGGAGCTAAGATGAATAATCAAGTATATCACAGGGGCTGTTTTATGTAATTTGCCATTTTTATTCATAAGTTATAAACACAAACTGAACTGAACATCAGGCCAATTTACACTTATTTCAATCAAATTGCCTGGTCCTGCACAATTTTAGAGTCATTGGGATTTACAAAAAATAGATACAAATTAATTCATCAAAAACTTTTGTAAATAAAAAAGGGTCAATAGAAAGAAAGCCATTAGTGCATAAACAAGTTTGCAATATGTCAATTTCAACAAAAATTTCAAATATGAATTTATATATCATATTGTGAGAATTATATATTCAAGATCCTGAGATTAATTACTATTTTACGTAATTAAATTTCTTTTTATATAAGATAAAGTTTTTTACATGTGGTATCCAAGCTTGTGTTTTAGACATATAATTTCTCAGTTTATTAATGAATCTTTATTATTCTAGATCTTGATTTTATGTTTTAATAATGGTTAAATGTTTTAGATCTTTGATATTGTATTTTTCCGTTTAAATTGATAACATATAGCTCTTAGTTTCTAGAAAAGGAATATAACCACTTTAAAATTGCCAAAATTCATTTATCGAGTAGTGTCGTATCACTAGGTTAAATTGTCTCAAGAATGAAGATGATTGAAAAAATATAGTTTTGTCCAAAGTTTTTTAAAAAAAGATAATTGCCATTGTTTTATTTGAAGGCATTGTAATTATGCCATTTAGTTTCTTCATAATGCTCTCATTATGCCACTGGTCTCTTCATAATTATGATTCTACCACTGGTTTTAAGAAAATCACAATTTCATCACTAGTTTTGTCGAAAATATGATCCTACCACTACTTTTTAGAAAATTATAACTTTGCCACTAGTTTCATACGACAACTTTGCCATAGTTCAATATTTGTAGCTTTATCCTTGCTTGTAAATTTATCGTTTTACCACTCTTAATGAAGTACTTGTAAACTAATTTACATTTTTTTTCCTTTTGAATGTGGCTTAAGTGGTAGGAAGAAAATTCTTAAAGAATTTTTTTGTAATTTATTAATTCATGATTCATGCAATAAGAATTTTGGCCTTTAATAAAAGTATTTTAAATATATTTATCATATTTTTATAAGTGTATAATATTAAAATAAGACTTATTAAATTTTGTATTTATTATTTATTAGTAAATAAAGTGGCCAAACTATGATGATGACATGTATAAATAAATAAAAGGTTAATTGTTCATATTATTTAACAAAATGCTATATATAAAGTGAGTGTTAGAATGATGTTTTTCTATTTTATAATCTTTTGATTCACCCTAAAATGAGTTAAATTATTGAATGAGAGAGTAAATATAATAGGAGTAGATCAATATTTTTATCAAATATATTTATGCATCTAAAGATGACATTTGTGTTTGAATCATAACATTTATTTACTTATAATTAATTGTCATTAGTATTAAAATTATGATGTTATATTCTAGTATCCACCTAAAGGGGAATTGATGTACTTTTGATTGCCTATTCAAAATCCATAAATGATATTGTAGATAATATGAGCATTTATCTATAATTGTTATAACATTTTCATTTGTTAATGTTGTCAATGGTTTTAATTTCTCTAGATAGGGTGAATAGTCAATTTTCACTTTTAAGTGTTTTGGAACGTGACTTGGGACTATTCGAGAATCAACCTTCTACACTTACAGATATGAGTAGCAAGGGAGAGAATTCATACCATAAGGCATGGGAACGTTCTGATAAATTGAGCCTAATGTTTACGAAGATGAATATCTCCAACAACATTAAGACAATTATTCTAAAAACTGAAAGTGTAAGAGAATATTTGAATTTTGTGGAAGAATGTTTTTATTCTACAAAGAAATGATTTCTTGGTACCTTTATCGTAAACCTTATGAAAATGAAGTATATTGGATCACATAGGATGCATAACCATATTATTGAGATGACAAACATTGTAGCAAGGTTATGATAACAGATGACTCTTTATGGTACAGTTCATTTTAAACTCACTGTCTCTTAGTTATGGACTTTTTCATATTAATGACAATGTGATTATAAAAAAGTAGGATATTAATGAATGATCTAATAAGCTTACTCAAGAGGAAGCAAGATTAAATAAATAAGGGAGCTATCGAGTAACCTAGTGCATTAAGAAGTTAATATAGGAATGAAAGTAACTACCAACAAATTTAAGAAGTGACATGCTAATACTACACAGATGAATCAAAAGGAACAAATGGTAAATAAATGTAAGTTCAATAGGAAATTGAATACTAGCAGGAAGATTCCCTAAAATGTAAGACTTGGTTCGAAATTATGATTATGTATGTCTCGAATCAAACTTAGGTGAAGTTCCTCTTAATTCTTGGTGGATTAATTTTAATGCTACTACTTATATTTCTAATATTATGTAGGGATTTCTTATGATTCAAACTATAAACCCAAATGAGAATTTTCTCTCTAAGGGAAACCATATGAAGGCTTCGGTTAAAGGCATACGGACTTATCATTTGATCCTAAGTTCTACTCATCAACTAGATATTTTGGAAACTCTTTATGCACCTTTATTTTATAGGAACCTAGTTTCCATTTGAAAACTTGACCTACGGGGTTTAAAGGACATTTTGGATATGGATGTTTTAATTTATTTAAAAACACTTTACTTATTAGTTATGTTGTTCTTACGAATGGTTTATATAAATTGAAACTTGATAATTAATTTGTTGAAACTTTGCTTCTTTTTTATTGTAATGTTGTAACTAAATATATTACATAAATAAACCTTTTAAAGTGGGGATTTTTCATTTTTACTGTTTATGATAGAATGTGATGCAATATAAATCTTTCATCTTCCATCTTATTCCATTAATAAATTCTCAACCAAACATAGAATTACAATTCTTGAGCACTAATTTCTCCGGAATAGATATATGAACTATACCAATTTCCTCCATCATCTCTATGATAGATCATTGGGAGAATTTGACTAATTTAAGGAAATGAGAATAACTAAACTCAATGGAACAAGAACCATTCTCCAAAATTAATGTGAGGCTTGGAGCCTCTGGAACTAAAGCTTCAAACTTCCAGTATCTTATAATATGCAGTCTCTCAAAGAAGAAAGGCACGTAGGCAAAAAACCTTTTAACTTGGGGCAATCTACAAACAAGAGCTTTCAAGAAGAAGGAAAGCTCCATTGTGGCATTTTTCAAACCTTAAAATCTCAAGGGATTTAATGGATGAAGAGGCAAAGCTATCTATTCATATGCCAAAGTTCTTATTGCCTCAAACTATAATTAAATTAGCTATGGGCATTGGTTTGGGTGTTTTAGTCCATGTGGATATTTAGTTAGTCATTAATTTTTTTATCTGAAAGCCTACACATCATGGACAAAAGTGACTTCGATAGTTAAATCATCAAAATACTAATAAATTAATGTTTTGAACTGAATTGTTAAGGTTATAAAAGAATAGTCACTTAATTCAAAATTTTAAAATCCTAGACACTAAAGTGAAAAACTTTGAAAAGGTTTGACCCTTGCGAAAACATTATCCCTAACAATTATAATGGTCCTTGGTCCATCTATCTTTATTTAGTCATAATTAATTACCATAATTCCAGATTATGCATTGTGGTTATACAGATTGAAATTATGCAACTTGAAAATTAAAAAAAAGGGGAATAAACTCATATGTGCTTTTTCTTATACTTGCAATTCCGAAGGAATCTAAAAAAGTTAAAATAAAATGAGAAAAATGTTGAAAAATTGCAAGATGACTTATACGTCAGGAGTGCATCATCCTTTCTGTTTTTTGTTTCGGTAGATCGCAACTACACGGTGAATAAAACAATAACAATTTAATAAAAATACACTTTCAGAAGACATGGATTCTAGAAGTCAATAATTGCACTGACATATGGTAGCATAATTTAAAATAATAATCAAGATCTCTCAACCATGGAATGATATAAATTCTTGTGAGAGATTAATTTATGGATGTGTGGAATAATAATGACAGCAACATCGTTAAAATAAGGTGGTTGCTTGAGAAAGATGACTTAATTGAAGAGGTAAGAGTATACATAAAAAAATTAAAACAAAAATATACGCATGAGATTGTTGACCTTTGCGTAGTAGCGTCTGTCTATCATGTGTGACTTAGTATAGGCTTTGGATGATTGTTATTGCTAGTCCCTATCGATTAGAGGAGGAGCAGGTTTTTTGTTTGGCGTGTATGATGAGAAATGGATTCTCTAATCTCTTGGACGTGGAAGTGATTGCGGTGAAACCCTAATTTTACTTACTATTTGCATCTACTTTAATTTTACTTACTATTTGCATCTACTTTCAAGTAACAAAATAAACATCTAGCATAGATTTTTTGCACATACCACCAGGACGTTAGTATACGTCATGGAATTCGAAAGAGGAAACATACTAGCTAGTATTATATAATTTACTGAATCACATGGATGTTTTTAATACTGAAAAACAACATATAATCTTAGGAAAGCTTCTTCTACCTCTTACCATTAAATTAAATTAAACCTCCAATAGTATAAACAAAATATTGTCTACAAATATCCTTTCCACTTGAAAATTTAGAACCCACCACAAACAACACTTGTAGATAGGTTGTTGATCAGAGGCACATTAATCATGCCTTAAAAAACTGCCTTTTATGTCACATCGAAGACAATTGATGAGTATAAAAGAAGCCAAACGCAAATCATTAAGGCTGTTTACTAATGCTGGTAGGTTATCAAATCCTTTATCATGGTCAAAGGTGACATAAATGACTAAACCAAACCTTACATCCAATCTTCTTAAGGATTTTAACAAATGGTTGTATTCCTCTGGAGCTTCACATCACTATCTTTTCGCAAACTACTTACTACAAGTTTGGGTAAAACTACAAACCAAAGCATCATGTAAGGTATACTTATCATTCGATACTCGATCTATGGTTGCACGATGTTAGGAAAATATGTACAGCGATATATATTCGTGTTATTAATAATCTAAAATTTATTAGCTAGAAAGAGGGAAAGTTTTACCTGAACAATTGCATGTTATTTATATTAGTTGTTGAAGAGCTATCTGTGACCCTGTGAGGTTCCAATATCACCAAATCGAATATTTATGGATTGAGCAAATGTTTCTTGTTCAACTGATTATAGAGGTTGTCTCTAAAAATGGTAATATACATCATCTCTATCAATAATAGTAATTAAGCCACTATAATTGTATTTAAGCATTAAGCTAACATGGCCCTCATCCAAACCGTGAATAACTAGTACGTTTTTTTCAATGTTACGCATTAAGCTAACATGGCCCTCATTAAATTTAAAATGTCGTCAATCAACATCAACGAACCCTTTACAACCTTCTTCTTCTTTCCTGCTTGATATAATTTGATGGGCATCATCTCAATTGAAACTTGAAAGCGAAAGTCAACTTGATTAATCACTATTTCACCATCCACTCCACTTGGCATAGTCGAGATTGGACATTAGAGTATCAAGCTTTGCAACATCGTTTTTATTCGTTTTATTTAAACCACAAAAGTTAAAAAGGAGAAAAAGAAATAACGTCGACTGTGTCCACTGAAAGGGCTGAGTTCTAGCATCGAATGTGAAAGATCTCAATTTCTTTAGATTCTTTCCGATCTCTCAAAATCTTTTGACCAATTCTTACTTTTAATCAGTCATTCAGTCAGTATTTTACTAGATAATAGAGAAGAGGAGAGTGAAAGAGAAAAGATGAGTTGTAAAAATTTAACTAATCACAATGTTGTTGCTTTGTCTAATCATGGATGAAGTCATCAGCTGTCACAAACTTGCTATAGAACAAGTTGACTTGGTGAACCCCTGATGTATAACTTTTTTTTTTCCCTAATTATTAATCTGGAGACCTAACACCTTGTATTTTGGTAGTCTTGCTTCAGCTTTTCCCTCAGGGTTCATTCTCTTTCCTTCTTTGAGTAAACGTCATATCCTTTCTAATATACATATTCGGTGGTCTTAGGTAACTCGGGTCAAGTTCACGGAAGACTACTATATACTGTCTACTGCTAGAAATTAGGAGCTAGGCCACTATAAAGTTAAATAATATAGAGTTCGGTGTGCATTAGTTTTTGTTGTCACTCGTTCTCAAGCCTAGCTCCTTTGTGAGTTCATCAAGATTCAAGCAAAAACTGCTTTTACCCTCAACACTAAAGAAGATTCTCGACGAGCATGAAAGTGGGCATTAAGATGATGTTTTCCAGTTAAATTCAAGTTCACAAGAAAAGGTCCCTTCATAGATTGGCTAGTGATGTTGTTGATTTTGATACACAAATAAAGACTTCAGATAAAGTTAGGAGCAACTGTGTCAGTTTTCGAATATTAGCAGTCGCAGCATTCCGAATACCTGCTAGAGATGGAAGAAAAAGACGATATTATTACTTAAAAAAAGTGAGTGCATGCGTGAGACTACAAGAGAGAAAGAGCAGCACTTGACTTGGAATGTGGAATTCCGACTGATCTGCCACTCTTTAATTTTAGACTTGTTCAAAGATGAAGGCTCCGTGTATAAAAGAAACAAAAAAGTATCTATTCAATGTATAAGACCAAGTTGAATTCCAAGTAATCTAAAGGTTTACGAGAGAATAATGTTTCTCAAGTCCAGTCCTTTGTAAAACTTCAACCGCAGTCCCTTTGACTGCTTGAATATACTATTATTCTTGCGCAATCAGCTCTGATTCATCGGCGATTCTAACCAAAATCAAGAGGGGAACTAATTAAGAGTCTTCCTCTATTTGTATCAACTAAGAAACATGGCAATGAAAGGACGGATTCTCCTGGAGGAATGATACATGAAAAGGATTATCGTTATATGTCTATAAATAAATAGGGTTATATTGAACTTAATAAAACCGGAATACAAAGCTGTTATACATTTTCTGCATATGAGGATCCATAAATAGCATTTCAGGATACCCTTTAACATTGATCACGCTTTAGAACCCGAGGCCCGGGGGACTAGTAAAGTCATTTTCTACATTAATAAATGTAGAAGAAAACAAGTCAGAATTTGATAAAAAAGAGGTGCTGGCATGAGCCAAGGTAAAATCACTGCTCATAGTCATTGATGTCCATATCAAGTGCAATAAAACAAATTGCGCATAAAATCCCAGAGTGAGAAGGCCCTTGGAATTTACATAACATTAGTGTAATTGCAGTATAGAACAGCCAAGGATTTGCTTCTTGGCATCTCCAAAGTAATATCCAAGATTCTCTGTGCTAATTAGATATTTACATACGTCTCCACAAATCCTATCCAGCCAGGCCATCATATCCTATGGAACGAACCAAATGTGCTAAGCTACAAAATCTCAACAGCCTTGCACATATAACCATATCTTCTAGAAGGCCAGAAATCAGCTAGGATCAAAGTGACACCATCCCTTCTGCTTGCAATGAATTGGATTTGTTCATGACTTGTTAGTTCCATTACACTACTTTTTAGAAGGTGTTTGTTTATGACGTTTAATTCTCCAACAGATCAGCAAGAGTTATCTTTCCACAGTTTCCTGTGTCAAGTCTATCAAACCGCTCACAAATCTGCGTAACATCTTTCTCTGATTTTTTTACCATCTCTTTGAGCTTATATATTGCATACTCCGATTTACTGTAGATACAAAGTCAACAAAAAGACAGTTATTCGCCATTTGGATGAAGTTGAATTCAGTATAAAACAACAGACTTATTCAAGAAAAGAAAATCTCTAACCAGAGGCGTTCAGATAATGAAAAATAGACAGCTAGAATAGTGATAGAACTCTAGCTTTATAAACTAGAGGAAATGTATGTTATTGAACAGATAAAAGACACTCTACTGCTATTACAAGGGTTATTCCACAGGACACCCCTTTCAGAGCTGAAATGCTCCCCAGAAAGAAGGAAATTCTTATGTCTATAATATCTCTCTTCTTACCTTCCCATCCCCTCTCCCTCTTTGCCTCAAAACTACCTAGTGGAGCCATTCTGTTACAACCCAGCTCTTATGCCAACTCAGCCACTAACTAACTAACTAACTCACTCCTCTTTGCCCCCTCTTTCATTCTCCTCGAGTATAGTCTTCATATCTTAGGCTTATTTACGTTTCTGTTATTCTCCCCCCTTCCTGAATTACCCTTGACCACATTGGTCCTAACATTGCCCCCCTCTGGAAAAGTAGCCTTGTCCTCAAGGCTGCATTGAGGAAAGTGACTACTAATAACAAATTCATCCTCCCATGTAGCATTCTCCATCGACTTGCCCTTCCATTTAACTAACCATTGGCGTGTGGAGTCCCTTGCCTTAGTAATTATTCGGCTAGCTAAGACATTTTCGGGTTCCACGACATCATCCAACTCCACTTCCATTCTGTTCAGCAAAGCTGCCTCTACAGAGTAGTTTCCCACAGCCCTCTTTAGTAGACACATGGAACACCGAATGGACTCTAGAATGGAGGGGTAATTTGAGCTTATATGAGATTGTTCCACATTTTTTTTCAGAATTTGAAAAGGCCCAAATTATCTTGTCGCTAGCTTTTGATTAATACATCAGGCCACCGTTAGCTATTTGTGGGGACGAAGCTTAAGGAAAATCCATTCTCCCACCTGGAAAGATAGCAGAGTTCGCTTTCTATCAGCATACATTTTCATCTGGTCTTATGCCCTATTCAGATTGTAATTTAGCTTATGCAATGCCTCATCTCTGTCCATTAACTCTCTAGCCACTGCGTCCACTTTAGTTTCTCCTTGAAAATACTGAACCAAAGTTGGAGGTTTCCTATCATAAACCACTTCAAAGGGACCGTAGACACATGGAAATTGGTATTGTACCACAGTTTTGCCCACAAAATCTAGTAGGACCAATGCCTGGGTTGTTTAGAAACAAAACATCTCAAATAAGTTTTCAAATACTTGTTGAGAACTTCTTTTTGTCCATCCGTTTCCAGATGATAAGAGGAGCTCATTTTAAGCATAGTACCCTATAGACAAAACAACTTCCTCTAGAAATGACTAACAAATAAAGGATCACGATCACTTATGATCGATTGTGGCACTTTATGTAAGTGTACTACCTCTTTAACAAACACCTTAGCCACACTTTTAGCATTATAAGGGTGCTTCAATAGGATAACATGGCCATATTTAGATAGTCGATCCACCATGACCAACACTGCTTCATACCTTTTAGATCTAGGAAGTCCTGTAATGAAGTCCATTGAAATGTCTTCCCAAATCTGATTAGGAATTGGTAAAGGTTGCAGTAGAACCCCAGGAGATGTGGCAACATATTTCTATCTTTGACATGTATCACAAGACTTGACAAAGTCTTGAATGGACTTCTTCATACCAATCCAATAAAGATTGCTTGCAATTCTCTTATAGGTGCACAGATAACCTAAATGGCCTCCGATAGGGGAAGAAGGAGACTCGTTTAGGAGTAATGGAATAAAAGTGGATTAAGCTGTTGGGACCCGATCTCGGAACCGGATCCCAACCGGAAAACGGAAAGAACGGATCAAAAACAAGACGAAAATCGGAGACAAAAGCGTGCGGAAGCCAAAGAAATCGAATTGCTCGGACACAACGAAAGCGAAGTAATCGAACGAACAAAACCAAAAGCGCTAATCGGATCAAAACGAAAGCGAATCGAATTCCGACATCCGAGAACGAAACGAAAGCGAACGGAACTCACGTGTCGCGTTGGGAACCCTAAGACTAAACCGAAAATCGTCATAATTTTTTTTCTCTCTCTCTCTCTCTCTCTTATGCATTTTCAAAACAAATCCATACAATTTCCCACTGGAAATTCATCCTCATGCGCATTTCATATAATTCTTCGTAATTAATCAATCATCTCTTAAAAATTCCATCTTTTAAACTAAAAACTTATTCATTTTTTTTCCATAAAATCGATTTTATCGAAAACCGGGCAGCATAATGGCTGTATTTTATACAGCCCAAAAATCTGCAAATCATAAAATGCACTTCTATAATCACTTCCAACCAAAATGCAAAGTCAACGGACCTCCCGTCCGGAATTCAACCATACACAACTAAACGCAATCCTATATCTAACACTTCAAAAGTCTCAGTCCATAATTCCATACTCAAATCCACAATTCAAGTCACAAT
>JAOTAX010000002.1:20558616-20573910 GCA_025629825.1 Erythroxylum guanchezii | reverse complement strand
TTGGTTAATGAACAAATATAGATTATAAATTGGTTTGTGAATGATATTGGGTTGAAATGAAGTTGAAAATGAAGTAGGAGTAATGGTTTAGGTTTAAGATGAGTTAAATGTTAAATGTGGGAAGAAAAAAGTTAGAAAAAGTGCAAAAACATACTTTGGTGAAAGTTCGTCGCAGCGAGCTTCTGGCTTCGACATGACAACGTTAACTTTCCTGCACAAACATACTTTGGTATTTTAAACACAACTTTTACTATAGTTATCCGAATGGAGTGATTTTTGATTTGGTGTAAACTAGAGACATAAGGCTACAAATTATCTGATGAAATATAGCTTTAATTCAGTCTCTAATGATCTAAAGTTTTGTATGGAAGTTGAGCACAGAATGTTGTTTTAGAATAAGAATAGTCCAAAAATGTTTGAAGTATAACTTTTAGATTTACTAACCAAATTGAATGATCTTGGTGTCATTAGAAACTTAAGACAACGGGGAAAACTTTTCTAGGAGAAAGTGTTATCAAATTTCGTCATATACTTGATAAGAATGATTATGGAAAAATAGACTTGAAGGTTTAGATTTATGGAAGGGTTTTGGTTCATGAAGCTTAAGAAATACATGGTTTTAAGTACTCTAAGATCATTTTAGTGAATATATTTTCTTAGGGTTCTCAAATTAGAATTCCTATTGAATTGGGATTTTGTTATTGTTAAAGGAAATCAAGAAGGGGATCAAGAGAGGCAAGAGGAGCAAGAGGAAAGACATCTTTAAGCCAATTTCTTAAGCAAGGAATTCAAGGTGGGTACATGTTTATAATAGAGTAAATAAGCCACTAAATGTTTTCTTTGAATCAGGAAAATTTAATGATTTCAATTGCATCATAAGTGTTGCAGTTATTGCCTCTTGAATGAATTGAGAAATTGTTATATGTTTGCTACATGAATTGTGTTGATGATTTATGAAAAGACTTTGAAAATGAATCTTTTTGAAAAGATACAAGTTTATGAAATCAGGTTTTTTGAAGCGGTTTTTGAAATATCTTATGTTCATGAAAAACAATTTTCCAAAATGTGCCATTTGGCCAAACTATTTTTGATTCATGAATTACGTGTTATGTGGGTTTAGTGTAGTCCATTCAAGAATGTCACGTGCACATTGACCAAGTTAAAGGCTTCTCCCACCTGCCCACTAGTGGCACGGAGCTCCTTCATGGACTCCCTCATGTTTATGTCTACACAAAACCACCATGTGGGATTGTGATAGTATGTCAAGTTTGCGACTACACAGGACCATTATGTGGAAATGTGTAGTTCGTCATGTTCATGGATCTACCCAAATCATTCTGATGTGCATATGTACTTATGATATGTTAACAAGTTTGATGCATATATGATTTGTAGTTGTGAATTTTGGTTAAGAATCTGAGAACGATACATTTTATGATTTCAATTAGAACTTTAGACTGACAAATGAACATTTCAAAAGTTTTGCTTATTTTTCCGTTATAAACTGCTACCTACGAGCTTTAAGCTCACCCCCATTCTCCTCCCCATATTCAAGTGATGAGCAAGAGATCGAGTAGTCAAGAGTTACGGCATCACTCCGAATTAGCATACTTTTGTATTTTTAACATAAATTTTTGGGAATTCAAGGCTTTAGCAGTATTTCAAGTAATATTCAAATATCTTTTGTATTTAAAGTTTATGAAGCAAATGTTGTATTATGGCTTGAAATGCTATTAAAGCTTTGTAAAAACTTTTGCCTATTAATCTAAATGGAATGTATTTTGGGTTTGTTTATGACCACTTTTAAGTTTTCACATTACAATTGATGTACAAGTGAGATTAAGGTTTTGGGGAGTAGTTTGTGTTTATGTTTATTCGTATTTTTATCTTTGGGATTGAATGAATGGGGGTGGTTGAAAAGTTTAAGTTTGCATTAAATAGTTAGGTTGCAAAGGGTTTTGGGTTTTGTTGTAGGGGTTTTCGCCGCAGCGTAATCAACTCAAAGGTGTTTTACCTTCATGCAGCGACTTTGCCGCAGCAAAGATAATTTCCAAGGTTCCACCGCGGCGTAATTAACCCAAAGGGAACATGTGGGATTTCTCCCATATGTTCGCCGCGGTGATCCCACCTTGCTTTCGAAGGATTTTTCTTTTAAATTTCCAAATTCTAAGTCTTCCTCCACACTCAAGCTTGATGATCCCATGTACAATGTTGGGCTCCGAAAATGGGGACCAACAATTCCACTCCAAACTTTACTATTAAGGTAGATTTTTATAAACCCTTTGATAATGTAAGTTAGGATTTCTTACTAAGGCTACTAGAGGTGTTTGGATTCTCCAGAATTTTTATTGATCGGATTAAGAAGTGTATCACATCTACATCCTTTTCTATTTTAGTAAATGTATGTCTTTTTGATTCTTTTAAGGGAGCAAGAGCAAGAGGGCTTAGACAAAGGGGTCCCCTCTCCCCCTATCTCTTCATCTTGTGCATGGAAGCTCATAATTGACTTATGAAGCATTGATTTGCGTTGAACCCTAGTTCCACTCTACTTGTAGGAAATTGATTTAACTAACATGTGTTTTGTGGATGATCCTCTATTATTTTGTAGAGTTCACTTGGATTCACTTTAAATATTGATGAGGGCCTTTGTTGGACCTCGAATTTTTCTTAGAAGATTAGAACTATTAAATGAGAACTTTTGGTGATTGATCATGAGTAAAGAACAAATGAATGAAAATTCTTTAACCAAGCAATGATAGACAAGAGTAAAGTAGTGAATGTGAAATGTGGATAGATCCATATTTTGCTTTGGTGTTTTTGGTGGATAAGAGATTTTGAAAGGGGAAGACTTAAGGTGAAAGAAGTAAAATGAAAGCAAAAATGAAGTTGAATTTGTGTAGTAAGTTGATGAAGGATATGTATATATGTGTATGTTCTATTATTGGTGTTCATGATTAATCATGGACTATAATTTCTTTATGGATGATATTGATTTGAAATGAAGTTGAGAATGAGGAGTAAATGAAGTAGTAAAGGTGATCTTGGTATGAGTTGTGTTAAGGAAAGATTTTGAAACAAATTGGTAGTTGATCTGGAAAATGTTCACTGAGTATGCTTCAGTCTTTTAGCCATAACTTTTTCTCTAGTTATACAAACGAGATTATTCTTGATTTGGATTAAACTAGAAACATATGGCTACATTTATTATGAAGACATCGAATTTAAATTCTGTCTTTAAGAATCACAAAATTTGTCATGAAGTTGAGAACTGGGTACAGTACATTGGTGATGAATTTAAAATTCGTATTTTAATTTCAAGGGAAATTCTGGATTGATCTAGGCTAAATTAGACAAAGTTATATTCTAGAAAGTTGTAGTTCTTCCTTTTATCTTTCCAACGGTATATAGTATGAAAATTTTGGACATTGGAGTCAAAAGTTATGGTCCTTATAAGGGAAGATGTTTAAGAGTAAAGTTGTATCTTCTACTTTTTTCTATCTTTTGTCTTTTTGCTTCTTTTGTCTTTTTGCTTCTTCTGTCTTTTTTCGCTTCTTCTGTTTTTTTTTGCTTCTTCTATGTTTTGCTTCTTTTGATTTTTGCTTCTTCTGTGATGACATCACATAGTCTGTGATGATGTCATATCTTCTATGTTTTGCTTCGTTTGCTTTTTGCTTTTTTTATGTTTTGCTTCTTCTGCTTTTTGCTTCTTCTGTGATGACGTCACATGGTCTGTGATGACGTCATATCTTCTATGTTTTGCTTTTTCTGTTTTTTGCTTCTTCTGTGATAACGTCACATAGTCTGTGATGACGTCATATCTTCTATGTTTTGCTTCTTTTGTTTTTTTTCTTCTGTGATAACGTCACATAGTCTGTGATGACGTGACATCTTCTATGTTTTACTTCTTCTACTTTTTCACCTGACCTATCTTCTGTTCCATTTTTGACTCTTTAGAAGATAAAGGTCTTCATGAAAGTTTTATCTCTTGACGTCCTCTTTCTAACCCTATAAAGAACACCTTAATCCGATACCTGTAGGGAAAGTTACGGAAAATTTCCTAATCCTGTATCATCTGATATTGCCACTTCGTCTATAAATGATGTCATATCTTCTGTTCCATTTTTTACCCTTTATAAGATAGAATTTGTCTTCTAGGTCTTCATAAAAGTTGTAGCTCTTGAAGTCCTCTTTCTAACACTATAAAGAACAACTTATCTGATATCTGTAGGGAATGTTATGGCAATTTTTCCAATCCTGTATTGTCTGATGATGTCACTTCATCTATAAATGACATCATATCGTCTGTTCCTATTTTTGACCCCTCAGATGGTAAAAATTGTCTTCTAGGTCTTCATGAAAGTTGTAGATCTTGAAGTCCTACTTCCAACCATCCAAAGAACATCTAAATCCCACATCAGTAGGGAAAGTTATGCTAATTGTCCCAAGACAGGTTCAATATGATTGAGGACAAAACCAGATTTGATTCTTTGGCCATAACTTCTTCTCTAAACACCCAAATGATTTGATTCTTGAACCATTAGACTCGTAAGACATTGATCTACACCTCCAACAAAAATAACATCCATATGAAATTAATTGAGAAAGATTGAGTGGAAAACGTGGGATGGGTACAGTGAGTGTGCTCTTAAATAATATGAACTGGTATTATTCTACTGAACATACTTCAGTATTTTGATAATATCTTGATTTGTAGAGCTCCAAATGAGTAGGTTCTCATTTCAGAATAAACTGGGGACATGGAGCTACACATTGTATGAAGAAATGGAAATTTAATCCAAACCCTAAGACTTTCAAATTCTAGATGGAAGTTGGGTATAGTGTACTGTTTCAATCTAACAATAGTCTGAAATGTTTGAGCCCTAACTTTCAGATTATTGAACCAAATTTAATGATTTTGGTGTCATTAGAAACTTAAGACAACGGGGAACATTTTCTAGAAGAAAGTGTTGTGTCAGAATGTTTAAGGGTATTTTTCGAAAAACACTTAAGTTTAAAAGAACATAAGCCTATAAGGAAGGATAAAATGGACCTTTTGGACTCATTAAGGGCATAATTGGAAAAAGAAGTATTGTCTTGCATTTTAAGAGAAGGAGAGAACGTGAATTAGAGGAGGGGGAGAAGAAGCAAAATGCATGGATGAGAAAAGAGATAAGAGAGAGAAACATGAAAAAGAATGAAAGAGAGAAAGAGATTTTGAAGTTGTTCAAGAAGAGAAAAAGGTAGAGGAAGAGAAGAGCTTCCAATTGAGCCAAAGATTTCTTCATTTGGTAAAGAACGAGGGGGGTCATAGAGGCCTATTTTAGTTAGATCATCTCACGGAGTACACATTAAAGATACAAGAGGAAAGAACCTTGGATACCCCAGGTTGTTTGCAAAGAGAAGAGACATTTTGAGCAAGTCAAATCTTTATGCAAGGAAATCAAGGTGGGTACATGTTTATAATAGAATCAATAAGCCACTACTATTGTCTTTAAATCAAAGACAATCACTGATTTCAATTACATCATAAGTGTTGCATCTATTGTTTATGAATGATTTGTGAAATCTGCTATATGTTTGCTTTATGAATTGCGTGATGATTGATGAAAAGTCTTTGTAAATGATTCTTTTAAAAAGATGCATGTTTATGAAATTAAGTTTTCGGAAATGATTTTCAATTCATAACAAGTATATGAAAAACAAGTTTTCAAGAAATGTGCCATTTTGGGAAACAAAGTTACAAGAGTTGAAATATATGTGTTATGTGTATTTGTGGTAGTCCCTCAAGAATCGTCACGTGCACGTTGACCCAAGTATAGGTTTTTCCCGCCTACCCGTTAGTGGTACGGAGCTCCTTCAAGGACTCCCTCAAATTTACGACTACAAAGGACCATTTTATGGAAATGTGTAATGCATCATATTTATGGACTTACCCAAACCATTCTGATGTGCTTATGTGCTCATGATATGTTTGATCAAGTTTGATGCATTCATGTTTTGTGACTTGTGAATTTGACTACATAACAAGCATTTTGAAAAAAAAAACAAGTATTTTACGATTCAATAAGATATTTTCTATGACAAGTAACGTTAAAAAAATGGTTTCAAAAGTTTTGCTTATCTTTTTATTATAAACTGTTACCCATGAGCTTTCAAGCTCACCCCCTTCCTGTCCCATCTTCAGGTGATAGCTAAGAGATTAAGTGATCGAAAGCCTAAAGGGAATTGCTTCATTTCCTATTTTGTATTTTTGTAATAAGCCAACGGTGTGGCTTTTGATATGTAAATAAAGTTTTTCAAACTCTGTTACTTGAGTAATGAAATGATAGATTGAAGTAGTTTCGATTGTGTATGTTCTTTTGACTCTGTATTAAAATGGTTAAGGAGATCTCATAAAAATATGCTTAAGTATTATGATATTTCGCAAGAGTTGGGTTCCAAAAATGGGATCCAACATTTGTGGTATCAGAGCAAGAGTTGGATTCCGGAAACAAGCGGGTTCCAACAGATATGGTATCAAAGCAAGCGTTGGACTCTGGAAACAAGCGGGGTCCATCAGTTGTGGTATTAAAGCAAACGTTGGACTCTGGAAACAAGCGGGGTCCAACAGTCTTGGAAGAGTTCAAGGAAATGTCTAGATTGCAATCCAACTTCAATAAAAATCACTTCTTAATTTCTAAGGAAGCTTCTCATATAGAATCACATATTGCTGAAACCATTGGAATGCAAAGGAAACTGCCCCTATCTTGTATCTAGGACTATACTCTTGACTAAAAGACTCAATATTAATGACTACCTCCCTCTGAGAAAATCCAAAGAAGGATTAAGTCTTGGGTGAATAAGTTTCTATCCTATATTGGTAAACTTTAACTAATCAAATCAGTACTTATTTCTCTTCACATATACTAGAGCTCACATATGTTTCTTTCTAAAAGTCTTATTCTTGAAAGAATGTTAAAGGATTTCTTATGGAGCCATTTCAATAGTGGAAGGGGACCTGCAAAAGTCAAAAGTGCTAACATTTGCTTCCCTAAAGAAGAAGGTGGATTAGGTATCGTTTCTATCAATATGACAATCCTTGCATTAAATCTTAAAAGACTATGGTAGACACTTGAGGATGGAAACTACCTTGAGGTTAAATGGTTGCATTCTTACTTTCTTAAAGGAAGGAGTAAATGGGCTGTTGGAAAAAAGCTACTCATTTTCATGCTTTTTGAATCAGCTGTTACAGTTGAGAGATATGGTATAACCAGGAATTTTCTACAGAATTGGCAATGGAAGAAATGCTTTTGTGTGGTTTGATAACTAGTCTAGGTTTGGTCAATTATTCCACTCCCATAGGGCATAAGGGGCTATGCTGAATTATCCCATACATGTTAAATTTTGTACACTAATTAGTGGAAGTTCATGGTGGCTCCCTGACCGACTAAGGGATTTACAACCTAACTCTTCCTATAATCCCTTAACTCCTGATAACTACTTTTGAAATGGTAAGTCATTCCAAAATTTGTGAAACAAGTCTACCAAAGATATGTTAAGAGGAAGAAACCTTGTAGTTGACTAGAATAAGACAGTATGGAGCAAATGTTTATTACCTAAAACTTCGTTTCTCTTATGGCTAGCTATAATTTTTTTTAAATACCATAGAAAGATTGAGATACTTAGATTTAGATAGAATTTTCCTTTTAGGTTTGGAGCAAGAGGAATCTCATCATCACATGTTCTTTAAATGTATATTAGGAGCCCCTATATGGGAAATAGTGAAAAGAAAGTGTCTGTGGTCCTTTCAGGGGAACTAACTCTCCTTCACTATCCAATGGCTCACTGATTAGACAATGCTTATAAAATCTTATATGCAAATTTACATAATAGCTTTGGGGAATTGTGTATAAATTATATGGAAAGACAAGAACTCAAGGAGATTTTCAAATAAGGTTACTTCTACTAAAGTTTTAATTTTAGTGGTGATCAATGGAGTTAAGGAATTGATTTTGCTTAAGGACATTGACAAAAACTGTAAACCTAATCTGGTTTCCTCCTTAAGAAATCTAAACTATAACTTCCCTTATTCTTAGGTTTCTACTACTTCAGTAAGCAATGAGGTTGTAAAATTTCAAAGGGTATCCTCCTTAGTCTTTTATGTATTGTTTTAACACTTTCTTAATTATTAATTAAATTCTTTACTTTTTCCAAAAAAAAAAGAATATAAGTTTATAAGATTCTAGCTCACTATTACAAAGTGCACATAAATTTTCTAGCTCACTATTACAAAGTGCACATAAATGACTGGTTAAAGGGAATTTGAGTTTGTCCTTTGTACCAAGTCTTAAAGAGCTAGCTAACTAGAGAATAAAGGAATGTAAGGATGCTATTAAAGAGTTCCTTATCAATATATAGGTTTGCAATTCTATTTGAGGTCCTATTAAAATTATCCTATATGAGAAATTAGTGGACTTGATTGAAATATGAAGATTCTATTATTCTTTATCAAAGCTGAAGGGGTCTAGAGAGCAGTTAGGAGGCATTTGTATAATTTCTTAAATGATATGTGCTTAATTGATTATGAATTTACTCCATAGTACTTAGTGATTATTGCTAGGAAAATTCTTAGGATACTCACTTTGGTTCATATTTGATTTTAGGAACAATTTGGAAGCGAAGAAGCTAAAGTGAGTCGAAAGCATTATAATTAAGTTAATTTCTGAAGGATCACACTCACTTGTCTTCATGGAGTAAGGAGAAGAATATTAGAGCAAGAAGAAGATAAGAAATGCTAAGAAAGGAGACTTATGTTGAAAATACAAAGAAGATTAAGGCATGAGATGCTCACGCCCATGCAAGCCAACTGCCATGTTTAAGGTATAAAGCAACGTGAATTTAATGGAAAAGCATTATGGAATTATGGAAACTAAAGGCAAGGATGTGAGGGCCATGCAAGAACATCAATTTAATGGTATAAAGCAAAGGATGGTGGACGGGCAGTAGATGGATAAAGGAAAGAAGAACAAAATAGCAAAGCAGTTGGACCAAAACAGCAAAGCAGTTGGACCAAAACATGTAGAAGAAGAAAGAAATGTGGGTATTTCACGTAACAGGACTAAAATGACAGCGAAGAACGAAGAAAACATCAACAGCTGGATAGAACCAAAACGACAAAGCAACATAGCCAAGGAATGTTGGAACCATGACCGACATACAGCACACAACCAAGGAAGGAGTAGCTCAAAACGTAGACATTTGGCAGGAGGGTATTATGTGTGGGAACCGTGGGTTTAACAAAAAAAATAATAGTAGGTTTAAGAAGAGCAGTAGCGAGAGAAAAGGAGCGATGAGTCTTCGATTGGGACATTCTTTAGGGGCTGAAGCATTGTTTTTGGGAGCAAGCTCTCAACTTTGAGAGACCCATAGAGGGGTAGCTTCCTGATGTCAGTTCAGAGGAGACATCGATGCCGACAACCTGATTAAGTGTATTTCTCCTTGTATTTGTTGTTTGCTTTCTCTCTTTATAAATTAATTGTGTTATCCTATGTGTATGGATTTGGGTGGTTTCATATATGAATGATCGTGTTATCTATATAGTTTGATTATTTGTGTATGACCCACTGGGTATTATAAAAAGATGGTTTTAATGTGCTTATTTGATATTTGGTCGTTTTATTACAAACCCATTGCTAGAATATTCAATATAATCTATAATTGTTATGTTGAAATTCATTTGTAGTGACTAATGGTTCGTAATCATTAGGGATAAGATAACTTAGGTTAAATGACGCATCATATGTGGTTGTTGCCTTGATTAATTAGTTTTCTTAATTCATAATGCTAATATAGAGGTCGTATCCTAAGTTATTCAGTGATTAGGTTTAATTAACGATCGTATCTTGATTAAACACTACTTAAGTGAAAAATCGGGTTAATTATTAACTCACGATTAATATTTGCTAGGAGAGGTTTGAGAACAACAAATCATTGAAATATGTTTAATTAAGGTGTAGGCCGAGATTGAATCAAAGAACGGGGTCCTTACCGAATTTCCCACTTTTATCATTTTTTTACATGTTTTCTTTAAATTGCTTTTGTTAGTTAGTCCAGCTTTATTTTATTTTTTATTTTAAAAACCTAACCCCCTAAACCTAAATACCAATTATTTTCATTTCAATAACTTTACACACACTATCTGTGGGAGGGACCTAGACTCACCACTGCTACAGTATTAGGTCTAGTTTATTTTGACTAGCATTACGATGCACTGTCATTAAAACCTCTAATTGAGCAAAGTGGCCAATACTAGGAATTATTGTTCAATATATTACCGCCTTGGTATTGATTGGAATAATTACTTTAACCATGTTAAAGTCTCTAAGCTTACATAAAGGAACAAAAGTGTGCCAGATGTCAAACCAAAATTTTTTTCTTTACCATTGCTAATTTTCTGCTTAATATAGTTCTGCATAAAGCTTCTAATAAGTAGAATCTACTAAAAGGTGCACGACTAAGTTGGCATAGCTCCCATTGTTCAGATGATTTGGCCTTTATGTTGGTAGGTTTACATCCATCATATCCATAGGTTTTCTTCGTCCATACAGATCTTCCATAATCTTTTAGCTAATTGTACCTTTTCCATTCTCCTGACTAAACATAATCACAGCACTCCATATTGCTTAGGAAGGCATATAGTTGTACATTTAACTTTAGGGATTTTGGTACTACCAGTGCATCCATTCTAGATGAAATACCATATAAGTTTATCAATTAACTATATTACCCCTTGAGGTAGTGTAAGGTAGGAGGACTAATATATATGTAGGTTATTGGGAATAGAAATAGCAAGTTGGAGCCTCCCTCTATAAGATAAGGAGCAATTACACTAGAAATGTAGTCTTCGTTTAATTGAGTTGTTAAGAGGATAAAATTCTCTAATAGCCAACTTCCTAGATAAAATAAGGACACCTAAATATTTTAATATAAGTTGTTTAAGTTACATTCTTAGTGAGGAAGAGTTAGGGTAGCATCACTTGATGAAAGATTTGAGAAGATTTAACTATTATTAATATTAAAATTGAGACTAAATAGCCTTTTAAACAAGTCCAAAGATTCTATAAAGATGTTTACAAAAACCAAATCAGCCCTTAAAGTAGCAAGAGATCATCTGCAAAAACTAGATGTGAGAGCTTAAGCTTGTCACATCTATATTGGTATTTGAAAGTTAAAGTTCTAGCAATGTTGCAGTTGGTTGATTAATTTAGATAACATTTCTATAGCTATTATAAATAAATAAGGAGACAAAGGATCACGTTATCTCAAACCTTAAGTTGTCTTAAAAAGCCTTAAAGGTTCTCACATTGACAAGCATAAAGTAAGAAACTGAAGATATGCAAGCTTAAATCTAGGTTATGAATCTATGAGGTTAACAAATCACCAATAGGGAGTAAAGGATGACATCATAGTTGAGTGAATCAAATGCCTTAGTAAAATCAATTTGCATTGCTTAGCTCTTGATGGTTTTTTTATTTATATCCCTTAAATAACTCCTAAACAAGGCTTATGTTGTCTCCTATGTTCCTTCCTTTTATGAAAGCTCCTTGGAAAGTGTTGATGAAGTCAGCGAGTGTTTTTAATAGTTTGTTAGTTGTGATCTTACACATCACTTTGTAAATCACATTACAATATGCTATAGATCTAAACTCATTAAAAAAAGATGGATTGGGATTTTCAGAACTAGGAAAATGTAAGTTTTAGTAAGCTCAGTGAGAAGCTTGTCAGAGTTGAAGAATTTATGGATAGTTTTGATAACCATTGAGCTAGTTGATTACCAAGTAAATTGGAAGAACTTAGCATTGAAGCCACTTGGTGTTGGACCCCAAACGTTTTCTTAGAAGTTAGAACTACTAAATGAGGAATGTGGATAGGTTCATATTTTGCTTTGGTGCTTTTAGTGGATAAGAGATTTTGAAATGGGAAGAATTAAGGTGAAAGTTAGAAGTAGAATGAAAACAAAAAATGAAGTTGAATTTATGTAGTAAGTTGATGAAGAATGTGTACATATGTGTAGGTTCTGTTATTGGTGTTCATGTTTAATCATGGATTTAATTTTTCCTTATGGAGGACATTGATTTGAAATGGAGTTGATTTGAAATGGAGTTGAGAATGAGGATTAAATGAAGTAGAAAAGGTGATCTCGGTATGAGTTGTGTAAGGAAAGATTTTGAAATAAAGGGTTGATCTAGAAAATGTTCACTGATTGTACTTCGGTCTGTTAGCCATAGCTTTTTCTCCAGTTATCCAAACAAGATGATTCTTGATTTGGATTAAACTAGAAACATATGGCTACATTTCGTATGAAGAAATAAAATTTCAATTTTATCTCTAAGAATCTCAAAATTTATCACGAAGTTGAGAATTGAGTGCAATACATTAGAAGATGAATGTAAAATTCGTGTTCTGAATTCAGGGGAAATTTGGGTTTGATCTAGATAAATTTTAGCAAAGTTGTCTTCTGGAAAGTTATAGATCTTTCTTTTATCTTTCCAGCGATATATAGTATAAAAATTTTAGACATCTGAGCTGAAAGTTATGATCTTTATAAGTGGCGATGTTGGAGAGTGAAAAGTAAGACGATGCAAAACTAAGACGATGCAAATGTAAGAAGGAAGAAAACATCGTCTTAGTTACTGTTCATACACATCGTCTTAGTTACTGTTTATAAGCGAAAGTAAGACAAAGAAAAAGTAAGACGAAGTGAAAATAAGACGAAGCAAAGTAAGACGAAGGAAAGTAAGACGAAGCAAAGTAAGACGAAGCGAAAGTAAGACGAAGCGAAAGTAAGTTGAAACAAAGTAAGACGAAGCAAAGTAAGACGAAGCGAAAGTAAGATGAAGCAAAGTAAGACGAAGCAAAAGTAAGACAAAGAAAAAGTAAGATGAAGCAAAGTAAAACGAAGCGAAAGTAAGACAAAGGAAATTAAGACAAAGCAAAGTAAGACGAAGCAAAAGTAAGACGAAGACAAAGTAAGATGAAGCCAAAGTAAGACGAAGCAAAGTAAGACGAAGCAAAAGTGAGACGAAGCAAAAGTAAGAAGGAAGAAAATACGAAAGATGGAATTTGTCTTTGAGGTCTTCATAAAAGTTGTAGATCTAGAAGTCTTCTTTCGAATAGTCAAAAACGTAGTCAATTCGACATTTATAGTAGGAGTTATGGCAATTTCACCAAGGCCTGTACAATATGAGTAAAGTTATGAACATGTTGGATTCTTTTGGCCATAACTTCTTCTATAGACATCCAAATGACTTGATTCTTAAACCATTGGATTCATAAGACATTTATCTACATCTATACCAAAAATCATAGTCATCTGAAATAAATTGAGAAAGATTGAGTGAAAAGAGTGGGACGGGTACAATGAGTGTGCTCCTAAGTAATATAAACTGGTGTTATCTTACTGAATATACTTCAGTATTTTGATGATTTCTAGAGTTCTACTGATCCAAATGAGATGATTTTTGAATTGTGATAAACTAGAGACATAGAGTTACAAATTATCTAAAGAAAGTGAATTTTAAGTCAGTCTCTAAGACTTTCAAATTTCAGATGGAAGTTGTGCATAGTATGTTGTTTTAGACAAGAGCAGTCTAAAAATGTTTGAAGTATATCTTTTGAATCACTAATCCAAATTGAATGATTTTGGTGTCATTAGAAACTTAAGAAAACGGAGAACATTTTCTGGAAGAAATGTTATCTCAGAGTGTTCAAGGGTATTTTTGGCAAGACACTTAAGTTTAAAAGAACATAAGCCTATAAGGAAGGATAAAATGGACTTTTAGACTCATGAAGGGCATAATTGGAAGAAATAGTATTATCTTGCTTATAAATAAAGGAGAAAACGTGAATGAGAAGATTATAGAGAAGCAAAAATACGTGGATTGAGGAAAAGAAAGAAAAAGAGAGACTATCATGATGAAGAGAGAGAAATATGAAGGGATCAAGAGAGGCAAGAGGAACAAGAAAAGAAGGTTTTTGAGCAAGTCAAGTCTTTAAGCAAGGAAAAAGACAACCTTGACTTGGATCTTAGCAAGGAAAGGAGGTGGGTAATATGTTTATAGTTGTTGTGTGATGGGCAAATGCCCTAATTATGTGTTTATGTTTAAATTTCATGAAAAATTAAACTGTCATGGAAATCGAAAATGTACTATGATGTGTTTTATGTTATGCATTGAAAGGTGCATGACATTTTGATATAAAATTGAACTTCGACCTTGATCATGTTATGCCTTGAAATGTGTCATGGCATTTTGTATAAATGAAGAGAAAGAGCATGAAAAGTATGAATGCATATCATTTTGATAAAATGATTTTGAGTGTTGATTATGTGCTTTGTTTGGGAAAGAGAGGAATCGTTTCGTAAGTCACGTGCACGTTGACATAAAGCCTTCTCCCCGCTGCCCACTTTTGGCCCACGAAATCCAAAAAATGGACTCGTTTTGTTCACGGAGTAAACTTCGGTTTCTCTGTTTTGTTCCATAAAACCCTCGAGCCAATTGTCTGTGCATTGCATAATGGAACTGTCAAGTGTGATGCATGTTTGATGTGTTAAATTATGATGCAACTTGAGTTTTACGCTTTCATGCTAAATCGTCTCTATTTGTTCTATGTGATGCAGGACTGACTTATGAGATATGTATGCGTATATGGATATTCGTATATGTTTGATTGTGTGACTCGTTGCTAATGGCTATAAATATATTAGTCACTAAGCTATGTAGCTCACCCCACGCTTCCCTCCTCAGGTGCAAAAAGAGAAGATTAGCGATCTTTGCAAGGCATTGGAACTCCAAGATAGTTAAAGACTTTTGAAATTAAGTTAGTTCAGGATTTTTGTAATTTGGAATCATCTTAAGCATAAGCATTCAATTGTATCATGTGTAGGTTGTATTTTGTATTTCATATTTGCATTAAGGCAAAAAAGGGTGGTTTTAGATGTAAAGATATTATGAAAACAAACATCGTGTTATGTATGGGCCCAAGTGATTTTCCAAAACTCTGATGTATTCAATGATGATTGCATCTTTGTGACTAAAATGGTTTTAAATAATTGGGCCGATCTGTTTACCGATTTTTTCGCATATGCTTTAATTGTTTTAAAAATTTTTTGCAATAAGTTTGTTTCAGTGTATAGCTTCGAATGTTGGGCTTTAGAAGTTGTTGGACCTCGAACTTTTCCTGGAGATTTGATTTATTAAATGAAATTAAATGAGGAAATATAGTATGATTTCTTGAAATAAATGAAAGGTATAAATG
>JAOTAX010000002.1:20493189-20505443 GCA_025629825.1 Erythroxylum guanchezii | reverse complement strand
TTTATTATGGGATTGCCCAAGACTCCGAGGCAGCATGATGCTATCTGGGTCATAGTGGACCGGTTGACTAAATCGGCCCATTTCTTGCCAGTGAGGGAGAACAATACTATGGATCAGTTGGCCCAGAAGTATGTGGTTGAGATAGTGAGACTGCACGGAGTCCCAGTGTTGATAGTGTCAGACAGGGATCCCAGATTCACTTCGAGGTTCTGGCAGAGTTTGCAGTCTGCTATGGGTACTCTATGGTAAGGGGGCGCTACATTATAGACCCATCTCTTGCTACAACTCTACTTATAAAATCACCTCCAAAGTGATTGCTTTAAGATTACAGCCTATACTTCCTATACTTATTGATTCATCTCAATTGGCTTACATCCATAAGAGATAAATTGAAGATAACATTGCATTAGCTAAGGAACTATTCAAACAATACAACAAAAAGAACAACAGGAAAAATTGTGCACTCAAAATTGATTTTGAAAAGGCTTATGACAAGCTAGACTAGCACTTCACTTCATTCTCAGTGTTCTCAAAGCCTTTAGTTTCCCTGATATTTTCACACAATGGATTTGCCAATGCATTTCAATTGTTTCATTCATAATTCTAGTAAATGGTGAGCCGATAAAACATATCAATGATACTAGAGGTATTAGATAAGGTGACCCCACCTCCCTATACTTATTCTCTTTGGTCTCCGAAGTTTTATATAAAGAACTTAAAAGGAACGCCACCAAAAAAGGAATATTCAAATTCCATTCTAAATGTAAGAAGCTTGATATAGTTAGCCTGAGTTTTGCTGATGATAGATTTGTCTTCTCAAAAGTTGACATCCCCTCTGTGACATCCATTTACAAAGATTTCAAAGTTTTCAATGGCATGTCAGACCTTGTTATCAATAAGGACGAATCCAATTAATTTACTTTAGCAAATGCAACTCAATTTGCAGCTAAATTGTCACTAATTACTTACTTCAAGATAAATCACTTGCCTGTTAAGAATCTAGGTATTCCTATCTCATACCTAAGCCTATACTATCAGAATTTAAGCCTCTTATTAAAAAATCAGAAGTAGGATTGAAAGTTGGCCCTCTAGATCATTTTCTTTAGCTAGCAGATGTCAACTTATCAAGTATATACTTTCTTCTCTAAGTACATAATAGGCCTCTCATATTATCTTCTCTCAGTCTGTTATAAAGACTATAGAAAAAATTTTCAATCCTTTTTTTGGTCAGCTAGTAGCAATAAAACCATAAGCAGTAGATAAGCTAGTCTGAGGTTTGCTTGCCTAGAAAGCATGAAGGTCTTAGTATTTTGCCTATTAAAAACTTCAATTATGTTCTCTTAGTTAAAAGGCTACGAAGACTCATCCAAGATCAACAAACATTGTGGGTTAAATGGGTGCATACATACTACATTAAGGATTAAAACATTTGGGCTATTAAGATTCCAACAACTACCTCTTCCCTTATGAATCACCTGTTTATGCTAACATGGAGCATTAGAGACTCATACAGTTCCATTATCAAGAATGGTAAGAGCACCTCATTTTAGTATGACAATTGGACCCCTTTTGGACCTTTAGATTGTATAATTAAAGCCACTCCCTTAAAAGCTTTTATCCCTAGCAATGCCTTAGTAGTTGATGGACTATCATCCTTGATATTCTCAATCCTTCTATAAGAATTTGTCAATTCCTCCTTAGCTACACTTTAGATAGGTCAGCTAAAGATTCTATTTATTGGAAACTCACTCCCTTTGGTTTCTACATGAATAGATCCTATTGGTCTCTCATTAGCAACCATTCTTGTGTTACACCTTAGCACAAAATAGTGTGTATCAAACATCACTCACCTAGATCTTTAGTCATACTATGGCAACCTATCAAGCACAAGCTTCTAACTTCTAACAAAGTATCCAAATTTTCTCATTTTCCAAAATGATGTATACTTTGTAAATCTTCACTTGAAAATTTAAAACATATATTCTTTTAATGTCATTATAGTAGGTTCCTCTAGTAAGTAATTCTTCAACTCTAGAATGTCAACATTCCCTTTGCTCTCTGTACAAGTATTATTGAATGGAATTTAAACACCAAAATGAAGTTTGAAAAGGATTTTTGGATCTTCAAATTAGCTTTTAGCTACTTAGTTTCTAGTTTATAGGATGAAAGAAACCAAATGATTTTTATTGATAACGTCATTACCAAAGAAAGCCTTTCTCGAGCTATATATGGCAAAATTAGAGTACACATCTTTGTCTATAAGGAGAAACACTCAAATTAGATAACAACAACTTACTGAGTGGAGAATCATTTTACACTTTCTTTTCTTACATAAGAATATTAGAATCCTTTTTCACATACCATATTTTTTATTTCTTGTAACACTTGATATTCATCCTTCTTTGATGCTCTTGTATTTATTGAGAACACTATTGTTTAGCCTTTTATGGCACTAATATATTCATTATTTTAAAAAATAAATTATTTTTAAATCGAATTAATTGATGAATTCAAGGTTCCCTTTAGTCTTATATTTAACATCTTGGAGATTATTCTATAAATTTTATTACAGCAGGAAATGGGTCAATAGTCTTATTAGACATACAAAGGTCTTATTAATTTCCTTTAGCATTTTAACCTTAGTGAGGAATTCAAAGACTACATTTAAGACTAGATTTCAAAAAAGTGTGATGATTTCTATAAAAAAATATGTATTGAACCTATATGGTCTTAGTGTCATAATTGGTTTTAAGCCAAAAAGTACATTGGTAATATCAGTTATATTGAAAGGATTAATGAGCCACTTAGATTATTATATAAAGAATGAGTTGCAGATGAAGTCTCTCAATTCTCGTATAAAAGAAACATTGTTATTTAATTTATCTAAAGTACTTCTAAAATGTTATAGGTAATCCTTTTAAGTTAAATTTGTTCTAATGAGTCATTCCATCTTAATCTAGTAGTGAGCATATATTATTTAAGTTTCTTCTTTGGTGTTTCTATCTCCATCTCATAACCATCAAATCCTTGAATTTTTTTTATAAGAGAGTGTTGATCTTCTAATGCCTAATTATCGTGAGTTAAAGCCATTCTTTCCTTTAGATTCGAGTTATCATTTCCTGCATTCTATTTCAAATCACTATATGTTTAATGTAAAACTACACTTGTTACTCAAATGATATTTTTTGTGTTGCTAAATTTTCTATTATTTAATTTCTTAAGTTCCTCTTTGGCAACAGATAGTTCTTGTCATGCATCTAAAAGATTCAAAATCTTCTACATTTGCTTTTAATCCTTTTGCTATTGCTTTCTTAAATCCTTTTGACTTGTGACCTATAGCGTTTAATGTACAAATCTCAAGTTAAGGGGAATCATACATCCATTCAAGCTGCAAAAGCTTGTAGGCAAGGGAGATATGAAAAGGGGCTTCAATACATTGTAAATATTTCTACTTTAGTGTCAAAGTTGCTAAAGATCTATTAGAGAGTGATAAGTTCTAATTGCATTATATTTTTAACATGAATTTGAAAGGCATTAAGCTTTTGTTTTCATGTTTGTAAATGGAATTGGTACTTAAAATGAGTTATGTTTAATTTCACGTCTTGCTTTAGTCCCTTAATGAAGGAACAAAGTTAGGAAGATTTTAGTCAAGTTAGACCTATTTTGGCATATTTTAAGTAAAGGAATTAGAACACAGTGCTAAAATTATGCCATATTGCTCCCTGTATTCATCCACGCTACCTTTTATTTATGGGTAAAGTTTTTTATTATTAAATACGTAACTCATCCATGCTACCTTTTATTTATGGGTAAAGATTTTTTCTTATTAAATATGGAACTAACACGGACCTATGTCTGAATAATTTTTAATAAGGTACCATTATATTCTACAGGCATCTGTAATATCCTATCATATTCTACCTATATTTTCCAACATACAGGAAAGACAAACTTATGTCCAAACCTATATTAGTAGTGTTTTGTTATGTATAAATATTTGGCAGTCTCAAGCAACATAAGATCCCAACACATTCTTGTGTTTAGGTCATATTTAGAAAAAATTCTAACGTTTCTCATTTTAAGAGAGTAGGAAATAAATGGGAACTTAAAAGAGCTTTTTAGAGATTAGTTCTAAAGTTAATAATTTAATTTAGGAGTTAATTCAAGCAATAAGACTAAGGAAAGAGTTTCTTAGGAGTTTTAATTAGAAAGAGATTTCAGTCATTCAACTTAAGAATAGGAGTTATATTTATTAAAAGAGAATATAATAGTAAAATCAAAATACCTACCAATCAAAGAATTAAGATTAACCATTATATCTAGATAAATTCAAAGTATAGGGAAGGTTCATAAGGAATCCGTACCTAGATCTTACTTATCTATTTATTGTTTTATTCTTATTCATTACCATTGTACAAATAACACTTTAAAGGGGAAACATTTTTTTTCCATACTAGTTTACATCAAGCAACCTTAGTTCATTTAGATCTGATAACATATATGAAGGAATTGGTAAAGTAAATCCCTAGAGAGTTTAGTGTCCAAACAACGTTATCCTAAGTATTAGATCAAGATGGTAAATAATAGCCCAGATGGGAATAAAGTCTGAGAATCTCTCTATTATGATGCACTTACTTGAGTTGCTTAACGACTTGACTTTTGCTTCTTTTGGAAAGAACAAGTTGGTATAAGGAATCCAAATGTCTACAATTGTCATACTAAAGAGAAGAAGTAAAACCATTTTCAATCCATATTTTGATGAATGTTTGAATAAAGGATTTGAGTTTTATTATTGGCAACATTAACCAAGAAGAATCATATCTAATTTTAGCATTCTAAATGTTCCTTCTCTTAAATAGAACCTATTAACTAGTGTAACCCAAAGTGAACATTTTTCTCTGACAATTCTCCATAAGTAATTTTCTAGTAGAGTGTGTTCATGTTCTATAGAGAAATCACCCTAAGACCTCCTTCCTCCTTGGGGAGTTACACTTTCGACCAACTTAGCTTAGAGAAAGGCTTAGAACATAGGTCCAATATCTAAAGGAAATTCCTCATCATCTTCTTTATATTCTTCATAAGCTTTTTAGGTTACAGAAAGTGAGCATCCCAGTAGGCAACTAGGTTAAATAGGATTGAGGAAATGAGGTGAGGCTTGTTAGAGAATGAAAGGACTTTGCACTCCTAGCTCCCTATCTTATCTCTAACCTTATCAAATAACACATGGCAATCCTTATAAGAAAGCTTCCTAGAAGCGATTGGTACCCTACGATATTTAATAGGTAAAGAAGAAAATGGGATGCTAATGATCTCCATCAATACCCTCCTCAGGTAATTATAATCTTAGGATAGGATGAGTAAGTTTTTTTCCTTTTCAATTCCTAAGCCAAAAACTTTGTTGAATTGGTCCAAAGATTCCATCAATTATTAAATGGAAGCCTTGTTACCATGACAGAAAAGTAAAACATCATCTACAAATGAGAGGTGAGTAATATGCTATTGAATACATTTTTTATGGAATCTAAATCCATTCTACCAAATTCCCTTTTGCATTATTATCAAAGTGAGGACCTCCACAACTATAATAAAGAGGTAATGGATAAAGGGTCCCTTCCTCATAAGTTTCTCCATTTATCATTGCACAATAGGAAGTCGTAGAGATGTAGGCACTAATCCAAGAGGTAAACATTTTAAGATATCCTATTTTGTGAAGGACTTGAGGTAAAAAAAAAAAATCCCAATCTAGTATACCAATTGCCTTATGAATATCAGCTTTAAGTTTAACATTCTTTCTAGACCCCTTAACTTCATATTACTCAAACAAATCTTAAGCAGTTTAGGGAGAACTATTGATGTTAAAAAGAATGGACTTGAGTGTCTCAAATAGGAGCTTAGGGATAATCTTATAGAAGGTAGTGTAATATGAAATTGGTTGATAGTCTTTCATGGTTGTTAGGTATGGAACTTTTGGGATTAGGCATAAGAGGATTTTATTCCATTCCTTTAGTATCTTAACATTGGAAAAGAATTTTTAAACAGCTCTATAAACATCCTCTTTGATCAGGGGCCAAACTTTGTTTAAGTTGATACTGAAGACAACTTTATAGATTTCTTCTTGAGAAATAGGTTTAACAAGTTGCTCATAGCATTGGGGGGATAAGAGTACAGTGAAGTTAAGATCTAATGTTGTTGGGTCCTATTCGTTTCCAGAATTCAACTCTTGTGAAATCATGAAACGTAAGCATGTTCCCATGAAATCTCCTTAACCATCATCGATTCATCTTCTTGCTTTGATACCAAATATGTTGGATCCAGTTTCCGGAACCCAACTCCTTCTGAATCATGATACTGAGCTTATTATCCTATAGGGTTATTTCCATGAACCCTTATTAGGCATCATCCCACAAGGGTGGCGTGCCCCACTAGTCAAACACCAAAATCACACATTGACTTCTTCAGAACAATTGTAGCTTTATGTCTCTAGTTTATTTTGAAATAAGAACCATCTCATTCGGAGCTCTATAGCTCAAGATATGCTTAAAATCCAAAATATGTTCATAACCCAATCACGTTCTTCCAACTGATCCCTCATTTTCTTTCCATCAATATTTTTAAATCATCACCAAAAGCTACAAATTTTTATGGAGAGGTAGAAAAATGTCTTAGGAATCTATTGCTTCAAGAATCACTTAGTTTAGAGGTCGGGTTATGAAGTTATGGCCAAAAGAATCAACCATGATCATGTCCTCAATCACAATGTACCTATCTCGGGACAATTGGTATAGCTTTCACTAGGGATGTTGGATTGTGTCAATTCTTATACGGTTTGAAAGAGGACAATTGGTATAGTTTAATTGAAAATAAAATTGGCACCATTGGAGGGGTTTAATTGATATTAAGTAGACTTAAAACTTATTAATCTAGTCATTTTTATTTCTTCTTATTTAGTTCTAATTTCTTATTTTTTGAATTTTTTAAGGCAATCCGAAAAATTAAAAGGGTACTTCTTCTGATAATTAGAGAATGAAATAGGGAATTATCCCAAGAAATTCATGAAAGAGTATACTAATTAGAAATTGAAAACATGTTACTATAGAGTAAAAGCTCAAAACAATGTTGGATTATGTAAAGCCATAACTTACAAGAACATAATCTAACATAGCCAAATTGATTATTATAGCAAAAAAATTTAGGTAAAGCCAAAAATTGTTAAGATGTTTCAATAATTTCTTCAATTTAATGTTTTTCTTGATAAGGATCTCAACACACATATACCTAACTTCTTATAGATATATGACACTTTCAAGACCAATAATGGAGTCGATGGCGTCATATGATTAACATTGTTCTTATTTTCATTGACGGACCATATGAAATAATGGTTGAAGCTATTACTTGTAAATTTATCATTAATTAGAATAGTTTAATAAATATTTGGCTAAACATTTCTTACTAGTCAAGACTACTAAGCTTTATAATGATATCTCTACCTATTCATATTATGATAATGAAATACTTTACAATATATGTGAGAGATGTAATAATCTATTTAGGAGGTGTCTACATCATGGTTTGACCACATAGTTACAAGTCTAGATTTTATAGAATAGTTTAAATTATACAACAAACCAGATGTTAGTAGTAATTTTGGGGAACATCAAATAACAAAACTTTAAAAGCCATCTAAAAACTAATTAAAGAGATGGATATGAAAAATTATCAATGTAAATCAAGTAGGAAGAGGACTAATGAAATAGTAAGAATGTGAAATATAGATGTTTTCATCGCATTAGAAGCTTAAATGGAACTGTTCATAAAGAGAATTGATATCGTGAGCTTAACAAAGGAATCAGCACGAGTATTATTTTGAAATCTGTGTAGGGAATGAGATAGAGTCATAACTATCATATTGGCAATCCTTTTTCCAAACTAGTTAATTTAAATACTTCGAGGATTTTTTTAATAACCTTAGAACATCTAAGACAACAATATTTATGATCTATGGTAAAAAAAAATCTTAATTTCTCATAGAATAATCACGTAGCTCAAAGGCCACCTCTATTAAGATATCAGTAATAGTACCATAAAAAGAAACTAAGCTTGAAAGAAATAATGAAAATTTATATGCACATTTGAGGCTCAATTTTAAATTTAAGAAGTTTGGAATCAAGAATCTTTAATTCACAATCTTAAAAACAAAATTGATCAGCTAGACAAACTGGTAGCTTAATGACTATAAAGTCTATTGTCAAGTGACACATAACCTAATTATAGGAATTATGAGAAGGCAATTACTTTGAGGAGTAAAAATATGAAATACGATAAGAATGGAGAAGTTGAAAAAGAGAAGGTTGTTGTGAAGGAAGAAAGAAATAAGGATGGTGAGGAGAAGAACGTACTCAAATAGTAAAAACCCACAATTCCCTATTATAATTGCTTAATGGACTATATTTTTAGTCCTATATTTCATGCATTTAGCTTGTTTATTTAATATTTTTATTGCTTTGATACTTATTTCATTCTTATTATGTATTTAGGTCCTAATTACCTTTATGGATTAAAAGGAGAGCATATCAGGTAGAATCAAGGCAGAAAATTGAAGAATTGAAGCTATTTTGGAAGATGGTGAAGGACACACCTATGTGGGTTGGACACGATTATGTGAGGGAATGTGTAAGTCCTTGTGACTATGTTTAGGTTTGAGGGTTGATGTTTCACCCAAGTTTAGGCCAGACACACTCTTGTGGTGATGGACACGACATGTCCACTACCTGTGTAAGTTTCTAGAATCATGTTTCTATGTGACTATTGAGTTTTGAAGCGATGTTAAGGAACGCACTTATTATATACAATCATTTGGTGATTGTGTCTAGTGTAGAAACCTTAATTTCAAAGTATAGAAGGCACTTAAGAAGGTTAATTAAAGGAGTTTGAGTTCTAAGCATAATTATAAACCTTAGAGTAGTAGAGACTTGGAGAATGACTTATAGATCTAATAGAGATCATATTTCCATCAAAGTTTTAGAGGATTTATTAGAGACAAGGGGATATAATGAATTCTTTGTTTTTAATTTTTTTAATCTTTGGCTATGTTTTCTATTTTTATAAACTAAATTTGTTTACTATCTAGGTAAAATGAAACTTGGGATAGAATTTTTAATTTTATTCTTTATCTAATGCAATTTGATTATTTATTCATTGGATTAAATTATGTGTTTTCATTATTTCTTGAATTAATATTTTTAAGATATTATTTCATGTATGATTTCATGTATTATAGATTAAGAAATCCTTTGTATGAATAAATCTAGCATAATTTTTTTTTGGTAAATCAGAAAAAAAAAATTAAATAAATAAACAAAATATATACAGAAAAGTTCACTGATGAAGCCGTATAAAGCTCAACCAGCCTAGCCTCAGGGCAGCCAAAAATAATCTAGGCAACACTGTAGCAGGGGAATACGCAACCCCAAACCCACTCAACAGCAGCAACAATAACACATAGAAACATAGCCAAAACCTAAGCATACAAAGTCCAAGTAGAAATCCTAACTAAAACATTCCAACCCGTAGCTAGCAAACGTAGGCGAAAACTGAAATAAATGAACTGCTTAGCCATAGCCTTGGAAAGGCCAAGATGAATACTGCCACCAAGAAAGAGCTGCACTGCACCTCCAAGGGTAAGCGTGGCAAGCAGGGACACGCTGAAGAAAACCTCGAAAGCAGTGACCTGGATAAGACTGAGCAAAAACCCTGAAAAAAAGAAAGTGATAATCAAGTTACCTCCTCTCGGTGTATAGGCTGAGCAGTTCCCTAACGTGGGAGATAACTCCTGCAAGCACGTGCTCCTCAGCCGAGGCTTCATTCTTGAAGGTTCTAGCATAATTGAAAAGAGTTGCATGTAGACATAGAGATAGGTTGGCATAAATCTAAACCTAATAGTGAAATTCATATACTGATTAAAGAACTCATATGGGATTTAACTAGAAAGAGATTTCAGTTAATCAACCTAGGATTAGGTGTGGATAGTGAAGAGAAATATATTAACATAAGATAAGAATTTCCACAAGCCAATGATCTTTAATTAAATTGCATGATACAGGGATTATAGCTTAAAAAATCTTAAGGGGATTCATTACCTAAGTATAATTATTTGATTTGTATAATCTTTGATTGATTTTTGTTCTTGGTTATTAATTTTGTTGAAATTTAGGTTAGTATAATCATTAAATTAAAACATCATTTTATTTTGTTAGTTTGATAAAAGGAAAGAGGTAATCACTACTACGTGTAGTCCTTTTGGGATCAACTCTCGATATTCATCATCACTATACTTAATTCAACAAGTGCACTTGCCTTTGAGATGTATAGGGTAGGGATCTTACCTATCAAAATTTTGGCATCGTTGTTAGGAAGTGTAATCTTAAGAAAACTTGATTTTTATTAAGCTACCCACTATTATTCTTTTATGTTTTTATTTTATTTTATTTTTATTTTTTATTTTGTTTATTTGTTTATCCTTAGAGATCTCTTTCTTCATTTTATGTTTGTGGCATCTTTTTAGAATTTAGTACTCATTACCTTATCCACTAAACACAATGAAAGGATAGGAAGGACAATATTCCCAGGTGGAATATAGTATGCCGTGTTTTTTTGTAACTTCGGAAACTAAAAACAAGAAGTATGGTGACATGTATTTAGAAGCGCAATCGACATTTGTGACGTGGTGTGACTTTTTTTAAGGTAATCATCTTAATCGTGAATGTCAGACACTAGACTAATGAGAAGAAATATCTTTTTATAGTACAAGAAGGAATAGTACTGAAGCAATAGAATTATTACTAAAGGATTAAGGTGAAAAAAAGGGTAAAGATTAAGGCTAATAAGAAGCTTCCATGACCAATAATGGTTAAAGCAGTTTGGAGTTTCCTAAGATATATTGACCTGTATAGACATTTTATTTTATTTTTAAAACCTACAAGCTTACTTTTAGTATTTTATTTTAATTTGAAATTCTATGATACTTCTATAAGCATTTTGCATCTTATTTTCAAACCATAACAAAATTTATTTAATTTAAATTTATAAGAAATTTTACTTTTAGATCCACATTTAAAGTCTTCACTTTTAATCTCCACAAATTATAAAACATGTCCAAATACTACTTGTTTAGATAGATAAAATATGATATTTAATACTTCTTTTTACAATTGATCTTTATGTTTTCTTTTATGATTTTTAGTTTGTTCCTTACCATTTTTCAACTTTTTTTTAATAAAGCAAGAGATTTTAGTTTCCTTTCTTTTAACTCTTTATTTGTATTTGATGACTTTTGAATTAGTTGTAATTCTCTGAAAGGTGATACCAACGTTATGAATATTGCACCAATGTTATGATATAACTACTATCTCTTTATTTCTATTAATATTATTTTCATATATTTCTCATGCTAACAATAATCATAATTATTATAAAATAAATTGTTTAATTCTCATATAATTATAAAACTAAGAATAATACAAAGTATTTAAAATGTTACAACTTACATCATATAGTAAAGAATAACTATATCAAAATATCATATAATAAGAATAATATATCTCTATAAGCATTACAACACGAGTTCGTGACAAGGAACACAACAAAGTAGAAGTGAAACCTGAACTAAAAACACTTATAATTAAAAGTTTTATATTTATATTGTATATATATAATTTAACATATATAAAAAGTAAATAAAATGAAAAATGAGAAAAATAAAAAATGAAAAATGAAAAGCCTAAAACTTCATTTAATAGCATATTCAATCAAATTGCACTATCCCTAATTTTTATTTAGACTAAAATCTTCATTATTGACAAAGACTCCCATTATCACCATCATTCAAACTCATTGTACCAAATGATATGTTAATACTTTTCCATTATAGATTATCTTCTAAGTGACTCACATTGTTGGACGCCGAACCTTTTTGATTAATTGAGGAATTGTTCATGATTATTCATGTATAAAGAAAGAAGAATTCATGAATTTAAAATGAAATGAAAAGATGGTTTAAGGTACAAGACGGATTATATGCGAAATGTTTGGTGTATAACTTTTAGAATATGGAACCAAATTGATTGATTTTGGTGTCATTGGAAAATTAAGACAATGAGGAACATTTGTCTAGAAGGAAGTTTTATTAAATTCCTTCAATTTCATGGTTAGAAAAAGGGTATGATTTTTGGAAAGAATTAAGTATGATTTAAAAT
>JAOTAX010000002.1:20470382-20486186 GCA_025629825.1 Erythroxylum guanchezii | reverse complement strand
TATTTTCCATTTGAATTAAATTTTCATGAATTCCTCCTTTCTTTACACATGAATAATTGCCAATAATTCACTTAACATTTCTAGCTTCCATAAAAGGCTCGGGGCCTAACAACCTGCATCACTCTTATATAGTCACATATGCATGTGGGTCTATCGGAAACAACCTCTCTACATTGTAGGGGTAAGGTTGTGTACTATCAGACCTTCCCAGACCCGCTTTATTATGGAACTTCGGACTAGGTGTGATGATGATGATGATCAAAATTATGTCTAGCAATACATCATATACATCCAAATATATAAGAATGTTAAAATGATTTTGACTAGCCTTTCTATGCATGATTTTTTTTGTAGAATTCAATTCTTTTGTGATATAATGTTCTGATTAGAGATAAAGCGTGGAACTAATATGTACTCTATTTTAAATCCAATCATATTTGTGCTCCATCATTAGCTATTAATTCAATTAATGATATTTGTAAATTATTTACAGAGTGTCATTATACTTTAGTCAAGGATTTTTCAAATCAATATTAATCGAGAATAATGAAACATTCTCCTTAATTATATTTGGATGATGAATTATGTCTTGATCATTTAATTACTTCCATAAAGTTCATACTACATCCAGTAACTACTGACTGAGCTATCCTTGACTAGAATAAGTCATAAGTAATATCAAAATATAGCAATCCCTATACAAAATAACTTTAAAAATTTCAAGTCAAAGAATCACTTATGTATTCATTACAATGAGAATTTTCATATACATAGAAGTAATGTTTTAAATGAATGTCTTATATGAATCAGTTTAATGAACTTGTTCTCTAATAAACAATCACACGTTTGTTTAAACATCTCCATACTTTAGTCTATGAGATCGATTACTTTTTTCATGAGAAAAAATAGTGTATTAATCTTTTTACGTTTATAGGACAATGACTAAGAATAATTTGGAGGATAATACATACATACAATATAAATTTCATAACTATAATCTTATTATAATTTTATTTGCAATATATAATTATCACATGGACTTTATTATATATATCTAAATATGTATAAGATAAAGCATGTCTTTAAATTATTTTATCACTAAACTATAACTAACTAATCAATTAACTGTAAGCCAAAAATCAACTGACATCTTATTTGAGAAATTAAGTATGCCTTGTGTAAATGATTTTTTTTTGCTTCGTAGCCATATGTCTTTACTTAATAACTTTATTTCATTATAATTAAAAAAAATGCAAACCATGGCCTACTGTCAGGTTTGGCCGTTCCAGGCTTGCATCGGAGGTGTCAAAAGTCAAACGCTTGCAAGTGAAAATGAGTGGTAATTAACCAGTCAATAAACTAAATCTGCCGGTCTTACTTTAAGTAAACACATATTCATATCACCTGCATTTTTATTTATCTTCCTTGATCCCACGGCCTATAACAATTCCTTTCCACGGAAAATCTGCAGCTTCATTTTCGCTCAAGATTTTGACAACCAACATGGTCAATCTTCTTATCTCTCTGTTTCTCAGTTTTTATAGTAAACACTTCGCACGAATTGATTTGCTAGCTACATTGTGTGTGTAAATTTGCGGTTTTTAATTGCTTATTCACTTCATTGTGGTTGTGTTTAATGGGAGTCACCTGTCCGGTTTTCCTTATTCGGTTTATGTGATATGGGGCGTTTGTCAAATTGACTGCTTTTGTAAGATCTATTATGAGTTTTACTTGGCTGAACTTGATCTTGATATTTGCAGTAAGATCTACCCTTATAGGTGCTGATTTCGTTATCGATTTGTCAATGTTAGATTTCAGATCCTGGTTTTTGTTATTAGTGTTCAACTTCTTCAGTTATTGAAGCGTATTATCATTTTGATTTGGCAGATCCTGGTGTTTGTTGTTAGGGTTCAACTTCTTCAGTTATTGAAGCGTATTATCATTTTGATTTGGTTGAACTTTTGATCTAAATTGGCAATTAAGGAAAATATTACTGAAATGAAATGATTCATTTGCTGCGTGTAAATGGGCCATAATGTTAAAACTTTGTTTCTGGATCATTGTGCTAAGCCAAATATTTAGGTAATTGGAATAAGTGTGCCATTGGGATGGCAAATATCAGAATTTGTCTTTTTTGAAGTTATTTAGAAGATCTCCTGACCCTTTTTGGTTCAAACGATAATTGACGATAGGAGCTGCCTCCTTCAGTAAAAAATATCCTTCTGTTGGACTCTGAAGGACAACGGGTAGCTGCAAAGTACTACTCTGATGACTGGTCAACAAACAGCGCTAAGGAAGCTTTTGAGAAGGCGGTATTCACCAAGACACAAAAGATAAATGCCCGCAATGAAGGCAAGCTATTAGCATTCTATTGATTTTGGTATTAATGCTTTATCTTTTTGTCCTAAATTTTTGTCCTTGTGCCTATAAGTTATTTTTTCTGGTTCAGATCTATCTTGCGGTGGAATGTCCTGTGTGGACTAGGTTTAGTTTTGAGTTAATATGCTAGGTGTGAAATCTTCGTTGTTCAATTATTTTTAATAATTAGTCTTATTCCTTTTGGCTTTGTGGCTGCGGAAACTGATTATCAGTCATAAGCACCTGTCATCAAAGTTTTATTGGACATCTTACCCTTGGTTAACTACTACAACTATGCTCCTAACTATATGCATCATGTTACTTGCAGCTGAGATAACATTGTTTGATGGCAATGTAGTTGTTTACAAGTTTGTTCAAGATCTTCACTTTTTTGTTACTGGAAGTGAAGATGAAAACGAGATCATTTTAGCCACAGTCCTTCTTGGTTTTTTTGATGCCGTCAACCTTCTATTCAGGTTTTATTCACATTCTCCCCATTATATTTACTTCAGCATAAACTAAAGATTATTACGGTTATTAAATCTAATAACTATTAACCAATCTACTAAGGTTTAACTTATCCTTATTTCAGAGGCAATGTGGACAAGAGAGAGGCACTGGAGAATCTAGATCTCATTCTCTTATGCATTGATGAAATTGTTGATGCCGGGTATGCAACTTTCATGTTAAGTCAATAATACAACTTTGCCTTCTCCATTCACTCTATGCACAGTACCTTCAATCCAGTGATTTTTTAAATAATCCTCTGTATTTGTAGACGAGTAGAAAATGCAGAAAATTTAGATCATAGGTACAGGGTACTTGTTTTGAGTTTTATTCCTTGCGGTGTATCACTTTTCTTTCTTTATTTCTTATCCTTCGTGCTTACCCTTGGACTTTATACCTCTTGAAGTTAAAATTGTATTACTTATGGGTAGTAGTCTTTATGTTCAGAACTCAAAGATTCGAGTTTTGTGAACTAGTTATAGTATAATAAAAAGTTTCAAGTACTTGCAGATTTTGATTTTCAAATTAAATGGGTGTTGAATGAATGGAGCTTTTTATATTTGGAAGTATGAAGAAGATTAGTGCATCCCTGTAAAACATTATGTTCCATTGCTTACATAGACTGTTGTGGTCGATGTCTGAATATTTTTCCAAATTTCCAAAGAGAAAACACGACACTGGTGTTGGACCAGTAGAGCGTGTTGGCATATTCTTAGAGATCCAGTTCATTATAAGTTGCTCCAACCATTATACCAGATTTGACTTTTTCATGCCTTGTGCAGCATCATTCTAGAAACTGATGCAAATGTCATTGCTGGGAAGGTTGCAAGTCATGGTGCTGATACTGGGGCTCCATTGTCTGAACAGGTTCACCTAACTTGTTTTGAAACAATCAAAATAATTAAAAACATGGCACTGGTTCAACAAATAACTTTTCGTTTGATGATTTGTTAACAAATGAATAATTATTCGAAGGCTTTTGACAGATAACTTGAACTTTTTTGTTCTTCTCTTGCAGACATTAACACAGGCCCTAGCTACAGCTCGTGAACATCTAACAAGATCTCTTCTTAATTGACACGTGCTCAAAAAAAAAGAAGAAAAACAGACATGGTAGCATTTAATTTCTAATTTTGGCTATTTGGATGATATTGCTAAATTGGCTGAAAGCTACCTCTTATGTTACTTCTTTTTTTAAATAATTTTTAATATAATGTAAACAGTAATTGCGTCGGAGATTGAATGAAAATTGTGATGTGCTAGTGAAAAATGATATATATAACGTACTCATTATTAATAAAAAGCTTAAAACGTTCACTTAGGCCTTAAGTTCAAAATATCTGTGGCATGCGTGCAGACTGAAGAAGCCAGCAGGCTTAGGCTTCCTTTTAAAAATTTTGATTTTGCTAAAGATCTCTAGACGAGGATAAATTAAATTCTGACGGATAAACCTAAACGCACTATTGAGCTAAAATAGAAAATGAGTGACGTGAAGGGCTAAAGTATACGCACGAGAGAGAGAGAGAGAATCCCCAATTAAACATGTACGAGCTGGGTTGGCGTAAATTTACACCAATCGAAAAGCAGTCTTAAATTTGCAGGCAAATATCAGCCTTCATGAGAGGAAGTCTGTCAATACTCACTGCCAGAATGTCAATCCATACACGAGTTTCTAAAGTCATTTTTCAAAATTGCTTGGTTAGTTACAGGCAGGGGGTTGTAGATTGTTGAACCATTAGCCCAACTGCTTGCCTAATTCCACAATGGTCTGTCTATTAACAGAAATGGTGACTTCAACTCTTCTTGTGTAAATGCTATCAGACCTTAAGTTCTCACCATTCCATAGTATAAAATTGTTTGGAAAGGTTCCTTATTCCTAGAGCATCCTTTATTACTTGGCTAGCTGCGCGAGAGAGAATAAAAACCAATGATAGGCTTAAGGACATCAATAATCAGATCCGTGTCCTATGCAACATGGTGCCTGAATCTAAAAATCATCTTTTCTTCCACTGCAGCTTCACAGCTACCATATGGGCTAGAATGCAGCATAACATGAATCTGATTTGCTAGGATAGGATCTTGGTATGGGCTAAAAGACAATACAAAAGAATGGGGAAAGAAACCAAAGACTCTTTAAATATACTAAAACTGAGAAGCATACACTTGCACATAAGACCGACTGCTAGATTAGAGAAATACTTGGTGTTCACAAAGCCACTTAAGACTTTAGCTATTCATTCAAAAGTAAATGGAACTTCTGGCTATTAGATTTCTGGCAATTTCAGAGATGATAGGCTGAGAGTTTGTTTATTTTATTTGATTCATCTTTGTTAACACAGCCTTGTAATATTATTAACTTATTGCTGCCTTTACGGGCTAATCAATAAATTCATTTAACTCTCCAAAAAAGGAAATCAGCCAAACTCGAATACAAATTATTATGTACGCATTTGAAATACTAGTATACATATCGTGCAAAGAAACTTGACAATTTCATTCTCCCCCATATAAATAGGTGGTGGTTAGGCGATCAGATTTAAACTTTTTGATAAGCATCCGACAAAAACAAGTTCCACTATAACGAGCACAGAACAAAAGAACCAAAAAGGAAGACGCAGTTGGAATTAGCAAACCTGTTCCTACGTTAACCAGACGTCAATAAAGCACAATAAGTTTCTAATACACCGCATGGCACAGGGCAGTAACAAGTTTAGGTCTCTTCAGACCACGGATGCCACTGATTGGATCACTTCCAAACTTGCTACAAGGCCTTTCAAATACCGGAAAGCTACAGGACAGGTTTAGTAGCCACTTTGCCACAACTGTTGGGTCTGCTTTGAAGGTTGGATTTGAGAGCCCAAGGACCCATCCCTAGAGTTTTGCTGCTGATGTTCCAGGGATATGCCTGCTTGAGAATGATAATAATTTGGGTACCCGAGAGCTCCAAACTGTTGGGATGGTTGCTGACCTTGTCGAAATCCACCAAGTTGCTGATTCTGCCCTTGGAAGCTGTAATAGTTGCTGGCAGGGGCAGCAGACATCGTTCGTGAGCCAGGTCCATGAACCCACGGGGCTGAGTTTTCATTCTGAGAACCAAAAGACACAAACAATTGAGTTTCAAGGCGTAAAAAAAGTTATGGAATGCACAAGTCACATCAAGAAATGAGAAATCACAGGAAAATTATCTATACTAAAAACAAATGAATAACCTAGACATAATTGTCCAAAAGTCTTGAATCAACTCCAATTCTCCTCAAGCACAAATAGACTAAAATATTTCCAGTGTAGAAACAGTTTGTAAGATTACTTCCCAATTCACCCTAAATTACAAACATATATGCAGAACTCAAGAATTGCATTCATGATAACTTGCAAACTCTTAGAAGATAAATTACCTGTTGAAGTGACACCAAATGGTTACTGTCCTTGTATTGAGAACTCAAAACATCATCATAGCCAATAGTTGTACCTCCTGAAGCAGTGGGAGCATTCAGAGAGAAATTTCCTGCTGCGATATTGGTTGAACTTCCAAATCCATACCCAGAAGCAACAACAGCAGACTGTGGCAAGCTGTTAACAGAAACATTGTTCTTGTATTGTGGAAGAACTGCTGCCAGAGACTGGTGATATGCACTATTACCTGCAAATGTCTGCTGATAAGCTGATGGCATATAAGGGTAGCTTTGTGGCAGGAACGGATAGCTAATCATGTTGGCAAAATGTCCCAAGGGAAGAGTAGGCTGCGAATAAGGATGAACAGCAAGGTGCTGAGGAAGAGTGGGCCCTGTGGCAACACTTGCACCAGGAAGCGTTTGTGGGGTTGGTTGTGGGGTAGAAACGCTACCTGCTCTTAAAGCCTGGCATTAATGGGAAAACAACAATCAAACTGAGAGTCACTATTATAGAAGATCAATTACTGATCTACCAACATCCCTATAGAGAGAATTTAGTGTTAGAAAAATTGGTTACAGCCAATTGATCACTACCAAGCCCCAGATAATTCACACAACTCAGTTTCCAGACTTACCAAGTTTTCTTTTATGTACTTGGAACCATACTCTATTATAGTTGGTAATTGCAGAAACATTTCAATGTTGACCAATGGGAGCAATCGTTTAATAGTTGTACTACAAAGCTTTTAATATTGCCGCAAAGTGATTCTTTGTCAATTGAATTATTTTGAAGAACCATCTCTTCACAATCATCATATTCAGAAATCTATTGTTCCCAACAGACAAATTTTTTAATTGCATAGCAAAGGTGAAAAGTGAACACAAGCCAATTCAACAGAGGTTGATAAGACAGTGGCCACCATATGACTCAACAATGGCTTTCTTAGATCATCATATGAAACCAGTAAAGCTGTCAAGGAGGGAATATGATAGACTGCACCAGGCCCAAGATCTCACATTATCCTAACCAACTTGATGTTTGGTTATAGATTGAATATAAATTAAACTTATTAACAGAAAAAGTAGTCATACCTCTGGCATGGAAATGCTTGGACCACTGATGGAAGATTGTGCATTGCTGTATTTGGTTGTCAGTGATTGGGTCACAGGGAATGGCGAGTATGGGAGATCAGGCTCCTTCACAGTTTGAACAGTTGAACCCAACAATGTGCCCGACAATGAGTTGCTATATGCATGCTGTAATAACATCATGTCAAAGGGCAAATTCAACCAAACAAATGATCTAATTGGTTGATAAAGTTCAACGATGATGACTGAAAATTCACAAATGTGTAACTGTGGACATGTCGCAGATACATGGCAGCACACATGCACAACCAAAAAGACAGACAGCAATACATACAGTAGAATTCCTGCACGAACTATTTCCAGTTTAACTTGCAAATTATCCAAAAAGTCATCATAGAAACAGAAGCTTTTAACACCCTTTCCTCTTCTTTCTTGAAATTATAAAAGTAATTTGGTTATACAATTATTATTGAGATAATAAATGGATATCTAGAAGAATCCACGAGTTCGGATTTTCTTGAAAACATGGTCATTTCAACAACATAAGTGAGAGCAGCTAACAGATATTTCCCATTAAAAAATTAAACTTCAAGGATCGAAGTGCAGTAATAGTTTGAAATATTACCATCACACTTGATAAAGAAGCAATATTCTGCATCTGGGAGCTTGTCTGTGGGTTATTGAACATAGCATTCATCTGTTGTGGGTTTTCATAAGAATAACTAGGTGCAGCCGAAGGAAACGCATATTGATTCCCTTGCAGAACTTCTGTAGTTTCCTCCTTTAATCCCTCTGGTTGTGAAACTGTAGGAGAATCAAAAGTCCTGGTATTCACGCCTTCTCTATGGATTAAACTTTCATCTGCAGTGTTTCTGAGATGCTCTTCCCCACAATACTCGGGATTTCTGCAGGGAATGACCCTTAGACCAAGAAATATTGTAAATAAGGATGCAATAGTATTGTGACAAAGGAATACCTAGCATCTGATTGTCCGGTTGATGGTACATCCACCAACTCAGATGTCTTCTCCGAGTTATTTTTTGTAGGCATTGAGGCAAAAGGACTAGAAAAACTAGAACCTATTGCGGATCCAAAACTACCAAAACTCAAGTGTGAGCAATCTTGAGCATTAACTTGGAGGTGATTAGGAATTATTACAGAAGGATTATCATCTACAGTTGATGCTCCTTGATCATCATTATCCAAATTCAAGTGTTGGAAGTTTGCAGTCACTGATGAAGGATCATTATCAACTATTACAGAACAGCAAGAAATACAATAAGTAACATGGACTGAAATTAATAATAAGTTTGTTGCTTGAAATGAAGTTTATATGATTAAGTACTAAGAGAAAAAAATCAAGTCCACAAACCAACTTGTAGTATTAAGGAAGTATTCAAAATTTGTGCTAAAACAAGCTGGTGCAGAATGTGAAAAATGTCTCTAGGCTACCTTCACACCTACAAATTACTGACACAAATATCGAACCTCCTAGACAAATACACCTTGATTTCCTAACATTGAAACTGTAACATCATTATCTTTCATTGTCAAGTAGATTAGTATAATTTATAAAAATACGTAAACCAACACAACTATCACGAAGATATTTGAGAATCCAATGGAAAAAGCAGACGCAATTTGAATGGAATTCGTAAAGGAAAAGTAAATTTAGAAAAGTCCATTCCAAAGAAAATAGAAACAGATGCATCAACATCACCTTTATCATTGTCAAATGTCTGACCATGGGGTTGGTAAGAACTCAAGTTCCCATACAAATTATTGTCAAAATGTGTTGAACCTCCAGAACCTTCCTCTTGTGTATTTGTACTAGATACAGATGCAGATATAGCATGGTCCCCACTAAGAGTGTCACCATGATCATCCTCTGTTGCTTGAACATCATCTACTTGGGACCTCATATACTCACTACCTCTACTCAATGGCAAGTTAGCAGGATCCATATACAACTCAGAATCTGCAGGAATCTCCAAAACAGAGGGCACACTAATAGGTGGTTGGAGCTCAATGGATGGCCATTCATCTATGGAATGCATATGCTGCTCACTTGCAACAACTTCTAGCATTGAATTTAATTCTGTCACATTTGAAGCAAAATTATCCGATGAATGCAAGTCCTGCTGTGATGCAGCTAAAGGATGCTCTGCATCACTATGGTGAGATGCCATACCAGATCTTTTGTTATGTGGCTTGCCCATCTTAACAATGTCAGCCATGGACAATTGGCCTGGAACCCCTAACCATGCAGATTGAAATCCGGAAGGCTGTGATGATGAAGAAACTCCATCACCTGCACTTGTAGCTGCTATTTTACTTTCTGTGGCCACAGAATCACTGAGACAAAGGTAAAATAACAATAAGAAACAACAAAATCATACATCATATGTAGATTGATACTGTCAAATATAACTCAAAAGCAGCAAATTTGTCTCCTGAGAAAAACACTGCCCAAACTAAAGAAGGCAATATGAAAAGCAACTGTCTAAAGAATTTAAAGCCGCTTCACACAATACCATGAGAAAGATATATTGGACACGGACACAACAGTTCATAGGATATACATACCAAAGGACCAAGCCAAGCACTTAGCCCTAATGCCTCATAACTATGGCTAAAAATCAGCAGTTTTAGCAGTTGTCTCCAATGTGATAATATTTGCTTAAATGGTAATTTCAGAGTCCTAGATTATAACCTAGAACATATGGTTTAAATTATCCTTTTTAATATTTGCTTTGTTAAGACTCTATCTAATCTCCTCTCTCCCAAGAATAGCCATCAATGTCCAAAAGAAGTGCGTCTATGTCGTAAATTTTGGACAAGTTCTGATTGCTTTTGTCTAATCACTCTCCTCTTCCCATTTACCCTACAATAATAAATGTTGAAAAAAACTGGGTTAAAGTTGCTATTTGCTGCTTCATATGTATGCAAATTTATAATCTCATCCACAACGAGTAAGGCTAGCAGGTCATTCCCTTCCCTGATCTAATTAGAAGGCGTCCACTGTGAGTCAGAAGATTGCCTAAAATTTCCAGCCGTAGCCTAAAATTTCCAGCCGTACTCAGAAAAAAGATCCAATATAGTTCCAATTGTTTCCATTTAAGAAGCATATGGAAATCAGTTTGCATAGATCACATGTCCACAGGCCAACAAGCTGCATCCACTGAGTCAGAAGATTGCCTAAAATTTCCAGCAGTACTGAGAAAAAAGATCCAATATAGTTCCAATTGTTTCCATTTAAGAAGAATATGGAACTCAGTTTGCATAGATCACATGTCCACAGGCCAATAAGCTACAGAACATCTATTTCATGTGAACCAAGATATCGATTAATTATTTTAAAAATAAATTGAAGCAAGGTCCCATAAGTCATTAGTATGATAATTTACATTAATCCTAGTATGAAAAAGTGGAAAACTAAAAGGGATGATACTATGCACAATAATTCACAGGTTCCATCATACAATCCTAAAAAATTGTAGAACATCTCATATAATTCCAGTGTCATCACCGTGTGAAGTAATTTGTAAAAAGGGACAACCTAAACGATGGAGGTCGACGGTTGCTGTCACTTCCTCCTGTACCAGAAGCTGAAGGAGATAAACCAGCATAAGCATGGGTTCCATTTTCCTTCTTGTATGTTGGTTTCCCATATGAAGTACTAGAATCTGAAAGAAAATCATTAAATTAAATGGAAATCCTTTGGAATTAAATGCAAAAGAACACCTTAATGGAATGATCAAGGTTATGAGAACAGTATACAGCAAAGAATAGTCGAAAAGTATAGCACAATACTCAAAATCAGAGGTGATCTAGGTAGACTGACCTCGAACATAACGATCTGCAGCACCTCTACCGCCTCGGGTTGTCATATTAGCACCACGAAACCTAGGATCAATTGAGTCCTTCGTCTAAAGCAACATCAGAAAGGCATATTAAAGAAAATGATTGGACCATTTTGTTACATGAAGATGCCAAAATGAAAAAAACAAAACAGCAGCACAGTTACATATCGTGATCATATGCATAGAAGTAAAGAAAACATTTGATGTCACCAGAATTCAGCTATTTTTTCTACGCACCTCTTTTTTCTTCTCTCGTTTGCTCTTTACCTCATGGAACGGATCTGCAAAAGATGATGTGCGAGTTAATAACAGGTGCTTCTCAATGGGATTAAACAATGTCTAACAGAACTGTCGCAACTTAGCTGGAGCATATTTCACAAACTAACACATAATACATAAATAGACTAGCCAATGCGCAAGGATCAGTTGATCCATAGTGCATAAAGTAGTAATGATGAACTAATCTAAGCTTATAAAGTCCATGTATATCAAATATACAATATACAAAAGTAGACAGGTTCATTCAGGCAGTTGATGCACTAGTTTCAAATTAATTCCCTTTCATGCATTGCCATTAGCTGTTGGAAAGTAGAATTGAATCACAATATGCGAGGATGTGAACACCAACACATGATCTATCCCATAACATACTGAGGCAAGTGGGCACACAGGTCTTGCAGTTAAGTTCAATCACTCAGGAGCTACCAGGCCATAGACTTCACCCATTACTAAAAACAAGTCAAGCCCTGTCATCAAGTTCACTCTAAAAGTCCACAAATTGAAGCTATCACCTGAATACCTTCACTTAAAACATCCACAGTCAGGTTCTCAAACAGCTTAGTACAAAAAATCATGTATTATAAAGAAGCAAGTCAAAACAGGTACTAATCCCACAATTCAAAGACAGGATTCCATCTTACAGCTACAGATTTCAATAAACCAAACTACTATTCTCCTTTATACTAACCACAAACTTAAAAGAAAAGAAGTTCAGCTCTTTCGATGCTTAAAGAATCAAGTTCATAATCAGAATAAATTATAAACCAAGCAGCGTCCATTCCGCTATCGTCTCCATTTCCTTCTCTTCTTCCTTTAAGAGAGAAGATGAGAATCTACTTCAAGTTACAAAAGACACACACATAAAAAAGCGCACTTGTACATGCTAACACACAAAAATCTCAAGATCCATTGAATAGAAATTTATTTATTTATTCATCTAAGTTAATAATCTGCTTCCTTTTAGTCGGTACCATTCAGAAAGAGAGTAAACTAGGAAGATACTTTTTCTTTGAAAAAAGGAGGACCTTGAGATAAGAGGCGATTAACGGCCTCGTTCGGGTCCATGTTACACTCTTTAAGCGTAGCATAGATCTCAGCCTCCGGACAGTTGACAATCTCTTTCAAGCTCTGTACCACTTTCCTCGAACCCACCGGAATCCCTGAAATTCCACTACTACCCTTACTGGCGCCGTTGGTACTAGTGCTGCCTCCTCCTCCGCCCTTGCCACTCATTCTCTTCCTTTCTATTTCTCTCTCCTCAGATCTGAGAAGAAACGTGTCGTTATGGACGCTCGATAGAACACTCTGTCTATCTCGCTCTCTGGAATTCAAGAAGAAGAAGAAGAAGATATTAAGGTCTCCACTATCTGCTTTAGGCACCGAAAACCCTGTCCCTGCGTTCTTTTCATTTGTATCCCTTTCTAGTTTTTTTTATCAAGTCTATATATTTTTATTCTGCGATACGATAAATTTCTCTTTTACCGAGTAACGAAACTTTGTTAATTAATATAATCTAATGGATCACAACGGAACGGTTGATAAGAGAATAAAATATAATACAGTAGAAACCTGCTTAAAAAGGATAGAATTATTCATAATATAATAATATAATGTAGTGAAATATTATTTAAAAAATAGATGTAATAAAATTTTATGTATATAATAAATGATTATTATACTTCTGACATTAAAATTACTGTTACAGAAAGTTTAATGCTATGATTTTAAAACAAAAATAATGTGCAATTAAAAAGTTACGGTTCAAATCACAACTGTGACAAATAATTTTTTGCATATTTTCTATTTTAAAATAATATAAATTTTAATATTATATTATTAATTATACAAAATTTATTATTAATTATATAAAAATATTTTTATTAATTATTTAATAAATTTTATTTTGTTAAATTTTATTTTATTCTATTATATGTGATTTATATTTAAAATAATTTATGTATATTTTTATTTATATAGAAATATATACAAATAATTAAAGAATAATTTTATATATTATCTATTTTTCATTAACAAAAATTTTATTAAATTTTTTATTTTATTATTAATTATATACAATGATAAATAAATAATAAATAAAAATAAGGTACAATTTATTATTAATAATATAAAAATATTATTGTTAGGGTAAGGAGAAATAATATAAAAATATTATTAATTATATACAATTTTTGTGGACCGTAATAAATGAGTATGGGAAAAGAGGGTTAGGATTAGAAGAAATAATTGGTATTAAGAAAAATTATTGAGGTATATTAGGTGGTATATATTTATTAGTTTACTTTCTATTCTAAATCTTCCGAATTAGAGATTTCTTATTTTCACTGTTTAGAATAAAATGAAACGTAACATGAAACTCTCCGCTTTCATCTCATTTCATTCAATTCTATTATAAAACCCGTAATCAAATGATAAAAGCGTATTACGTTCCATCCCGTTTCATTACCAACCCTTCAACTAAACAAAGCCTAAAGGGTATTGATTAAACTTGACATTCTTAGCAATTTCCTATTTGGCTTTTTAAAATGTGTTTGACTTATTTTATTACATATTTAGCTTCGTTTGTTATGGGTCGTTCCTTGTTAGTATACTTTTTTATTAAGAACCTAGATGCCCGTACTTACTCTAATTCTTGATTCATTTAATAAAATTCAAAATTTGAATTTGAATTTTACATTTAGAATTTATAACTTTCATTTATAAGACTAAAATCATCTTATAATTTTTAAGTATATGTTAATATTTTGAAACATTAAAAGAATATGTTAAAAGAAAAGAAAAGAAAAGGATTATGAGTCAAAGCACAAAACATTCATGATCTTTCTACACCCTTACTAACACCATCAATCACCATCATTGCAAAATAATGAAATTAGAACTTAGATCATTTTGTATTTTTGCATGGTATTACACAAAAGGAGTTAATTAAACCAAATTCTTACAATTTACTTTTCTCAATTTGGTATTTATATTTTTGTGACTTCCTTACCACCAGTTCCAATTATTCAATTAGCCATTATCTCTATTGTTTTCCAAGCTTACAAAGCATCTTGAGTTCCTCTCTTTCCATATCATATTCATGATCCTAGGCTTACGATGTATAAAAGGATGTTGCCTTTGGAATTAAACCATTTTAGGAATTCAACATCAATTAAATTGTAGTGTTATAAGTGACATAATTCCATAAATTTCCTCTATATGCTAAATGAATAGGAACAACCAACGAAAAGATGCTTTAGACTTTCAAGATTCTGCTTGTATAATGTTCATAAACTAGAGAGGTTAAGGAAGCTTAATCTGTACCTTCTTGGCAATCTTATCATTATTGCTATCCATATAATGAAAGAAACTTTAAGAAATAAGCACTTGTTAGATTACTCCAGCCCATGCCATTTTTCACCTCTTAGACTTAAGATTTCTCTGCAAGATTTATTATTAAGCTCCTTCTTATAGTTTCACAACCAGTAGTAGCTATCTTCTCTTCCAAAATTAGGATTATAGTTGGGAATCACTTAAGCCAAGCCTACAAGGACTTCACCAATTAGTTAGAATACATAGTTAGAAGGTCTTGAATGCGAGCCAACATTGAGGAATTAATTAGTGAACTTATATTACTTTAAGTATCAAAGAATAATGAGGCCTTTTCTCCATTGCCTATTCTACATCTGATGTAGCTCACAAGAGTCTTGCTCAACTTAAGCAATTGAGATATGAAGTAAGAATGCGAAGGCTTTGCTTTAATATCCCATATACTTTTCCTTTTAAAGTATGGACCCATCTAGTCTATAAGGATTCTTTGTCATTTAGCAATCTCCAAAGCCTCTTTGATAGTTATAGGTTGCATTATGTTTTAGTGGAAAACTTAGTATGTTTCTAGTTATTAATTAGATGATTTATGCATGTTTAGGTTTAGAATTGTGTTAGTGTGATTATGTGTTTTGTTTTTGAGTGTTATGTGGCTTAAAGCACGACATCGGGCTTTAATTTTGTGTATTTTAGGTGTTTGGATGAGTTTGTTAGTGTTTGAGATTAGGTAAAGATGTAGCATCCCGTTACCCATATTAGGCAATGTTATGAATACCGTACCGGATTCGGTACCGGATTGGGCTCTGGAACGGAATTATACCGGTATCGGTCAGTACCGGGTACCGTTTCGGGATATTTTTTTAATTTATAAAATAGTCCCTAAACTTTTTAAAAATTACAAAATAGTCCATATTGGTATATTATACAGTTGTACTATACACTTTACTAGTTTACTGTTTACATCAACCATGCTTTCAAAAATCTTAATAATA
>JAOTAX010000002.1:20433551-20448540 GCA_025629825.1 Erythroxylum guanchezii | reverse complement strand
AGTGTTGCATGAATTGAGTGAACCATCGATGATGGTTACCTCACTGAGTTCGCAAAACTCACCAAAATTGCAACGTTATCTTTTCAGGACCGAGAATAGACTCCTAGCTCCAGAGGGACTTTTCCTACCGTGTAGATCGTGTTGGCAAGAGAAGTCATATCTCACAGGTCAGTCAGCTGGGACTTTTGGGATGACCTAGTTAGGACTAATGTTTTGTCCTTGTTATGTAGCAAATTGTACTAAGCTTTTGGAGTGATTTACAGACAGTAAACAATGACAGTTGTATAAATTTCTGATCTTTGATGAAATGCAATGAGGAAAATTTTAGTTTCAAAAAGTTCACGATTTTATATTGATGTTTATTATTATGATGCCATGTGAAGTATAGTAGTGATTATTCGTAGCGCACTCTTATCGTAGGATATGTATCGGTATGACCTACGGGCGTTCCGGTGTATACCTTGCGGTAAGGGGGTGCTACAAGTAGTGAACCATTTATTTATAGTTAGAGCCCCCTTAGTCTTATAAAATTAAAATAAGGTTATCAAAATACAAAATTGCCCTTAACTATATTCTTGAATGTTTAAAAATTATGCAATTAGTCCAAGTGTGGTAAATGTGTCTTCAAGGTGAAGCAATTTTTTTTAATGGAGTGAGGTAACTTAATTGAAACATATAAGCACAGTGTCTTTCTAATCATAACCTTAGATGCTCAAGAGTGATATAATTAATGTAGAGAGATAACACCTTTGTATTAGTAGAGTGGGACAATTCACTTGAAACATATAAGCACAATCTTGGATGCCCAAGACTGATGCAAGTAACACAAACTAGTGAGGTAATTATGTCTTCTAAGTGAGGCATTGCATAACTAGAGTGAGGTAACTCACTTGGTGAGGAACAAAGAAAGGGATAAATAATAGAGAGAGTGACATAGAGAGACAGAAAGAGATAGAGAGAGAAAGGGACGGAGAGAGAGGTTAAGCGGTGTTATTGACTTTTTAGAATAATTAACTATATTAAAGAAAGAAAATGGTCTTTATTAATTTTAATTCTAATCCTTTTTACATCCATTTTTATTTTTATATAATTTTTGTCCTTTTAAATTAATTTAAAATATACCCATATATGGTTGCATTTAATTTATTTCAATTGTGGCTATTTGCAATTTTATATTTAATTCATATCATATTTCAATATGTTAGGTTTATTTTCAATTTTTATCATTCTGAATTTTATTCATTTTAATCTTAACAAAATTTTAATTATGAATATTTTTTCATAATAGGGTTCAATAAATGGCTAATACATATACACTTTATTTTAATTTTGGTCAATTAGGTTTATTAGGACATTTTCATTAATTATTTTCAAATATATGGGGAATCTTTCAAGGTTTTCGTATTTAGAGAGCAAGAAAAAGAATTTTAGGGTTTTAAAATCTAAAAAAGTTAGAAACAAGTTGAAATTAGCTAGAAAAATAAGAAAAGGGATATGAAAACTAAAAATTAATTAGAAAGTGTCAGCCTTTGGATATGGAAAAGGGATGACCAAGGACCTTTTGGCCTTTTTCTTTCCCTTTTAAACCCTAAAATGTTTATATTTTTTTAGGGGAAGGGAGCCAATAGGACCTGATATTCATCTCTCATCTTTCTTAGGCTTCTTATACTCTTAGTCCCATTTACATTACTATTATCTCTACTCTCTTATAAATTTGAGACCCTATCCCTTACTATGCCTCCATTCTCTTTCATCTTACTATTAAGAAAATTCATGGCTTTTTTTTCTAGCTTCCAACTCTCAGCTATCCTTTTTTTTTAATTTTGTTTTCTTACTTGAATTTAGTTTTTTAATTAGACTTTTATCTTATTGACCCCTTAAAATCATGTTCCTAGCTTTTTATTCTTCATAACCTAACTTCTTCTAGCTTACCCATCATTGTTTTCTGTTAGTGATCTTTTAGTTAACCACTTATTATTCTCTCATTTTCATTGGTTTAACTTGATACTCTTTTTTCTCTCTTGTAATGATTTATGTTTTTATCATATTCTAGTGTCAGATAAGATCATCTTAGTAATATAATAATTGATTTAGGTGAAATACAATGAGAGGTAGAATCAAAACATTCTTATAAGAACTGGAGATATTTTTAACCATACTACTATAAAAAGTAGAACAAGGCTTGTAATATATGATTTTATATTACTCAAAACACAAAACAATAAAAAAGAGATCACCAGGCAAGTGCAATTATCGTTTTCTATAGTACAACTTCAAAAAATACAAGTGTCGATTCACAAAAAACATAACTACTAGTACTAACCATCTTTCTATTATCTAATCTAACAACATAAGTGATAAAATTGGAAAATAAAATTTTAAAAAATAAATTAATGGCTAAGAGATAATTGGTTAAGGTGATAAATAAGAAAAAAAAAGCCAGTAAATAAACAAGATCTAGATGAGGAATCCCTTAAAACCATTCCTATGGTTCAACTTATCCTAGTTTAATGATTAATTCTAGTTACTTAGACCGATAGGAATTTCAAAGTTATGATTATATGCTTTGATCTAATTATATATATATATATACACACATATATAAAATAAATTAATGGCTAAGAGATAATCAGTTAAGGTGATAAATAAGAAAAAAAGAAGCCAGTAAATAAACAAGATCTAGATGAAGAATCCCTTAAAACCATTCCTATGGTTAAACTTATCCTAGTTTAATGATTAATTCTAGTTACTTAGACCTATAGGAATTTCAAAGTTATGATTATATTCTTTGATCTAATCATATATACATACATACATATATATATATATACATACATACATAAAACTATATTCTTCTACTATATATATACACACACACACAACTATATTCTTCTACTTGAATCCAATGTTACAACTATATTCTTTCTTAAGAAATACGGCCTCTGTCCTTAAGTTGCTTAATCGAAAGTTATATTTAATCAAAACCTCTTAAGAATGAAATAATTTGCTTTATGAATTCTTATAATAGATTTCGCTCTAACCTAGAAGAATCTTGTCATCCTATATTTAAGATTCCATTTAACACCAATTATTCATGCTTTGATTATAATTTTCTACATTCACTAATTTAATCCTATATCTGAAATTTGAATTTGGATCTTTTGTAAGCATGGAAAACTTAGCCCGACTTGAACCAAAGTAGCCCAACTTGACCTAAAGTTTGGTTTTAGTTAACTAGGCTAAAGCTTCAGGTTGGGCTATCCAACCTGAGGCTCAAAATTTTTAGCTAAAATAATGTCGTTTTGAGTAAAATAATGTCATTTTTAATTTTGTAATAAAAAATATATTTAATCAGGCCTGATCAATCACGGGATTAGGTCTAGAACCTTATAACCAAAATAAACACTTTTTTGAACTAGGCTTGGACCTTTGTGGGCCCAAGCTTAGCTCGACCCCTTTCTATCTCTAACCTTTTACAACGTTAGTTTAATTTAACAGTATATTGTGAGTTGAGCAGGGCAACTTAACCATTATACTATGAGTTGCATTAGGAAGGAAGTAGCAATAATGACTCTTAAGTTAGTAATCCCTTTGCTAGCATAACTAAACATGTTCACTACTTAGGGGATTACTAATATTAATAAAACAACTTTTATATCCTTTGATTTGATGCAATCATACTTGCACTGATGTACCAGATCCCATTGGAACTTTGAACTAAAGATAGTGTGTATTGCATATTATATCTTGGCTTCTTTCCCAAAGCCTAAATCACGAATCAACACTTGAGAATTAATAAAGGTTACGGTATCCCTTCTAACATCCACCCTTTGTCATTTACTAACTGCTCTTTGTATCTTTTGAAAAGTAGGTGTTTATCTCACTCAAGGTGGGGTTAGTTCCTTTCCAATTACAAAAATGGAACAAACTCTAACATAACTACCTCATATTAGATTCCCATCCCCTTTTGTAGCTCTTCCTTACAAAATAAAACCCCTTTAAGTGTTCCTCAAATGTTGTCCATCCTCATCTCCTTTTATCTGGGTTGGCCTCTCCAATTAGGGAAAAAAAAATCTTCAGACCCATTCTCCTCTATACCTATAGGAACTAACTCCTTTGACATTCCTCGCTAACAAGCTAGCTCTTTTTAACTAAAAAAAAAGATCTTAAGAAATCTTGGATACAAGTTCTAAGAGAACATAATCCCATAAAGAAATTACATTACAATCCTACATAAGATCAATGTGGATATGTTATTATTTAACCTTTAATGGAAATCCTTAAAGCTTGTACATAGAGATGGATTAAGTCATTAGTGGGATATTTCTTAGATAAGAGACCTATTTACGCCTTGATTCTAGCTTAGGTAGAAAATAGTTGGGGGAACTTAGGACTGGAAAATATATTTTTATAAATGAAGAAGATGTTTTCATCTTCAAGTTTCAATATGATGTAGGTTTGAAGAAGTCATAGAGATGTGTTTCTAACATATCATGGGAAAGATACTAATGTTACAAATTTGGAAGCTTGGTATATCCTTAAATAAAAGTAGTATGAGGAGAGTCCCTATATCGATAGACTTTGATAAAGTCCCACATAAATATTGGTCTATGTTGGCCCTAAGTTATCTTACTAGCTTATTTAAAAAAAATACTTGGATTTGTATATTTTAAGATTGCAAAAGGTTTAAATATACAAACATATCTGTAGAGATTAAACCATCAAAGAAATTGTCAGATTTATTAAGGATTAACAGGTTAAATAAAGATTGAGCACTAATGGCCTAAATAATTCTTGCTTATTAATGGAAAATTTAGGTAATGAAGGCAAAAAATAGCTAGACACCAAAAAGGAAAATATTTGTAACAGGAGAAAGAAAAGAACTTTAAAGCTCAATAACTGAAAAAAATAGACAAGGAAATAGATGAGACATTCAATAACCATAAAATCTTGGCCTATGTATATGAAAATGGAAATTTTACAAGTGATGAAGCAATGGCCATAAAAAACATAACAAGATCATGATAATGCAATTCTGTAAAGCTCTTTGAAGGAGGTGGGTTCAAAAAGTGAAAAGAGTTAAACCCTAAATAATAAAGACTCACTAATTTTTGGCATCAGAGAATAAGGGCAAGAAGAATGATGAAACTCCTTTAGTGTTAGAAGATATTGAGGAGAATGTGAAGGATAACTGCCAAAACAAACTGGGAGACTTATAAACAACTAAGTCTAATATAAAATGAAAATTAAGTAGGAAATCTAAGAAGAAAGGGACATTGCTCCCATTTTCTTTTTAATTATTGTAGCCTAGAATGTAAGGGACATAAGTGTCTCCTAAGAAAACAAGTAATCTATGATTACTTATGATAAAAACAACCTACATTATCGATCTCCTAAAAGCAAAGGTTAAGATTAATAATATGTAAACTTGTACTTTGGTGTTTATGCAAAACTAAAGACCCTAACTAATCATAATATTCATTATAATAGGAGAATCATGATATATTTTAAACTCATATCATAGTGCCCCAAAAGTAGTAGCTGTGAAATTTATCCATATAAAGATGAGCATTAATCAGGTATAAGCAAACAATGAAGTAACTTTCATTTATTCTACAGATTATTATTTTTAAAGACACAACTTATGGAATGAATTAATCTCAATTAACTATTCAGTCAAAGTACTTTAGATGTTGTTAGGAGATTTTAATACCACCATGAAAGCTTAGGAAGCTAAAGAAATGGAAGATTTGTAAGAGAGGGAGAAGCTTAGACTTTTTGAACTATTTAAATATGTCAAATTTAGGTGACGTGACATATAAAGGTTTTTACTTGATTGGAGTAATAAAAAGAGAGGAAATTAAGTCAATAAAGAAACTAGATACAGTTCTTTTCAATTGTCTGTAGCTTATAAATTTCCTTAAAAGTAAGGCTCACTTCTATGGATCATTATGTTATGAGCATAACCTTATAAAAGTGTCCTTAGGTGTTATATTAATGAAGTTAAACTATCTTTTCTTTTTCTTTTTATTTCAACTTCCTCTTCATGCTAAAAGGTTTAAAAAGATATGAAGTCATGATTAAAAACTCAAGTATAGACATTTAATATATACAGGAGAATGAAGAAACTATAAACTATGAAATATGAATTAAAAAACTTTACAAAGAGAAAGTTAAACATATTAATGCTGCTATCAGCAAGGTTAAAGAAGAGTTAAGGCTTATGCAAAAAGAATTTAAAGGAACTCCCCCTGAATTCCATCTTAAATACTAAGGAAAAGAATGCATTTAACATTTACACCAAACTAATGACGAAAAAGGCTAGGATTAATTGGTTAAAAACTAGGGATACAAATAGCAGCCACTTCCATAATTCCATATTATATAGAAGGACTATAAAAAGAATATGTTCCTTATTGAATAAGGACGGAAACATCTTAAATGGTTAGGAGGGAATGAAGATAATTTGTTTAATTTTTTCCAACATTAGTTGGGAGCTCTCTATAATATTTTTTCAAATAAGTAAGTATTAAGGGATATAATATTATACTTATTTACCTTAAATCAAAAGGAATGCTTGGTTAGGCCATTCAATGCCTTAAAAATGTAGGAGGCTCTGCTCGACATCATCCCAAATAAGACACCAAATCTTGATGGGAAAAATGTCAATTTTTTCAAATAAGATGGCACCTTATATATGATCTTATAACTAAAAGCAGTAATAGAGTTTTCTTAACCAAAAGGAAATTACTGAAGGAGCTTAACAAATCTTATACCAATTTGATCACCAAAATGCATACCACCAGTCCTTTAAAAGATTATAGAGCATTAAATTGCTCTTTTATCATATATATAATCATTCTAAATTACCTGCTACTAGAATAAAAATGGTATTAAAGGACTTAGTAAATCTAAGCTAAGTTTCTTTTATATAAGGAAGAAGGGTAAACGATAATCTTTTAATAGCTCGAGAGTTATAAAAGCAAGAAAGCATTAATTATCTTTTCAATATAGATAGATTTCAGGAAATATTTCAATTTAATTGAGTGATGACTCATTGTAAGCTCCTTATGTGCTTTTGGTTTTCCTAACATATTCAACTTTTAGGTAGACTAATGGATCTCCACAAATTTATTTACTATACTGGTGAATGGTGAACACTCTTTTACTTTCTATGGAGCTAAAGGGTTGAGTTGGTGAGATTTTTTATCTCCTTAGCTCTTCACCCTATGCGTTAATACGCTCTATAGAAAGATGAAACACAAAGTGTAGTTGTAGAAAACTTGTAGGTTTCATCACAAATGTAAGAAAGTAAAAAATCTCCATCTTTCCTTTGTTGATGACATCATTTGTTATTTGGAACATATCAAAATTTTGTCAAAACAATTATGGAGGTATTGAACTACTTCAGTCTCTTATCTTTCCTAACCATCAATAGAGCGAAAAGTAGCTTGTATATCTCAAATAATGCTCAAAAGATGAAGATATCTTTTTCATTTATATCAGGACTCAACTACTAGTAACTACCATTTATATATTTAGGGATTCCAATCTCTAAAAAAAAAAAGGCTTAGTTACAAACATTGTCAAACTCTTTATGATGCTATGCTCAATAGGATTTGTAGTTTGAATAATGATTAAATAATAAACTCTTATCCTTTTTTGGAAGATTTCAATTGATCTCCTTTTTTTAAATAACCTCAATACACACTGATGCTATCACCTATTACTTCCTCATAATATCATTAATGGCATTGAAAAGTTAATGAAGAACTTTTTATGGTTTAGAAATTTATTGAATTTGAATGCAAAAGTGAAGTGATTTAAGGTTTGTTCTCTAAATAAAGAAGGGTATTTAAGGATAAATGTAGAAAAAATCTTCAATAAGATGCACTCATGCATTATAAAAAGGTAAAGATTCAGAAGCATTAAACTTAAATAATGCTTCTCCTAGATTATAAATTAAATGTTGAAACTTAGGATCTTTATGAACTATATGAAGAAAATGGTGATTTAGAATAGGAACAAAACTTGGTTTTGGTATGAAAATTAAAATGATCTTGTTTCTCTACATAAGATGGATGGTTTAAATAATCTCAAGCTTTTTATTCTCCTAAAGGTAAAAGTTAAAGTTATAATTGAAAATGGGGTATGGAACTACAGATTCAGGAGATTTATGGTTAGAATAAATAATGTCTTAAGATATAGTTTAAGATTAGAGCATGAGGATAAAACAACATAAACTAGACGTGGCTCCAAAACATTAACCAACAAATCTTGTCTCCAAATCCTTTGATGCCCCAATCTAGTAAGTCTTTTCTACTTTAAGGATATTTCTCCCAAAGCTTATTTTAACTTATGGTTTGCCATTAAATAAAGGATCATTATAATAGAAAAATTGAAAGGGATTTCTCTCATTAATACCTTAGGCAAACTTTATAGAATGGAGCATGAAACATTAAATCATATGCTCATCTCTTTCCCCTAAATAAATTCGAAGGCAATTGGTTCACATGGGAGACTGGTAATAGGAATGAGAATAAATATAGTGAGGAATGAGAATGGATATAATCATCATAATTTATGATGGTTGGTTAAGAGAAATGAATGATTACCATTACCATTACCATTGATAGTGGTTAGTTTGTTAAAAATATTGAGAAATAAAAATTTGTTATCTTTTAATTAATGAATGAATTATATTGTAATTAATTACATTTAATTAACTAATTAATATATTTTAGTTAATTAATTATATTTTAATTAATCATTTATTTAATATTTTATTTAATCAATTAATTATATTTTAATTAATAAATCAATTAATTATATTTAATTAAAAAATTTTAAAAAAGAAAATATAAGTGTCACACCCATAAGACTTACCTGTTAATTAAGGAATGAAAGTCATTCCTTTTAGATGTGGGGGTATGGAGTAATATCGAAAAGTGAGATATAAAAAAATTCATTCAATCACGATAAATAACCAACCAACATTTTTCTTTCCCAATCCCCTTAACCAAGCACCAATATATTGGCTAAAAACTTCTGTTTTAGATTTATTGTTTGTGTTGGTAACGTTAGGTTCATATATAAGGGTGATCTAATAGTGTTTAAACTAGTAATCACCTATGATACTTATACTAGCTAGAGGTAGAGGAATAGAAGGACTTTAAAGAAGGAATCTCAGTCAATTCAAGATTTCATATTAACACCTGGTTGGCCGTTCATTCAAATGTTAAGACATAGGATGACTATTTATCATTTTATCAAAATCCAGATAGGTAATGGACAAGACACTTAGTTTTGGTTTGAAAATTTGACTTCACATAGTTGAAGGATTCCTATTACTCACTTGAAGGATTCCTATTACCTCAAAACTCTCCAATGTCATTGCGCAAAATGTTTGGCAAATTGTAAGAAGAGGAGCAAACATATTTCAACACTACTTGCCAAGCTACCTGCTGACTCCTCCATTAAAGACATAATTAGATGGTTTATAAGCAATAATAGAGAGTTCTCTAATTTTTCTTTCCTTAAAGCATTAAGACCCCAATTTCTTATTATTCCTTGGTACAATATTATGCGAAAAGGTTCCTTGATGCCTAAACCTTCTCTTTTTACTTGGTTAGCATTAAGAGGAAGATTGAAGACTAAAGATATACTAAAAGGAATAAATGATCATATTTGTGTTCTTTACAACTCTTTGCCTGATTATATAAACCATTTATTCTTCAATTGTAACCTCTCAGCTACAATATGGGCTAAAATGCAACATAACACAAACCTTGCCTGCCTAACAAAAAAATAGGAAACATCTTGGTTTGGACAAAATATTAATACAATAGAATTGGGAAAGATAAGAAATGCTTAAGCCTTTATTTGATCTGCTTAGTTTACTCAATTTGGAATGGAAGAAATCAAAGAGTTTTTAAGAATATTCGATCTGAGAAGCATGCAATTGCACATAGAAGTTGTTGATAGATCAAAGAGATTCTTGTTGCTCATCATGCCAATGAGGACATAAGTTATTCTATTAAAAGAATATGAAGACTAGAGTGATATAACTAGTTCGAAATATTAATTGCATAAATGCTAGTATGTTTTTGTACCTATCTTCTCCTTATTTTTGACATTATAGCCTTGTACATTTGACTTTATCTGCTTTCAGAGGCCTTTCAATGAAATGTTTTATTTTAAAATGAAAAATTGATGGATTAGTTAGGTGATTTTGACATTAAAAAAATCATCTTAGGACGAGCCTTGATCTAGTCATAAAATGGAATGTTTAGCTCCAAATTTTATAAGCTTTTATGTACTTTCTATTACTAGCTTATATTATAGCTTAAGGTCTCAAAGTAATCCCTATATGTAATTCCATTATTATATCTTTGCTCTTGAATCATATCTTATCTTACTTTGATTAGCCTTAGGTTTTACTTAGTTGAGTTATCTTATATAGCTTATTAGTTTCAAAAAGTTAAACCTTGTGTAATACCTTAATTTTTGTGCAATTTCTTTAATTTGAAAATAATCTCCCTTAAGTTATTTTACAACCTAAATAACATGTACATGTTCTTTTTCAATTTGTTATGAGTATTGCACCATACTGAAAACTTCTATTTTAGTAACTACTAATAAATGAAAAATATTATTCTTTTTTGGTCTAACATAACATAAAGATAACATTTAAAACAATACCTTATAATATTGATAGTCAATTTAGTTAAAATTTTAAGTGATGTATTTTAAAGTATATTATCATGTCTTTTATATACTATTTTAAATTAAATTAAATAACTTTGGAATATAAGAGTTGTCCCTATCTTATAAGTTAGAGTTGTCCTTTCCTAAGGAAAAAAAGTCAATTTGAATTCTAATATTTTAAGAAAATTCAACTTAAATTCAAACATTTTATAACATTCAAAATGAAACCTAATGACTAGAAAAAGTTTAATTTCAACCCTAACTTAACATCCTCATTGTTAAAAATTTATATCGTGACATTTTTTTTGGGCTTAATTGTCAACTATGCATCATAGTTAGCAAAAAGGGCCCCTAAATAGAAACCCTACTATTTAGATGATGTAATCTATATAACTATGCAATTCCTCACACATCATTAAAACCATAAGGTCTCTGTTTTTAAGATAAACACTAAAGAATTTAATGCAACAACTCCAAAATCATATCTTTATACTTTAAGTTGAACTATAAAGGATTCCAAGGTCGAGGAAGAAGATCGATGGAAAAATGTGTTTAGAAACTCCATTTTTAAAAACCTATTTTTGTTCATGCTATTAGTTTTTAAAGATTGGTGTCAAAATATGGGTATGAGCAATTGTAGAGCAATTCAACAAGGTGTTGGGGATGGTAGCTATAGAGGAGCTAACATTTTTCGACTGTAATAATGGCAGTAGTGATTTAGGAGTTGTAGACATGTAAATAAGGTGTATAGATAGTAAAAAGAGAAGACAACACTATAATAAATCAGACTATTAGGTACTTTTTTTTTTGGGTGACAATATCAAAATTTTTAGGCACTTTGTTTTTGGCGATAATATCAAAATTGTTGCTAAATGTCCGCATTTAGCGACGATTTCGTAATTTCTTGCCAATAGTCATGGTTTTGGTGACTTTAAAATGTATCGTTGCTAAACCAACATCTTTGGCGATTATTTTTTGTAGTCCTTACAAAAGACCCTATTTTTACAAAGGTTTTGGTATTTCATTGTCAAATGTCAAGCATTAGGCGACGATAGTTTAAAACGTTACCAAAGAAACATGGGTGTTTTCGACGAAATTGATAATTCTTTGCCAAATGTGGAGTTTTTGCAATGAAACCTTAAAATCGTCGCCAAAAGTCAATATTAAAGAATTTATAATTAACAATGACAAATGGATAATCTTTTAATGCTAAGTGTGCTTAATAATCCCAAGGTTAATTATAATTGACATTAATATATGATTTTTCATATTTTTTCATTTCCCTTCTTTATAAATTTGTTTAAATATATAGTAATGCTTTAAAACTCTATAAATTATCTTTTTGGATATAAAAAGATAAACATAACTATTCTTAATCATTAATATTAATAAGATAAAAAAATAAATTTAAGTTGACTACTATTCTTAATCATTAATATTTATGAACAATAAAATAATAATACATATAAATGTTGGAGCATGGTAAGCAATATAATATAATGATATATGCTAAATACTACAATATTTATGAAAAATAAATTAATAATACATATAAATGTTAGAATATGTAAGCAATATAATATAATGATATATGCTAAGTACTACAAGATGTTAATTAGAAGTTTAAGAATTCTTACATAAAAAATAATAAATAAAATTCCACGCCTAATAGTCCATTGAAAAGGAAAAGAAATAATTACTTTTTTGGATTCCAACTGACATTAGAGTCAGTGGAAAAGGTAAAGGGGTTTCCAATGTCTGGATTCCCAAAAAACCTCTTTGCATGTTCCAAGCCATTAGTTGTAATAGTTAAAGATCGTCCCTCAGGGTTTGGTGAATTGACACTCTCTTCTAATAACTTCTTTGCTTTATCTAAATTTGTAGAAGACACAGTGAATGATTTTCAAAATGTAGTATGCATGACAGTATTAGATGAACCACACATACTAAGCATTTCAACTAATGAGTAAACATAGTAGAACAATCAAAGCTAAATCAAATGGTATGAGGAAGTCAAATAAGAACACATGCATACCCGACTAATAAACTCTATGATTGTTACAATGAACAGACATATTTTTTCCAATCGAGCACCATTGTAAAATAACTTATTTCCTTAATCCTGTATGAACCATCATGACATCACCATCACCTCCATTTCAATCTATATTCTCTTGAAGATTCAAGAAATCTTAACACAACATATAGTATATACAATCAAATATTCATATAACTGTTGGACCCCTAATTTTTAGTGGAAATTAGAAATATTAAAATGAAATTAAATGAGTGTTTTTGTATATGAATTGTGTTAGAGATATTTTGTACTTTAAGAAAATTGATTGATTGGTTTTGATGGCTTTGAAATTTGAGTAGATTTGTTTAGGTTATCAAAGTTTAAGTGAATGAGTTAGTTAAAATGGAAGTTGAAAATCAAGAAATAAAGAGAAAGAGTGTGAAAACTGAAGAAATAAGAAAGTTTGACTTTTTGGGATGAGAGTTGACTTTTTGATTTAGGCCAAATTTGAGAAAATGTTCTTCATGAAACTTGTAGCTTATGTTGAAAGCTTTCTGTCGCCATAAAGTATGATATTTTTTTCGATATCGAAAGTGAAAGTTATGATTTTCCGAAGTTAAGGTTATTTTACTTTGTCTTTGAAAATGCTCTCAAGTATAGGATTGTGTATGTTGTGCTTTAAGGCGAATTCTGGATTGATATGTTTCGAATTGAGTTAAGTGGTATTCATAAAAGTCATAGAAGATTTTCCTAGCTTTTCAATGAGGTATCATATGTTAATTGTGGATGTGAGAATTGGAAGATATGAATTTATGAAGTTTGGATGTGGTATTAGGATGCCACACTATTCTGGCAGAAACTTTGACTGAAGAATTGACTTAGTTAGAGTTTGAAATTGCTTTGAAGTTCTTCATGAAAATTGTAGAGATTGTTTTTATCTTTCCAATGATACAAAGTATGGAATTTTTGGACAATGGAATGAAAAGTTATAAGGTTTGGAAATTCTGATGCTGTTTAGGATGAAATTGCCGACTAGTCACTTTGTGTGGACTTTTTGACCCCTTTAGAGGTCTATCTAGTTTTTAGTCCTTTATGAAAGTTGTAGAACGCTCTTGTACCTTTCCATAGACACCAAGTTTGTAAAATTTGGAGTTCGGAATCAAAAGTTATGAAGGTTAGAAATTAGGAGGTCAGAATAGCACGGGTGCACCGCTCGGCAAATTGGCTGACCGACCTCCTGCTCCAATTGGCAGACCGACCTCTTGCGCCAATTGGCAGACTGACCTCTTGCGCTAATTGGCAGACCGACCTCCTGTGCCAATTGGCCGACCGACCTCCTGCGCCAATTGGCAGACAGACCTCGTGCGCTAATTGGCAGACCGACCTCCTACGCCAATTTGCAGACCGACCTCCTGCGCCAATTGGCCCACCGACCTCCTGCGCCAATTGGCAGACTGACCTCTTGCGCCAATTGGCCGACCGACCTCTTACGCCGGCGCCCGGGCACATCGCTCGGCCAAATGGCCGACCGACCTCCCACGCGGGCGCACCGCTTGGCCGATTTTTGGCCGACCAACCTCTCTTCCTTGTTTTAGCCATAACTTTTTTGTCCGACATCAGATCGATCTGATTTTCGAAGCGTTGGATTCCTAAGACATCCCTCTATCTCTCCATACCAAATTTATGATTTTTGGGATCAAACTGAGAAAGATCGATCAACTCAAAGTGGGATGACCGATTAAAAGATTATGAGCTGGTTATTTTCTGAACATGCTTCAGTATTTTGGAGATATCTTGAGCTATAGAGCTCCGATTGATCTGATTCTTGTTGCAAATTAAATTAGAGACATGGATCTACAAGTTATCTGAAGGAGCCGAATGGCAATTTAGCCTCTAAGATTTTCAATTTCTGGATTGAAGTTAGGTGTAGTGTTCAACCTCGATTTTTTAATGGTCTGAAAGTATTTTGGCCATAACTCTTTCGTCCGACCTCCGATCGATCTGATTCTTAAAGCATTGGATTTGTAATACGTAGAGGAACATTTTTTCTGGAAGGACGTTTTGTCAAATTGCTTCATTTACCTGATCGAAATAAGGAGTGACGGTGTTAGTTTTAAGGCAAAAAGGAAGGGCATTGTTGGAAGTTCACTTAAGCTTTTAAGTTACAAGGCTTACATGTAAGGGCAATTTGGACATTATGCACTCATTAATGGCATTTTGGTAAATAAGACAAGTGGGGTTTTGTTTAAATAGAAGAAGAAGAGA
>JAOTAX010000002.1:20412207-20433451 GCA_025629825.1 Erythroxylum guanchezii | reverse complement strand
AAACTTATTCCTCCAACTTAACCCTTTTAACAAGGAAGTCAATATGAACATACACAATCGAAACTACTTCAATCTCTTAATTCATTACTAAAGCAAAAGAGTTTGAAAAACTTTATTTACATATCTAAAGCCACACCATTGGCTTATTACAAAAATACATAATAGCAAATTTGAAGCAATTCCCTTAGGCTCTGGATCACTTGATCTCTTAGCTGTCACGTAAAGATGGGACAGAAAGGAGGTGAGCTTGAAAGCTCGTGGGTAACTGTTTATAATAGAAAATAAGCAAAAACCCTTTGAAAACATTCACTTGTCATAGAAAATTCTTATTGAAATCCATAAAGCACATTTTCTCAAATTCTTATCATGTAATAAAATTCATAATTTACAAAACATGAATGCATCATTGTTGTCATGAGCACATAAGCATATCAAAATGGTAATAATAGCACATCAAATTGGTTTGGGTGGATCCAAAACAGAACGTCCTACACATTTCCACATAATGGTCCTGTGTAGCCGTGAACTTATGGAAATCTATGAAGGAGCTCCATACCACTAGCAGGCAGGTCAACGTGCATGTGACTTAACTTAGAGGACCACTACAAACTCACGTAACACATATTTCTTAACTTGTCAACTTATTGCCCAAAATGGCACCTTTCCGAAACTTGATTTTTCATAAACATGAGATATTTCGAAAATCATTTCTGAAAACCTAATTTCATAAACTTGTATCCTTTTAAAAAGAATCATTTTCAAAACCTTTTCATAAATTATCTACACAATTCATATAACAACATATTGAACTTTGTCAAATCATTCACACAAAAAAAATGTAACACTTATGATGCAATTGGAAACATTAAACTTTATTGATTCAAGAAAACATTAGTGGCTTATTTACTTTATTATAAACATGTACCCACCTTAATTTCCTTACTTATAGACTTGCTCAAAAAGCCTCTTCTCTTGTTCTTCTTGCTTCTTTTGATCTCTTTATAACATAACAAAAATCTCACTCAATAGGGTTTTCAATTGAAAATCCCACAAAGCACAATCACTAAAATTGGTTCTAGCATACTTAAACTCATTGATACCCTTGATATCATATCATCTATAGAATTTTATATCATTGAGATTAAGTATGCTAGAACCAATTTTATATCATTGAGTTTAAGTATGCTAGAACAATCGATACCCTTTATATCATATCATCTATAGACGAAGTGACATCATTAGACGATACAGGATTGGAAAATATGCCATAACTTTCACTACAGATATTGGATTAAGGTGTTTTTTAGATGGTTGGAAAGGGGACTTCAAGTTATACAACTTTCATGAAGATCTTAAAGACAAATTCTATCATATACCAAAAATAGACTAGACGATAGTGCACAGAAGGTCAAACATAGAAGAAGCAGAGGGTCAAACGCAGAAGAAGCAAAGGGTCAAACATAGAAGAATCAGATGGTCAAACATAGAAGAAGCAGAAGTCAAATATAGAAGAAACAAAAATTCAAACACATAAGAAGCAAAAGTCAAACATAAAAGAAGCAGAAGTCAAACATAGAAGAAGCAGATGGTCAAACACAGAAGAAGCAGAAGTCAAACATAGAAGAAGCAGATGGTTAATCATAGAAGAAGCAGATGGTCAAACATAGAAGAACCAAAAGTCAAACATAGAAGAAGCAGATGGTCAAACATAGAAGAAGCAGATGGTCAAACACAGAAGAAGCAGATGGTTAAACATAGAAGAAGCATAAGTCAAACACAGAAGAAGCAGAAGTCAAACATAGAAGAAGCAGATGGTCAAACATAGAAGTAGCAGCAGTCAAACAAAAAAGAAGTAGATGGTCAAACACAGAAGAAGCAAAAGTCAAACATTGAAGAAGCAGATGGTCAAACATAGAAGAAGCAGATGGCCAACACAAAAGAAGCAGAAGATAAAAATAGAAGAAGCAGATGGTCAAACATAGAAGAAGCGTTGTTACACTTCTAAGCATCTCCACTTATAAGGACCATAACTTTTGACTCCAAAGTCCAAAATTCTCATGCTATATACCGGTGGAAAGATAAAAGAAAGATCTACAATGTTATCAAAGACAACCTTGTCTGAATCTATCTAGATCAATCCAGAATTTCCCCTAAATTCAGAACATGAATTTTTATCTCCCAATGTACTACATCCAGTTCTCAATTTCATGACAAATTTTGAAATTCTTAAAGATAGAACTTAAATTTGGTGTCTTCATAAGAAATATAGCAATATGTTTCTAGTTTAATCTAAATTAAGAATCATCTTGTTTGGATAACTAAAGAAAAAGTTGTGTCTAAAAGACTGAAGCATACTCAGTGAACATTTTCCAAATCAAACTACCCATTTTGTTTCCAAATATTTCCTTAACACAACTCATACCAAGATCACCTTTTCTACTTCATTTACTCCTCATTCTTAACTCAATATCATCCATAAAGAAATTATAATCCATGATTAATCATGAACACCAATAATAAAACATACGCATATATACATATTCTTCATAAATTTACTATTTTTGCTTTCATTTTACTTCTAACTATCATCTTTACTCTTCCCATTTCTCATTTACTACTTTAATCTTGTCTATCATTTCTAATTCAAGAATTTTCATTTATTTGTTTGTTCTTTACTCATAAATAATCACCAAAATTTCTCACTTAATAGTTCTAATCTTCTAAGAAAAGTTCGGGGTCCAACACTGCTTCGTCTTAAGAGTTGCATCGTCTTAAGTTGGATTTGCTTCGTCTTAATTTGACTCTACTTCATCTTAAGAGTTGCATCATTTTAAGTTGACTTTGCTTCATCTTAAGAATTGCATCGTCTCTAGTTGACTTTGCTTCGTCTTAAGTTGACTTCGCTTCGTTTGCTTTTTACTCCGTTTGCTTTCTGCTTCATCTGTTTTCTACTTCGTCTGCTGTTTGCTTCATCTGCTTTTTGCTTCGTCTACTTTTTGCTTCGTCTGCTTTCTGCTTCGTCTATTTTTTGCTTCTTCTGCTTTCTGTTTCGTCTGCTATTTGCTTCGTTTTATGTGAACAGAACCTTGTTTGATTCTTTCAGCTATAACTTTGTCGTCCGACCTCCAAATGATATGATTTTTGAAGCATTGGATTCATAACACATTTCTCTATCTCTCCATATACTCGAAAAAGATTAATATAATCAAACTAAGGGTATTGGTTGGAAGAGCACAAACTGGATATTTTATTGAACATGTTCCTGTAATTTGATGATTTTTAATTTGGATTAAACTAGAGCTATAGGCCTACAAATTATCTCAAGAAGTCAAATGATGATTCTTCCTCTAAGATATTGAATTTCTGGATGGAAGTTGTACATAGTACACTATTTTTGAATATGAACAACCTGATAATGTTTGAGATTTATCTTCCACATTACTAAACCAAATTGGGTGATTTTTGGTGTTAATAGAAAGATAAGACATAGAGGAACACTTTTCCAGAAGAGATTATGACCAAATTACATTAGTTTTGCCTTCTAATTGCATGGGAACAGTAGCCCGAAAGTGTGACTTAGAAAAAAATATGAAGTGAGTCAATGAGAAAGGAAAAGAGATCTTAATGGTTTGAGAGAGATATAAACCTAAGCATAAATTATACTTAGATGAGTTTTGATATGAGAATGATTTTGTGATGAAATTGATGGTAAAATACTGGGATTGTCATGAACACGCATTGTACATATTTCGTTACATACATGTTCATTATTGAACAATTATAATTGTGCATATTGTGACATATGTGTATGTTGTTTGATATAGAGGAGCAACTAGAGCATCAACCTCCAGACATTGCCAGAACTTCCAGACATTAACTTCGGGAGCAACTAATGAGTAACCTAGATGGTTTCTCTCAATTATTGTTTGCTTAAATTATACTCTGAATGATAAATGAATGTGTTTGATTGTTGATTCCAGACAGAAGGTTGATTGTGAATGTGGCATGTATATTGAAGTGCTGCTTCAATGTGAATGTAAAGACCTAAGTGCTTTATAATGTGAGTGATTATAGTACATGCATTCCATTCATGAATGCACAATTAGATAATGACAGTTGTGACCAGAATAACCATCGATCAGAGCTTAAAGCTCAATGAGTGAAAAGAGCTTCAAGCTCAACAGTGATTAAGAGCCTAAGGCTCACTATGTATAATGAGCCATGTATCCCCTAAGCAGATAAGGGACAGTTATTAATGAGCCCAGTATCCAAAATGGATACGGGATAGTTCAGGTACTCGATCACAACAACGTAATAAATGGAAAGTGTCTTATGAGCATTTCATATGAATTTATATCAAGTATGTTTGATTGATTGAAATGCCGAAATTTCCTATGCTGGAGTAAAAGTGTGATACATGATCTATTATGCAAAATTGTGAATTACATCTTATGTGAAATAGTGTGTTGCATAAATTGAGTGAACCATCGATGATGGTTACCTCATTGAATTCGTAAAAACTCACTCAAAATTTGCAATTATTTTTTAGGCTTGAAGAGTACCCTGTTAGACAAACGGGAGTATACCTACGGCATGCAAGTAAGAGATAGAGGTCGGGATCAGTTGGCATCTGTATTAGTATTTCCTTTATTTTGTATCAAATAAAGTCTTCCGTAATTATTGTAACTTGTGTATTCGAATATTTCTGTTTTGAAATAAATTTCCAAATCGGAAATGTTTGTTTATGGTTTTTGCAATGTAATGAAATTTTGACAAGTATTTTGTATTTGTAACGACCCCAAATGGCTATTGAAATTTTTGATGATTATATTGCTATGATTGAAAATGTTTATGAAATAAAGGGGGCCCGATTTGGTTATCGAATTCCGCACTTTATGTTTATGGTTTCAAAAAGAAAAAATTTGTACTGAGTTTTGAATGATTGAGTACTCTAGTATGCCACCCTTGCAAGACACGGATTCAGATATCCCTCAGGATATTAGGACCCAGTGGAGCTTATTTCCATCATCGAAAACTAGTCGCCACATTGACATTCCACGATGAATTAATGTTAACAATTTTATTTTGAAAAGTCAATAGATGAATTATTATTTGAATGTTCCAACATTCTAGCAATGATAATTTTGTGATCTATCAAGTGAGACTACTTCATATGAAGGTTAAGAATGTTATGTGTGTATTAAATATGTTTAAGGGATGCATAAACATCCTTTATAACTCAAAATATGATTGCTTATATATATATAAACATCCCTTGTAGAATCCTCCAATGAAAATAGTTGTGCAATTGTGATTTAACTTTAATAATTCACCATATTTCTGGTTTTGACCATTTGACTTTTAATTGTTATATGCAATCACAATCTCATTACACGTTGAAATAAAGTCATTTTGATGGATACATCTGTATACTATAAGTGGTACAATCAAATTTAAATATGTACATAAACATCTATTGTAGAAGTAGCCTTCATTAAAGCATTTCATCAAACGGTTAGGTGGCTTTCCTCAAATAAGCATGGAAGGGTGGAAAAAAGCATCGACCCATACACATCCAACACAGAAACACAATTCACAATCTTCCAAACACATACACAAACAAAACCCATGCACCTTAAGGTGAACATAAAACTCATATAAACTCCTAAATGTGGTAGTAAATTTAAACAAAGTACAAGAAGGACGGGTTTAAAAATAGAAAAGAAGAAGATTAACAACGCAGGTCACGACGCTTCTTCGACAGTGATGACTACATCACAGGAGACAACTACAACAAAGAGGACGACATTTATTGGAGGGAGACTGAGGAGGAAATATGATGGCTAACACAAAAATGAAGAGAGTTTCATTTTGATGTTAATAACCTAGTAGAAAACGATGTTGTTTGTAGTTAAACAAAACAATGTTGTATTCGATTAATTCGGAATAAATATACCATTTGACGTCAATTCATAGAACCATCGCAAAATGGTAGGTCGTTACCATTTGGGTTGATCTTTGATAATGGCATTAATATAATATTATATTAATTGCCATATATAATTAGATAGATTGTGATGGTAATACAAAATAATTACAATATTGTAAACAATGGAAATCAATATTAAATATTAATATGATATTCTTCATAATCAAACTAAATATTAGTGACAAGGATTATAAGTGTAAAAATAAATTTAGTTAACAACAATGTTATTTTAAAAATTTATAAAACAAAGAACAAAAAATTAATTTTTATTACATAAATTAATTCTTTTTATTAATGTCTTTTAAAATATATGATTTGACAATTTTATGTGGTGTAACAAAACTCTAATTGCTATATATAAATTGGGTTACATTTTCTAGAAATTTTATATTATAGAAGGGAAATTCTATAAATATAAAATAAATTAATTGATCTTATTAATGTCTTTTAAAATATATGATTTGACAGTATATTAATGATGTCAAAAAACTCTATTTACTATATATAAATTCCGTACAATTTATATATTAACAAAAAGTTTTTAAAATATAAAAATTAAAACCATTTGGTGACAATTATAAAAATTCGTCGTCAAATATGATAACTGGAGACGAATTATGCATACTGTCGCTAAAAGGATGACAGTGTGTAAACATTTGGTGACTATTTTATAAATTCATTGCCAAATATGATAACTAGCGAAAAATTATTAATAGTGTCATTAAAAGGTTGACAGTGTATAAACATTTGGCAGTGATTTTTAAAATGTTGAACATTTGGCCATGTAAAATATAACGATGTCGTTTTCCTTTAAAGGACCGACGTCATTTCCTTCCTTTTTAAAATGGTTTATTGTGTACATTCATTTGGTAATTTTTTCCTTAATTCTTTGCCAAATGTTGGAATGTTTAAAAAAGAGGAAAACGATGACGCTGGTTCAATGACAAACAATGCCATTTTTGTATCTATTTTATGAGATACGCCTGACTCCCAATCGATGACCTTCTGTCGAGGTAAGTTGTGGATCTTTTTTCTTTTGGTTTGTTTTCTGCTTCAATTGTTGGACGGGTATGTGTGAATAATGAAGGGTATTGTCAATTTTAGTGGGTTGTTTGCATTGGTTTGGATTTTCTGTGATTGGATTAGGATATTTATGTCTAAATGTTAGTGATGAAAGGGAAAACACGTGATTTTCATAGATATCTTGGGATGAAAAATATATGTTTGTAAACTCTTCGACGAATTACCTATTACGAAGTTGTTAAGTATTTGGAGTGTTTTGCTTATGTTGGTGTATATATATAAAGTTAAGTTGACATTATACTAATAATGAGGCTAAGAGTTTCAAGTGTTCATGTTTATAGTTAAAGGGAGTTAATATAAACATGTTCTGCTTGTGTTGCCATTATACTAATAATGTTAAGTTCCTTGATTTATTTTGATATGAATAGAGGTTTAGGAGTCTAAAAAACAACCTTTTACTTATCTTGGTATTCCAATTTTCACTAAGAGACTAATATTTAATGAATTTAATCCTCTCATTAATAAAATCAAATTAAGAATTTTGGTTGTTTTTTTTTTATTTAGTTGAGTATAGTTTCAAATATCATCAAGATTGGGTAATACATGAGGTTAAATGCATTAGGTTTTCTTTTTTAAAAGTTTAAATTATTATAATTTGTACCTTATACTTCAAATGTTTTTATAATTGATTCTATTGTCACTTAAACACAAAAAATATTAAGAAAATTAATTTACAATATTGTTATATAAGTCTTGAATCTTGATATGAACATTAACAAGATTGTGAATAATGTAAAATTCATAGGTGTCATTATGTAGCCATCAAACACAAGATTAAGAAATCATACATATTTGGTTTTCTATTTTAGTGAAAAGAACAACACTACATTAAATTTTAGGTGTTATGTCCAATTTAAAAATGAAAAAAATAGAATATTAATGATTTGATAATGTCATATTTGCTATTCTATTTTATCTAGAAGAATAACATTATATTCAATTTCACGTGATCCTATTTGAAAATAGCTTTAATAGTTTAATAATGATAAGATAAATTATGACAAACTTAAGGCACAAAAGAAAGCATTTTAAAGTTTAATATCTAACTTTGAAAAAGGTTAAGTCATGGTATGAATTTTTTAATTTTAATATTTATTTAACTCCTTCAAATTCCAAGGTAGATTCTTATTTACTATTGTCTAATCTACAAAGCTACCTTATGATTCATGAAAGGACTTGTATTGATTAATAACATATGAGATGATAATATCATTGTAAACAAGATTATGAACTTCATACAATGAAGAGTTCAAACTTGATACATTAACAAGATTGTGAACGCTAATATCATTGTAAATACTATATTTTATTTGAAAATTTTTCTTTTTGCCCCCAAGTCAAACTAAAGGCCTCAGTTGTACCCACCAAAGGCCTCAGTTGTACCCTCCAATGCCTTTACTCTTAAGTTAGTATCAATTATGTTGATTGAGACATATTCACTAATGGTATTACTTTCAACCAAAAACCAATCTACAAATCATAGACACTAATAAGAAAAACATAACTCCTGAGTTATATACTTCTATGTCATAATTACACTAAAAATGCAATCAAATTATAGTGTTTAAATCCAAATAATAATACATTATGCACAATGTTCCACATACTTAAACTTAAATAGAGGATCATAATGGAGATCTCTCATAGCTAGGTGAGCAACTTCTACATCTTCTTGGCATGATAATTGGTCAATGTTGCTTGGGATTACAACGTTGCATGTAAAATATCTAAATACACAACTATTGAACAATTGTATCATATTAAATACCAAAAATGTCCTTTTCATTGGCCCTATTTTGTCTTAAAGAGTATCGATAAACCTCTAACTTCATCCTTTGCAGTTATCCATCCATCCAGGTAAGTTGTCCAACTATTGTGTATCATATGTTATTATTTATTAGTACCTCTATTTGTGTTTGGGTTTTGTTAAGCTATTAAACTTAGTTTGTGAAGTTGTAATTGATAATTTGGGGACTAGTAACATAATGTACCTACAATTATGGACAATCCTTTGCAAAATAAACCCATAGGATGATATATAGGCTAGAAACCTTTGATGCAGCTCCCATGAGGCTTATCGGTAAAATATTCATGAGCCTAGGAGTCAAAATGAGAACTTGCTTTCTTGATTCATTTGGTGTAACTACACCACATACCATAGTGCTTGTTTAAATTCTAACTTTGAAAATGAACTGAGCATTGAAAAATCAAGCAAGGAAAAGCTTTTATTTTTATTCTTCATGTCCCAGATTGCACCCTGGATCATTAGATAAAAATCCAAAGATGAAGAGAGAAACACAAAATATCAATACTGTATAAACAAAGAGTTTTAAAGTAGTGATTAATTAGAGAAGTATTAACATTAGAAATTCACTTACAAATATGGACAATCCTTTATATAATAAACCCATAGGATGGTATATAAGCTAGAAACTCGTGATGCAGCTCCCATGAGGCTTATTGGTGAAATATTCCACGAGCCTAGGAGTCACAACAAGAACTTGCTTTCTCGATTTATGTGGTGTAACAATGCCACATACCATAGTGCTTGCTTAAATTCTAACTTTGAAAATGAACTTGTAGTGATTAATCATTATGTTATATAGAATGAGGATTGCATATAATAATTCAGTTATTTATTTTTAATTGTATAGCTAGATGAACAAAAGTTAGATGTCTCATCAGAAATGATCCGCTAATACTTAGAAGGAGTTAATGGTTTTATACAATTTGTAAAAGATCACATAGGTGTTAAATGTTGTATTTGTTGTCTTTGCATAGATTGCTTAAATGTGAACATGAAAAGTCAAGATGTGCTATATATAATCACATGCTAATCTGAGGCATAGATAAATTCTATACTCCATAACTTTATCATGACGAACCTTCAAAAGTAAGTTATAGTAGAAGTGTTAGTATAAGTGTTGATGATAGTAATAATAATGATGTAGACAATTGTGATATTGTTGATGATGGTGATGATGGGATTAGTAAGATGTAGAGGATTATGGGAATTATATGGAGACTATGAATGAAACTGGTTTGCCTAACATAATTGGTAGTATTACAGAAGATAATTTTGGGAAGTTATTGAAAGCTGCTCAAGAAGAATTATATCCAGGGTGCTCAAATTTCTCACAACTATTTTTTGTTATGAAGCTGTTACATTTGAAGGTCCATGATAAATGGAGTAACAAGTCTTTTGACATGTTAATTGACTTGCTCAATAATACATTACCTATTAGACACAAATTACTCAAATCTTACTACGATGCAAAGAAATTGTTAAGGGACCTTGGATTAGGATATATATCAATACATGCTTGTAAGTATAATTGTGATATATTTTGGAAAGACAGTAAAGATCTTGAAGATTGTTCCATTTGTGGTTCGTCAAGGTGTTGAGTGGATAATGAAAGGGAAAAAGATACCGCATAAAATCTTGAGATACTTTCCTATTAAACCATGACTATAATGGTTTTTTATGTCAACAAAAATAGCCACAGATATAAGGTGGCATAAAGAGAAACACAATGATGATAACATTATGTCTCATCCAGTAGATTCAATTGCATGGAAAGACATTGACAAAAAGTTTCCATGGTTTGCACAGGATTGTTGTAATGTTTGACTTGGTTTAAACTCAGATGGATTTAATCCTTTCGGTAATATGAGTACTTCTTACAGCATATGGCTGGTAATATTAGTGCCATACAACTTACCTCCATGGAAGTAAGTGAAGGAGACTTTTATGTTATTGTTATTGCTTATTCTAGGACCTACTGCTCTTGGTAAGGTTATCAATGTACATAGGCAACCATTAATTGGTGACTTAAACGATCTATGAGAGGTTAGATTAGAAACTTTTGATGTTGTTCAAGGTGAAACATTTATAATGCGTGCAATTATTTTGTGAACTGTAAATGATTTTCCAGCTTATGGGAATTTGTCAGGAAGGAGCATTAAAGGGTATATGGCTTATCCTGCGTGTAACCATCAAACTTTTTCAATAAGACTACAAAGTAAAATATGTTATACAGAACATCGTCATTATATGGAACATGGGAATAGATGGAAAAGAAGCAAATTGTTTAATGACAAAGTATAATCGGGTGAAGCTCCTTTGTAGTTGTCTAGTGATGAAGTGATTATGCAGCTATCACACTTGGTGACATTACACCTAACAAAAACCCAAGTAATAGAAAACGAAAGCGAAATGTTGTTGAGCTTAATTGGAATAAAAAAAGTATATTTTTCAATTTGCCTTATTGGAAGGAATTGTTATTGAGGCATGATCTTGATTTGATGCACATTGAAAATAATATTTGGGAGAATATTTGAGGAACTGTGATGGGAATTGATGGCAAATCAAAAGACACAATTAAGGCTAGACTATGCTTGGAAGACATGAATATAAGAAAAGATTTGCATTTGAAAATAAGAGATAATTGGTTATACATTATTCCACTTGCTTGTTGCAACATGTCAAAAGAGGAGAAGCAAACTTTTTTTCAATTTCTTAAATTAGTCAAGTTTCCTTATGGTATGTATCTAATATAGCCCGTTATGTGAATGTTAAAGAGGGAAAAGTATCGGGATTGAAAAGCCATGATTTTCGTGTACTTCTACAATGATTACTTCCTTTTAAAATACGAGGGTGTTTGCCGAAGGATGTCTATAACTTTGAGTCAATTGGGTGAGTTTTTTAAGAAATTATATTGCAAGACACTTAAAGTTGAAAAAGTTGACAAATGAAAAAAGACATAACTTTGATTCTATATAAGCTTGAACTAGTATTCCCCTATTGTTTTTTGATGTTAAGGTGCATTTGGTAATTCACTTACCATACGAAGCAAAACTTTATGGAACGTTTCAACTTCGATGGATGTTCCCCATTGAAAGGTAATTTATATTATCTTCTACTTTTTTATAAAGGTTATTAGTTAGTAAAAATTTTTAATGTTTTATATTTCGATAGATGTTCCCCATTGAAAGGTAATTTATATTATCTTCTACTTTTTTTATAAAGGTTACTAGTTAGTAACAATTGTTAATGTTTTATATTTGGTTTAGGTTTTTATGCTCTTTTAAGCATTATATACATAATAGAGCTTGACTTGAAGGATTTATTGCAGATACTTATATAGCGAATGGATGTTTGAGATTTTGTTCAATGTACTTAAATGATGTCGAGACAAGATTTAATAGACAATAACATAACTTTGATTTTGATCAAGATAGTGGCTTTTTAGTTTTCTCCCAAAAAGTTAGGCCACTTAGTGTCAAAAAATACGTGGAGTTAACTAAAGATGAATTTGAAATTGCCCATTGGTATATTTTGAATAATTGCGAGGAATTCGATAAATATACGGAGTATGTATATTACATTTCATTCAAAATTTCATATTTAAAATTTGTGATTCAATCTAAATTTCCTAATCTCTACTTACTTTTTTAAATAGAGAGCACAAAGATTTGATTCAAAGCAAAGGGATTGTTAATGTTGACGAAATACATAAGATTACGTTAGATTACGTTCCCATCATGGTTTAGGACTCGAGTGAGTTATATATTGATGGAATATTATGAACTAATGACAATTTGTATCTCATATTAACTTTCAATTATATTTTGTCCTATAGATGATATGGTTACATAATCTTAACATGTAAGAGGCGACAACAACATTATATTCTTCAGTATGTGGGCCTTATATATATGGGAAAAATATATATGTTGCATTGTTAATGGAGTTAGAGTTCGCATACAAGATCGAGATAGTCGAATTAGAAGCCAAAATTATGGGGTTGTTGTTGAGGGAAGTCATGTTGACAATTTTATTGAGTTTTACGGTGTCGTCTATGATATAATAGAGTTGCATTACATCAAGGGTAAAAAGGTTATTCTATTTAAGTGCAAATGGTTTAATCTTGATGACATAAAAGTTAATGGCAATATTAATAGCATTAATGTTAGTAAGAATTGGTATGATAATGACCCTTTTGTCCTTGAAAGTTAAGTGAAGCAAGTATTCTACCCTAATGATACTGTATTGGGCAACAATTAGAAAGTTGTTCAAAAGTTTCAACATCAAAATCTCCTTAATTTTTGTGAAAGGGATATTGGTCTAATGAGTGAGGATGGTGATTAAGGTATATCAAGAGATTGGATCAGAGTTGAATAATGAAGCCATTCAAATAGAAGATGCATGCATATCATCATTTCATAAGAGAGATGTTGATCCCAATATAGTGCAAGTGGATGAAGTATAAGTCAATCTATTCGTAGAAAGAGATGAAGACTATATTGAGGATGAATGATATGAAAATAATAATACTTTGGCCGAATGTAATAGTGATAAAGAGTCGAATCATAATATAATTAATGATGATAATTTTCAAGATCTTGATCATGATGATTGAAGGTAATAAAAGTGTTGCTTATATTGTTGAAATGTCTTATACATGTTTAAGTTATGTTAATGCGTATTGTTGATATTTCACTTATGTTAATGAGTACTGATGATGTTTCATCCTTGTTTAATGCGTATTTTTTTTTATGTTTTCTTGATATCTACATATAAAAATAATGTTCAAATAAGCAAACATGAACTACCCTTTTGACACAAACATGTTTATACCATTTGGTCTCATTTCATTTAGTCAATACTAAAATAACTAGAAACAAACTATGTTGATGTTTGAGATATGTTTATGCGGATTGTTGATTTTGACTTATGTTTAGGAGGAATGTTGATGTTTGAGTTATGTTAATGCAAAATGTTGGTTTTTGAGTTATGTTTACTCCAATTGTTGATGTTTCAGTTACGTTTTTACGTATTGTTGATATTTGAGTTATGTTAGTGTAGTATGTTCATGTTTGAGTTATTTTTTTGTAGAATGTTGATATTTGACTTATGTTTATCTAGGTTGATGATGTTTGAGTTATCTTTATCCGTATTGTTGATTTTTGACTAATGTTTATGCATAATGTTGATTTTTTAGGTATAGATATTCTTGATAATGATACCTGGTAGAAACAAAGGAAAGAAGGTGGCAACTAAAGAAATTGTTCCTCCCCCACAGCAGCCAGATCAATCTGAACCTATCCAATAACAATAACCGACTTCATCCACCAATGAAGCCAGTTAGCAACAACCTTTATCTACCTTAACTAATGTTGAGGGATCTTTAGGTCTGTTAATCTTTATCACCTATAATTAGACTTATCAAATATATATTTACATGTTTAATATGTTTTTCTTATCCTTATTCTTTTGTTGTCAGGTTCCAATACCGGCATCAGAAAAAGAGTTAAAAGTATCAATAAAGGTTCTAAGCTGCAACTCATGAATGTTGTAATGAATAACAAGTTGCCAGTACATATTGACACGTCGTAAGGTCGTCTTGTTAACAAGATCCAATCATTGCTAGGACTAAATTGCCTTGTCTTCAGCATGCCAAGCAGTTGAAGGAAGACAAATTGATGCAGAATGCTCTGGAAAAAGTTTCGCTAATTTTTCAACCTATTTAATTATATACATTTTTCCTTATTTAAAGACTAATTTCACTGTTGCTTGTTGTTCACAGATGAAGGTCAATATTGTCGATATCGATAACCCTGAAGTTTCAAGCTGTGTGACTTCATTGTTGAAACAAAAGGCCAAAGGTCATTGTTATTGACTATTTAAATACTATAAGTTTTGTCCTTTTGATGAGGCGGTAAGGAGACATTTTCTTAAACGGATGTCTCCAAAAAATTGAAGCCAAATGTGTGATTATTGGGTCTCTGCCAATATAATAGTTTGACTTCTTTCTCTTCACATTTAGCTTCCATTAACCCTGTTTCACAATTTAATGACTATTTCTTTTCTTTATTTAGGAAAAGTGTGAGAAGACAAGGTTAATAGAGGAAAAATGAAAACTCCTTACAACCAAGGCTCCAAATTCTTTGTTGTCATATGAAAAGAATATATAAGTTCTTTGTTTAGAAGTTATAATTATATTAGTAAATACAATATTATTTATTGTGTTTTCAATTAATTTTTTCATAAAACAAAGTGAGAAGGAGCTATATGGACAAGAGTGCGATAGGATCACACTATATAAACTTACTCACTATAAGGAAGGTCAATGGGGGATATTAGAAGTGTAAAATAACTATGTAAGTATAAAAATTTGTTTAAATTTTAAGTTTATTTATTTATGTAGTACTAAATAATAATATTTGAATTCAATATTGATTTTTTTTACTTTAGAATGAGATGCAGGAGTTGTCGTAAAGATCATTGTTTGATGGAAATGAGTCAAATATAAAGGTTTGACTTCTTTCTCTTCACATGTAGCTTCCATTAACCTTGTTACACAATTTAATGACTATTTCTTTTCTTTATTTAGAAAAAGTGTGAGAAAGCCAAGGTTAATAGAGGAAAATGAAAATTCCTCAAAACCAAGGCTCCAAATTAATTGTTGTTATACGAAAAGAATATGTAAGTTCTTTGTTTAGAAGTTATAATTATATTAGTAAACACAATATTATTTATTGTGTTTTCAATTATTTTTTTTCATTAAACAGAGTGAGAAGGAACTATATGAACAAGAGTGCGATAAGATCACACTATCTAAACTCACTCACTATAAGGAAGGTCAATGGTGGGTATTAGAAGAAACGCAAAATAACTATGTAAGTATAAAAATTTGTTTAAATCTTAAGTTTATTTATTTATGTAGTACTAACTAATAATATTTGAATTCAATATTGATTTTTTAAAATTTATAATAAGATGCGGGAGTTGTTGCAAAGATCATTGTATGATAGAAATAAGCTAAATATAAGTGACATTTGCAACAACGTGCTTAGTACATGATCTGGTTACATCAAAGGTCTTGGATTTGGTCCTAAGCTAACTACTTCATCCTCATCAAAACCAGCATATGTTATCCATTTTCAAGAGGAGAACTAATTACTTAAGGCTAAATTACAATGAAATGAAGAAAAGTTAGAATGTAATGAACAAAAGTTAGACTGTACTGAACTAAAGGTAACTAAGCTTGAAAAGATGGTTAAACTAATACTTGGCGACGATGAAAACGAGTCTTAGTTTGTACATAAATATTTTTGTTAACATTTTAATTAACATTTAATTATATATTATATTTTATGTAAAATGCTTCTATTTTCTAATTATTTTTAATTATGTTTTCTTTTAATAAATTATAAAACAAAAAATCTAAATATTACAAACAATTACATGGATTAAAAATGTTACCAATAATTATAATTAACATAATAAAATTTTTAATAATAATGTTTATTAAAAAATAAAAAACGTAGCTAAAAAGATTTGGCTATGTTTCTATAATCGTCACCAAAACTTTTTAGCTATGTTTATAAAAATGTCGTTACTAACTTTTAGCTACATTTTAAAAAACGTAGCTAAAAAGTATTTGCTACGAATATTTAATCATCACCAATAGTTTTGGGCTTCGATTAAAGATTCGTCGCTAAGTATTATTACCAACATTTACGATAACGTAGCTAATAACATTTAGCCATAAAACCAAGGCGTACCAAAATAGTATTGGCGACGATTTGATTTATCCTCGCCTATATCTTTTCGATACGTATTCATCTTGTAGCTAAATTTAATTTGGAACCATTTAGTAAAAATGTCACCTATAATATTTTGCTACGAGATTTTACAACGATTTGGGTGATGAATTGATATCGTCACAAAATATTATTAGCGACGAATTTAGATCTTTTATTGACAAAAATTTTCATCACCAAATGCCTCTCCTGTTGCAGCAGTGCAAGGAGAGTAAAAAGGGGGCTACATACAAAAGATCAAAAGAGCCTTTAAGAGAAGCATGCTTTATTCTGCAGTTCATTACAACACCCATAAGCATCTTAGCTCTGTGTAAAAATGGAGGAGGAGGCAACGACCCTTCAACTCGATAATCCTTTATCAGAGAGGTGGGACGAATTCCAATTGGAGGAAGGTGACCTTGACGGAGAGGAATTGCAAAGCTACAGACAATAACATTTAATAAATTTCTTAAGTGCTGTCGTCTAGGAGAGGCTCTATTCATTGGCTTCTTTAGCTAGAGAAGAAATTTTTAATGGAGCATTGTTATGATACTGATAAGTTAGGGTTGAAATTAAACGTTCTTGAAATGTTAGAAATTATTTAATTTTAAAATAAATTTTATTTAAAATGTTAAGATTTGAATTAAACCTTTGTACTTTTCCATAATGAAACATATTAACTAAACTGGACCTCTCGTTTATAATGAGTAGATGCACGCCTCTTCTTTATTGAAGTATAGATTTAGAAGGTGGACAATTACATGAATTATGAAAAATTGAAGCGTTTCAACACTATTATAAATTCACAGATCCCTTAATCGTATTAGATTGTCATCATTTGACTTTGACGACGAGTGCCAATAAATAAGCAAAGCACAGCTAGCACAATACACGATCAGCTGTTGGCTGGATTGTAATATTGTAAATAAATGAGCTTTACATATGATCAATTAGTTATACCGATTGAGCACATAATAATACGTTATAGCGAATAACTTTCCGAATTTTGCAAACAGCTAAAGTTGCATTCTTATAACATATAGAAAACAGATCTTCTGTATGATTCACAAGTTTGTTTTTTTTTCTTTTTACAGTTAATAATGTCAAAAGGCAAGGTACCGACATATGAGGATAAAAAGTATATTTTCCAGTTGTTTGATGGGAATTTAAATATTATTTAATATTATCATCCATTTAATTTACGAAATGTATTCGGTTAGGAAGCTGTAAATATTTATAACTTCTCATGTTAAAATCGCTTTTTATTTTATCATAAAAGACACAAACATAAATTTTAATTCAAACACTTCCACAGGTAAATGTCCATGAGTATAAATACTTCGAAATTAACCAAACAGATACGGGAAGTACTTTTTAATTTAGGAAAGCATCAGCTAAACCCTAGGACTAAGCTAAAAAGCCTCATCATATATCCAATTCATCTTTCAGGAATCTCCAGTTAAATAATTAGGAAAACTAAAAAAGAAAAGAAAAGAAAAGAAATCTTATCTTTTATATAGCTCTTTGTATTCTTTGACATAATTCCTGTAACATCCCAGATCACTCGCTTACAGATATTGTCCGCTTTGGGCCTTGGCCCAGCTAAGCCCTCACGATTTTGCTTTTCCCGAGGCCTTTCCAGGAGGTCAAGCACATTTAACCTCGGAGTTCTGATGGGATCTGGTCCATTAGGCCATGAAAAATGCGTCTGTAAGGGAGAGGTATCTGTACCCTTATAAAGTGTACGCCTCTCCAACCGATGTGAGATCTTACGCTCTCCACCTCCCTTAGGGCCCAGCCCTCTTTGGGATCCACCCTAGCTAGCACAATCGTTCGGATACCAGCTCTGATATCACCTGTAACATCCCAGATCGGTTGGAGAGGGGAACGAAGTATGTCTTATAAGGGTACGGATACCTTTCCCTTATAGACGTGTTTTTCATGGCCTAATGGACTAGATCCCATCAGAACTCCGAAGTTAAATGTTCTTGGGTAAGAGTAGTTCTAGGACGGATGACCTCCTAGGAAGGCCTCGGGAAAAGCAAAACCGTGAGGGCTTGGCTGGGCCAAGGCCCAAAGCGAATAATATTTGTAAGCAGGTGATTTGGGATGTTACAAGTGGTATCAGAGCTGGTATATGAACCGTTGTGCCAGCTAGGCTGGACCCCAAAGAGGTCTGGGTCCTAAGGAGGGTGGAGAGTGTAAGATCCCACATCGGTTAGAGAGGGGAACGCAGTACGCTTTATAAGGGTACGAATACCTCTCCCTTACAGATGCGTTTTCCATAGCCTAATGGACTAGATCCCATCAGAACTCCGAGATTAAATGTGCTTGGGTGAGAGTAGTTCTAGGATTGGTGTCCTCCAAGGTTAAATGTGCTTGGGTGAGAGTAGTTCTAGGATGGGTGACCTCCTGGGAAGGCTTCGGGAAAAGCAAAACCGTGAGGGCTTGGCTTGGCTAAGGCCCAAAGCGGACAGTATCTGTAAGCGGATGATCAAGGATATTAAATTGGTATCAGAGCCAAGGTTTTGCATTTTCAAAAGTGTTATTTTCGTTTTCAAAAATTTCATGAGCATTAGGAGTTGAGTTTGGGTGTCGAAGGCCTTTGGTCGAGAAGTTGAGTCTTGGATCATTAAGTTGACGTCCTTAACGGTCGGATGATTTCGACCTTGATCAGAGTACTTATCGACATTTAGGATGTTTGGGATATCAGATGAGCTAGGCTTAGTCTGACTTATTTTATTAAACGTCTTTTTCGTTGATTTTATAGTGATAGCATGGTTGGATGAGGAAAGGGAAGTCGTCGCAAGGTTGGACTTTTGCGACTATTGTAATGCTTGTTCGATGTAATACCAGTAAACTCGCAAATAGAATGCGCTACTACCGCATAGTATTATAAGGTATTATGTGTATTCTCGATAAAGATGCTAAAGTGCTGATCGACACTGGCGTGCAAAGGTCTTTTGTCAGTGTTACCATCACTAAGGATATTCGTCATCCCTTGGAGTCGTTAAATCCTCCTCTCATTGTAGTCACTCCTCTTGGAGAGCAAGTGGCTTATGATTAAGTATATACAACTTATGAGATAAAGATAGGCGATGCTGTATTATGGGCAGATCTTATTCCTCTCGATCTTTGGGGATTTTAAGGTGATAATGGGGATTGACTAGTTAGAGAGGTATCGCGCTAGGGTTGACTGTTTTAAGAAAGAGGTGGAGTTTGAACCTCATGATGGAGTCCGATTAAATTTAGTACTGACCGATGAGTATTAACGAGTTATTTGATATCAGTGATTAAGGCTAAGAGGTTGATTTGTCAGGGATGCCAAGCATTCCTTGCACATGTTATTGACACTTCTGTTGGATCCCATTTTCGGAACCCAACTCTTGCTCAGATCATACACACTGAACTTGTTTCAATGAAGTTTCCTTAATCATCAACCATTTCTCTTCTTGCTCTGACACCATTCATGTTGGATCCCGTTTGAAAACTAGAATCCAATGCTTGCGAAATCATGAAACGTGATCTTCGTCATTACTCCTTATGATTATTTATTTTATTTTATTTGAATTTCCAACACTCTTCGGAATCAGAAAACATGTACGACTTACCCTGTAGGGTTAATTCATTTAGCCCTTATAAAAAATTAGCGTACTCCTTACGCTGGGCCCAATAATCGATCCAAAATCGAAATCATTTAACCCTCATAAAGCCTAAGCGGGGTTTCCTTGTAGGGTTATTTTCAATGAAATCTCTTTAACCCTCATCATTCCATCCTCATCCTCATAATATCTCAGCCACAAAGGCTAGTCACATAGTGAAATCACAAAAATTCCGCAATTGACTTCTTCAAACATGTAGCTCTTAGTCTATAGTTTATTTAGAAACAAAACCCACCTCATTCGAAGCTCTATAGCTTAAGATATGCTTAAAGCTTAAAGTATGTTCATGGCCTACACATGCTCTCCCAACTGACCCCTCAATTTATTTCAATCAATCTTTTTCAATTCAACTCCAAAGGCTACCAATTTTTATGGAGAGGTAGAAAAACACGTTAGGAATCTAACGCCTTGAGAATCACCTCAATTGGAGGTCGGACGAAGAAATTATAGCCAAACGAATCCAACATGCTCATGACCTTCCTCGTATTGAACATGCCTTGGCGCAAACGCCATAACTCTCACTACCTATGTCTGATCGACTTTGTTTTTGAATGGTTTGTAAGTAGACATCTAGTGCTAAAACTTTCGTGAAGACCCAAAATTTAAATTCTGTCATTTGGAGCGTCAAAAATCACGGACCATATAGCCAAACACGGGCAGGCAGTGTAACCTTCGGGTGAAAGTTGTTGAGCAACATCACCTACTAAAAAAATCATATCTCTCAACTCCGACATCCAAAAATCGCATACTTTATAGCGTTGGAAAGCTATAAAGACGAGATACAACTTTTGTGAAGGGAACTCTGGATAATTCTACCTAGATTGATATAGTTTCCCCCAGAAATTAGCATATACATTTTATCCTCATGCAAAACTTACAACTTATCACAACTTCACTTTCTCTATTACAACTTCATTCAAAC
>JAOTAX010000002.1:20396339-20409117 GCA_025629825.1 Erythroxylum guanchezii | reverse complement strand
GCTTATTTACTCTATTATAAACATGTACCCACCTTGATTTCCTTGCTTAAAGACTTGACTTGCTCAAAATGCTTCTTCTCTTGTTCCTCTTGTCTCTCTTGATCCCTTCATTCTTCACTAAATGAAGGGATCCTTAGCTCAAAGGGAAGCTTGTTTTTTCTTCTTTCTCTCTTTCATTATTTTTTATGTTTCTCTCTCTTGTCTCTTTTCTCATCCACACATTTTGTTTCTCTAGCCTCTTCTCATTCACGCTTTCCCCCTTTATTTATACTTTTTTTCCAATTATGCCCTTAATGAGTCCAAACAGCCCATTTTATCCCTCCTGATAGGCTTATGCTCTTTTAACCTTAAGTGTCTTGCCAAAAATACCCTTGAACATTCTGACATAACACTTTCTTCTTGAAAATATCCTCCATTGTATTAAGTTTCTAATGCCACCGAAATCATTCAATTTGGTTCAGTGATTCAGAAGATGTACTTCAAACATTTTTGGACTGCTCTTGTCCAAAATAGTATACTTTGCACAACTTCCACCCAAAACTTGAAAGTCTTAGGAGCTAAATCACAACTCACTTCCTTTAGATATGTTGTAGATCTATGTCTCTAGTTTACCACAAATCAAAAATCATCACATTTGGATTCCTACAGATCAAGATATCATCAAAACACTGAAGTATATTCAGTGGAATAACACCAGTTCAAAATACTTAAGAGCACACTCACTGTACCCGTCCCACTCTTTTCACTCAATCCTTCTCCATTCAATTCAGATAGATTTGATTTCTGTTGGATATGTAGAGAAAAGTCTTACGAATCCAATGGTTCAAGAATCAGGTCATTTGGAGGTCTAGAGAGGAAGTTATGGCCAAAAGAAACAACCATGTTTTTGACCTCAATCATACTGAACCTGTTTCGGGGAAACAGCCATAACTTTCTGTAGAAATTTCTGATTGAAGTGTTCTTCATATGGTTCAAAAGAATCTTTTAAGTGCTACAACTCTCATTAAGACCATGAAGACAAATTCGTTTATCTGAGGGGTCAAAAATAGAACAGACGATATGATGTCATTTTTGAGACGAAGTGACGTCATCAAACGATACAAGGTTGGGAAAATTACCATAACTTGCCCTATAGATATCGGATTAAGATGTTCTTTATATGGTTATGAAGAAGATTCTAAGAGCTACAACTCCCATGAAGACGTTGAAGGAAAATTCTTTCATTTATGGGGTCGAAAATGGATCAGACCATATGACGTCATTTTTTAGACGAAGTGACATTATCAGACGAAACAAGATTGGACAAATTGCCATAACTTTTTCTACACATGTCTGATCGATTTTGTTTTTAGACCATTTGAAAGAAGACATCGAGATCTATAACTTTCATGAAGAACTCAAAGCCATAATCGGGCTCTAAAAGGATCAAAACTAGAACAGAAGATAACAACATAAACTGAGACGGTCAAACTAAGATGGAAAAAGTCAAACTAAGACGAAAAAGGTCAAACTAAGATAGTCAAACTAAGACGAAAAAAGTCAAACTAAGATGGTCAAACTAAGACGGAGATGACTTCATACTAAGACGAAGATGACGTCAGCAAAACTAAGACGAAGTTGGCCAAAACTAAGATTGAAGAAATCAAAAGGGCATAACTTTCTCTACAAATATTGGATTAAAGTTATTCAAAGACCATTGGAAAGATAAAAGAAAGATCTAAATCTTTCATGAAGAACTCAAAGTGAGATTCAGCCTCTAAATGGGCCAAAAATAGAACATAAGTCAAAAGATGAATAGTAACTTCGGCTTAGATGAACAGTACTAAGACGAATTGGATGAACAGTAACTTCGTCTTACTTTTTTTCGCTCTTCAGAACATCTCTACTTATAAAGATCATAACTTTTGACTCCGATGTCGAAATTTTTTATACTATATACTGTTGGAAAGATAAAAGAAAGATATACAACTTTCCAGAAGGCAACTTTGCTCAAATCTATTTATAACAATCCCAAATTTGCCCCTAAAGTCCGAAGACAAATTTTCTATTCATACATCAATGTGCTGCACCTAGCCCTCAACTTTATAACAACTTTTGAGGCTCTTAGATACAGAATTGAAATTATATGTCTTCATACGAAATGTATCCATATATCTCTAGTTTAATACAAATTAAGAATCATCTTGTTTAGACAACTAGAGAGAAGGTTGTGGCTAGAAGACCGAGGAATACTCAGGGAACATTTTCCAGGACAACTCTTTATTTCAAAATCTTTCCTTACACAACTCATACAAAAATCATCTTTTCTAGTTCATTTACTCCTCATTCTCAACTTCATTTCAAATCAATGTCCTCTATAAAGAAATCACAATCCATGAATACGAATAACAGAATATCCACATATGTACATATTCTTCATCAATTTACCACACAAATATTGCTTTCATTTTACTGCTAACTTTTATTTTAATTCTTCCTATTTCAAAATCTCTTATCCATCGAAACACCATAGCCAATCATGAATCTATCCACTTTTATCATTCTCTACTTTACTCTTGTCTATAAATTCTTGGTTCAAGAACTTTCATTTATTTGTTCTTAACTCGTGACTAATCACCAAAATTTCTTATTCCATAGTTCTAATCTTTCATGAAAGGGTCGAGGTCCAACATTTTCACCTTGGGAGCTCTGGTCCTTTTTGTGAAGAAGAAAGACTGATTGTGGAGGATGTGTGTGGATTATAGGAAGCTTAACCATGTCACCATTAAGAACAGATATCCGCTTCCACGCATAGATGACTTGTTTGATCAGTTACAAGGGGCAATGGTCTTTTCAAAGATAGATTTGAGATCAGGTTACCATCACTTGAGGATAAAGGAGCCAGATGTGTCCAATACTGCTTTTAGAATAGGGTATGGCCACTTTGAGTTCTTAGTCATGCCTTTTGGATTGACGAATTCACCCGCAGCTTTTATGGATTTGATGAATAGAGTCTTTAGGCCTTTCTTAGACCAATTTTTAATTGTCTTTATTGATGATATTTTGGTCTATGCTAAGAGTGATAAGGAGCATAAGGAACATGTAAGAATTTCCTTAGAGACATTGAGGAAGAATAAGTTATATGCCAAATTCAATAAATGTGAATTTTGGTTAGAGGAAGTGACATTTCTTGGACATGTGATTTCAGAGCAAAGAGTACATGTGGATCCGAGAAAGGTAGAAGCAGTTGTGAAATGGGAAGCACCTAAGAATGTAGTTGAAGTGAGAAGTTTCTTGGGATTGACCGGGTGTTATAGAAGGTTTGTGGAAGGCTTTTCTATAATAGCAGCTCCACTTTTCAAATTGACAAGAAAGAATCAGAAATTTGTATGGACAGAGGAGTGCCAGGGCAATTTTGAGGATTGGAAGAACAGGCTTATAACTGCACCGGTTTTGACTTTGCCTTCGGGTAGTGACGGATATATAGTGTATAGTGATGCCTTAAGGAAGGGATTGGGCTATGTGTTGATGCAAGGTGATCAAGTGATTGCTTATACTTCTAGGCAATTAAAGTCTTATGAGATGAATTATCCTATGCATGACTTGGAGTTAGGGACCATAATTTTTGCATTGAAGATTTGGAGACATTACTTGTATGGAGTCACTACTAGGGTATTTACAGATCACAAGAGTCTTAAGTATTTGATGAAACAAAAGGAGTTGAATATGAGACAAAGAAGATGGTTAGAACGGTTAAAAGATTATGACTTGATGATAGACTACCACCCAGGGAAAGCTAATGTAGTAGTGGATGCACTGAGTAGGAAGTCCACTATGGCATATGTGGAGACAGTGTATCTTCCTTTGTTGGAGGAATTAGCCAGACTTAAAGTGACATTGAGACAAACCGAATCTGATTGTGTATTGGCTAACTTAAGAGTGAGAAGATTAAGAGGTTGCAAGAACAAGATGAGTATTTGAGCAGGCTTAGAGAAGAGATTAAAGGTGGTAAACCTTCTGAAATAGAGGTAAGAGAAGATGGATTGATGGTGGTAGGAAACAGATTATGTGTTCCAGATATGCAAAAATTAAAAGATGAGACTCTTGATGAGGAACACAATGTGCCTTATGCTATGCACCCAGGAAGTATAAGAATGTATAGGAATTTTAAAAAGCATTTCTGGTGGAAAGGAATGAAGAAGGAAGTTGCAGAATATGCAAAAAGATGCTTAGTGTGTCGGCAAGTTAAAACTGAACACTAGGCACCTTTAGGCAAACTTAAACCTCTATCGATTCTGGAATGGAAATGGGAGAAGGTTATGATGGATTTCTTGATGGGATTGTCAAGGACTAGCAGGAAGCATGATGCAATATGGGTGATTGTGCATAGACTAACCAGGTCCTCACATTTCTTGCCAATTAAGCAGACAAATTCTTTGAATGCTTTGGGTAAGAAATATGTGGATGAAATAATCAAACTTCATGGGGTTCCAAGCTCTATAGTCTCAGATAGAGACCCCAGGTTCACCTCCAGATTTTGGGAAAGCTTACAAGAGGCTTTAGGAACTAAGTTGCATTTTAGGACAACTTTCCATCCACAAACTGATGGACAATTAGAGAGAACAATCTGGACATTGGAGGCAATGTTGAGAGCTTGTATCATGGACTTCAAAGGTTCATGGAATGATCATTTACCTTTAATTGAGTTTGCATACAATAATTCCTATCACTCAGGAATTCAGATGGCACCTTATGAAGCTTTGTATGGTAGGAGGTGCAAAACTCCTATTTGTTAGGATGAGGAAGGTGAAAGGAGACTTGTAGGGCCTGAGTTGGTATAAGTCACAGTTGATAAGATTAAATTAGTGAAACAGAGACTTAAAACAGCTCAAAATAAAATGAAGAGCTACACGGATGCATACAGAAAAGAGATGGAATTTGAAGTTGGAGACAAAGTGTTTCTTAGAGCTTCTCCATAGAAACGGGTTTTGAGATTTGGTAAGACGGGCAAGCTTAGTCCAAGATACATAGGCCATTATGAGATCATTGAGAAGATTGGGCCTTTAGACTATAAGTTAGCTTTGCCACCGGAGTTGTCTAAGATTCACAATGTTTTCCACGTATCGATGTTAAGGAGGTACCGGTCTAATCCTTCACACATAGTTCAACCTTCAAAGGTTCAGTTAAGGGAGGATTTGACATATGAGGAGCAACTAATGGAGATCCTAGATTCGGAAGAAAAGGTTTTGAGAAACAAGATTGTAAAGCTGGCTAAGGTCTTATGGAAGAACCATTCGACAGAGGGGGCAATATGGGAGCCTTTAGACGTAATGAACGAAAAGTATCCATATCTCTTCGTAAACTCAGGTAAGAATTTCGAGGACAAAATTCTTTAAGAGGGGAGAGTTGTTAGACCCCAAAAATTTTTATTTATTAGTGATAAATTTTTTCATTATTTTAGAGTTAAGTCATCAAATTAGCAAGTATGAATAGAAATTAGAAATTAAAAGTTAGAATGAAGTGTTAGAATTAAGTTGGAATTAATATGGTGTTTAATGGGTTAAGAGAGTTAGTAGACTTATAATAAAAGAAAGAAGGGGTAAACTTGGAAGAGAGTCACTAATGGAGGGTAAAATGGGAAGAAAGCCCATATAAGTTGTCTTGAATTAGAAGAAGAAGAGAGAAGTGTCGTGAGACCCAAAGAGAAAGCCATGAGAAGATAGGAGAAAAGAAAGAAGAGTGCGTGGAAGCTAGGGAAAGAAGGAGAAAGAAGAAGATTTGGGCTAAACCTAAGGTAAGTATCATCTATCTCCTTGCTTAGTAGAAAAACAAAAGGGATTTAAGAGAGAGATGAGTTGTGTAGGAAGAAAGAAGAGAAACCCTAGATGGATTTCTAAACTAGGTCCTAGGTTTTCTAACCTAGATGGGGTATGGGTAGGTTAAATTTTGAGTTAAATTTATGTTTGTTAAAATTTTTATGATTTTTGAAATTTATGAACTCTATTGGAATGTTGTTTTGAATGGAACCTTGGTTGTTTTAGGAAACTAAGGGAATCTTACCCAAGAGCAAGAGGAAAGGCAATCTTGAGCTTAGATTTTCAACAAAACTTAGGTGGGTAACATATTTATTGTTATAGTGTAATTGGGCAAATTCTTGCCTATATGTGTATTTGAAATTGACTTGTTAGTATATGTTGAAAAATGCATGATAAAATATGATTATGTTATACATTAAAAGGTGTCATGACTTTTGTATTAAATGAAAAGAAAATAAAGCTTAAAGTATAAGCAAATGAGAAAACGAATATGTGCTTTTGTTTAGGCGAGAGTGGAACCATTCTGTTCGTCACGTGCACGTTGACAAGAGCCTTCTCCTAGCTGCCCACTTGTGGCATATGAGCTCCGAAATTGGACTCATTCTGTTCATGGGGTAAACTTCAGTTTCTCCATTATGTTCTCATGGAACCTTTGAGCCATTTGTTGTGCATTGCATCTTTAACTTGTCATGTATGCTGCATTTGAGTCTTATATGCTATAAGTATTAAACTAATTGAAGAATGATTAAACTATTGAATATAAGTATATATATATATATATACATATGCTTGACTTTTTGGTCAATTATCAATGACTATAAATATGTTAGTCACTGAGCTGTGTACCTCACCCCATTATTCCCTCCTCAGGTGCAGAAAGTGAAGAATAACAATCCTTGCAGGGCATCGGAAACTCCAAGATATTAGAAACTTTTGTAACTAAGTTAGTCCGAGCAAATTTTTGATAGCTTTATAAGCATGTAAACATCAAGCATCCTCTAGAGGTTGCATTTTGTGTTAAGCCTTTGTTTATAATGTAAATTTCTAATTAAAGCTGTATATGAGCTTCGGTTGTTTTGGTAAATGAGTTTGGAACTAAAAAGATCCCCATGTGTATGTGCATGTTTCTGTGATAGTTGTATAATTTGAAAATTCAAGTCTTTCCTAGGTGTAGAAATTGTATACCAACTTCAGATGGAAAACTGGACTAATTTAAGCTAAATTAGTCAAAATTGTCTGTTGGACAATTATAGCTTATTTTTTATCTTTCCATCAGTATATAGAATGGGATTTTTGGACATCGGGGTCGAAAATTAAGGTCCTTAGAAGGGAGGATGATTTGCCTGTAAAGCTATATCGTCTATAAAGACGATTCGTCTGTGATGACATCACTTCGTCTGTGATGACATCACTTCGTCTACGATGACGTCATTTCATCTTAAGAGTTGCATCATCTTAAATTGACTTTGCTTCACCTTAAGTTGATCCACATTCGTCTGCTTTGCATTCATCTGCTTTCCACATTCGCCTACTCCGCATTCGTCTGCTCCATATTCGTCTGCTTTCCACATTCGTCTGCCCCGCATTCGTTTGCTTTCCCCATTCGTTTGCTCTGTATTCATCTGCTTTCTACATTCGTCTGCTCCACATTCGTCTGCTTTCCACATTCGTCTACCTCCTGCTTCCTCTATAGTTGACCCTCCGCTTCATCCATACATTGTTCATCTTGTATCGTCTGGTTAAAATTTTGACCCTCCATATGATATAATCTGTCTTCAAGGTCTCCATGAAAGTTGTAGAACTTGAGGTCCTCTTTCTAACCATCCAAAGAACACCATAAACCAATATCTGTAGGGGGAAATTATGGTAAATTTTCCTAATTCGTCTGTTTGTTTCAATTTGTCTGGTTTCGTTCGGTTTTGTCTAATTTTATCATCTGTCCCATTTTCATCGCTTCAGACGATAGAATTTGTCTTCGAGGTCTTGATAAAAGTTGAAGTCCTTGAAGTCTTCTTTCAAATAGTCCAAAGAATTGTTTAATCCGATGTCTATAGAGAAAGATATGCCTTTTGTCCCTAAACAAGTTTTGTTTCTATTTATGGCTCCGAATGCTGGGCTCCGGAAGCAGGATCCAGCAAGTATCTAGCTAAAACCAACCTCAACTAGATAAGAGAGATCATAATAGTCAAATCCACAAACAATCGACTTACTCCATATATGAAAATGAGATGGAACCTCTAGAATGTGTTGCTTGTAACTTCTTGTTCTTGTTTTTGTTGAATCTTTCTTATTCTTATTCTTATTGAATCTTTCTTGGAATAGTACCTTTCTTGTAATTTTGTAATAGCTTTGCTATAGCTTTTTCTTTTATATCACCATATAATGATCCTACTATTATTGGGATAGCAGTTTGCTGAGAGAATTCTACAAGATTCTCTATAGTGAACACTTGTTTAAATTTTAGAACTTTCATCTTAATTATCATTATAATTAAAATAAAACGCCTAAATATATATTATATATTTAATGAGACCTTAGCTCCTTTTGCATGCATAATGGCTATTGTTTTATAGTACATTATTTTTTAGATAATGTAAGGAACCATAACAATTTCATTAAAGATCATCTTCATCCAAATAATCATTCCCGCTAAATGAAAAAAATGGTTTAATTAGCAATTAATGCTATATTAGAACCTTACTAATCTCAAAGTAATATTGTTCCAAGTAAAATATAACTTAACTAGGATTTACTTCTAAACTTAATGTCAATGTAACCTTGAACTCAAATATTAACTCATATATAAAATAATAGATATCTTTAACACTTCAAAAGTATCATATATCTCAAATACTAAATAGATTTAATACATTATCTATGAATTTTTACTAGAATAGGAAAAATAACCTTTTTTATCTAGCTCTATAGATCTAATTCCTCGAATGAAGTTATGACCTCTTTATATCCAACCAGAGTCATTGTTAGACTATCATACTTTCAAATTTTGAATATGTTAATGATTTTTCTCTATGAGCAATGTCTTTACATACACTTACTGAAGAGGACCACTATACTCCACTAACCTTCTTGTAGATATGATAAATTCACTATCATCTCCAAAACAAACTCTTTGAATTCACCATAAAAGTGAATCTTTCTATTTCTCATAACCTTTCAATTATATATATCCATAAAGGCATTAGTTCTATTTATATGTACTGTCATGAGATTCAAACTTATCCAATTTTATCCTACTATTATCTTAAGAACTATTCTCATATAAGTGTTCATTGAAACAAATATAAGGTTTAATAAGGTATGTAAGATTATATCCAACTTTTTAGATATTTCATAACTTTCAATTGTCCAATTAGTTCTAAATTTTTTGGATAATATATGATTCCACTTAGTATTACAACGCAAAATTATTAACTTTGGCTCTTTTAAGTTCTTATTATTCCATATCTTATATGAAATCATACTAATTGATTTAACTGGAACAATAGAAGGCAAGTTATTATGCTAGGCATAGATATAAATAAATAAACATTTCATCATGTAATATATCATATTGCATTTTCCTCCTTACACAAATTCATACTATTATGAAATTTAGTTATAGAGGCACCTTATTCCCTATAGATAAAAAAGCAAAATTTAAATATCACCACTTCGATCTCATCAAAGTGCTTCACTATTCTCAATGTTTAATTTATACTTATTTTTAAACACTTTGAACTTTTTAAATTTTAAATTTTTATTTCATTTGATACATGTAACTATATCATATAAAGTCATTTGTAAATCTAATGAAATACAAGTATAATGCTTTTATGAACTGTTATTACATCTAATACATCACATGTATAAAATTTAACAATTTAATACCATCATCATCCTTTCAACAAAGGTTGATTTGGTTATTCTTCATCAATAACAATTCCCACAAGTTACATACTATTCATAATCAAAAGGATACATATATCCTAATATAGAACTTTATGATTCTTATTATTTCAATTTAACCTATATAGCATAAAAGGATAGTCTTAGTTATCTTATTTTATATTCTTACCAATTATGTTAAGTATACATTTCTTATTGATCTCACACATTCAAAATATTTGAATAAGTTTGAATCAATTACTTTCACTTAAAATTTTATTTCTTACTATGCCTTAAGCATTGCGGTAATGTGGAATCCAAATTTAGTATCAAATATTCAAAAACATGAATTAGAAATATATATTATCTCTATTATATCTTATATTTGCAAAAGAAATCATGCAATTAATTTTTCTTCAAAAGACAACTCATACTATAGAATATGCCTTTAATTATATTCCATATTTAAGGTTTTAGTAGGCCAAATTAATTGAAACAATTTCATTAAGGTAGTATACCTTTTAGCTCTACTTCATTCAACCTCTTGCATTATGTTATCAAGGTATTGACATACATCTTACATGTTTTCATGTATATGATATTGATAAATCTCCATACCTTTGTCACCAAATCTTCAACATGGATTACTAAGAATATTACATAATAGATATACAAAAATTTTTTTCTAACTTTGAGAACTCTTCTAAAAACTAAACTATGTCTAAGAAATTTGATTCACTAATTTTTAGTATCAAATTAAACAAGGTAATATTCTACTTAGACCGAAATATAAATGTAAGAAACATAAATAATTGGTTATATGTCTTGACAACCAAATAAGATTAGGACTTTAATAATATATTTGGTTACACCTAGTATTTTATTCAAAAGATTATTCTAATATCTCTTATGGGTTAGGATCTTATTGAAATTTAATTGATATTGAATTTAATGAAAAAAACAAAGTAAATTTAAATTGGATAGATATCAACTTTATCAATCACATCTTATATGACTAATAGATCTCTTAAGTGACAATTCTTGTCAAAACATAGGAATAACATTTAAATTCATATGATTATCCAAATCATAGAAGTTTAATTGATTAGGACATGTTATTATAAGACATGTGTGGGTTAAAGTGATTTGAGTTTGCCTAACAAGCCTAAAAATAAATAGAACTCTAGTTTGTTCTTATAACAATGGAAAACAATAATCGTATTCTCAATATGTACTTAATATTTTCATTCCGGATATAATTTTATTGGTCTCATTAAACTCAAAAAAGGATGTAAAAATATCATACATATAAAACATGCAATTCACATAAAAATATGAAAAATATATTTAAAACAAGAAATATATGCACACAATATCAAATTATATTCATAACTACAATTAAGTCTTGTTTGATTCTATTCATTGATCTTCATGATCTAAGATAATATTTCTAACTCCTTAAAAAATTAAATTAGAATGAACTCACTGATTTTTAAGTGAATTAAATTCCTATTCTAAATAGAAATTTAATATGATCATAAAACAATTTTCAATTTTAATTGGAAACTATTTCTATTTATCTTGACTCCTTTAATTAATTGAAAAAATAGTAAATTACTCTTCTTACTTATTATAATTTAGAAAAAAACTCATTTCTAAAATTTAATAAGACATTATAATCTAAATAGAAAATCATTTATAATCTAATTAGAAATAACCTTTTCTTAATTAGAAAGCTATTTTCTAATATTAAAGGAAAACGAATTTTAAAATTAAGTAAAAAAATTTTAAATTTAAATGAGAAAGTCCTTTCATTATTTATTTAGAGATTAGTTTCTCAATTAATAAAAAGATCATTCCTTAATAAATCAGAAAACTATTTTCAAAGATATTATAGAAAACTTATTTTTCTTAATTAAATCGCTTTTCCAAATTTATTGAAGAATAACACATTTTTTCTAATAAATCATGAAAAATATTATTCAAATAAATGAAGAAATAATTTCAAAATAAAAATGAAAAATAATTCTCTAAATAACTTAATAAATTTAATTTATTTCAATCAAATTGAAATAGATATTTTTAACTAAGAAACACATCTATTAATTATTTAAGGAAACACTTTTCTTAAAATTATGGAGTTTAATTAATTAATTTCAATCAAGTTAAAATATAATTAATTCTAATAATAGAAACAAAAACTTTTGTAAAATTTACGTAATGACTTAATTTAACTATTAATTTTAATCATATTAAAAAATAATTGATTTAATTTTTAAATTGACTTTAATTTAAAACTCATTTATGTTTATAATTTAGGTTATGTTTGGAGCAAACAACCCTAATCTAGTTCTAGGATTACTTTAATCATGTCACAAAATAGGCTTATTCCACCCGTAAAATATATTATTCATGTATCTAAGCACTCATTATGGCCTTAAGGTAACTTAACCTAATGTCTAAACACACACTTTATTATTTCTACTTTAATCATGTCACCGAATAGGCTTATTCCACCCTTGGAATTTGATATTCTTGCACCTAAACACTTATTATGGATTTAAGATAACTTAACCTAGTGTTTAAACAAACATTTTATTATGTCTAATTCATTCTAGAAACCCTAGCCTTAAAATTAAACACTAGATTCTCCACCTATAGAACGCACCACAACCTTTTATCGCCACCTACCTTTAATTTGTTACTATCACCAATGCAATACCCTTCAAGGTAGTCTCGAACACTCTCTTTTTAGTCAATGTCAAGTGATAAATGCTTAATAAACTACCTTTTTAGCCTTATGTTTAGTACATTTTGGTTGATTATTTGAAAGATTTTATTTATTTTGGTACAAATTTTGTTTTTAGTTTGTGATTAGGTCTTAATTGCCTTCGTGGTTTAAAAGGAGAAGAATTTTGGTTAAATCGGGGCAAAAAGTGGAAGAATTGGGGCTATTTTAGAGGGACAGGCTTATGTGATGAAGGATATGTTCGTGTAAGTCATGTACACAAATGTATGAGGTGTAGGAAAATCCCGGTGTGTCCATCACATGAACACGGTGCGGAAAACAAAAATTTTTGTTCCGGGACATTCCCGAA
>JAOTAX010000002.1:20383305-20396239 GCA_025629825.1 Erythroxylum guanchezii | reverse complement strand
CCTATGACTAGGGATAATTTAGATATTGACATAATTGCACATGATAGGAATCTCAGTAGTATGATCACATCATAATTACCTTCAAGCTATGTCATATATCATGGACTTCATTAATTTGATTTAAGATCACTATCAATTCATAAAGAATGAATATCAAATTAATGAAATATGCCTTTCTTTATTTGTTCATAAAGTCTGAACAAAAAGCGCTGAAGGCGATTGCCTTTAGGGCATTACTCTAACAAACTTACAGTACTGTACAAACATAAGTCGAGTTACCTGATACACAAGTCGACTTATCGGTACTGTAAATGCGTAAGTCGAGTTACAAGAGTGTACAAGTCGACTTACACTAATATGAGGGACATGTAAGTCCTTATGAGCATGTATGGTTTCAAAGATGTTGTTTGGCTCATTTGAAGGTGGACATGCCTATATAAGTCATATACACGGGATGACCACTACCCGTGTAAGCTTTTGGGAACATGTATATATGGGACTTCGAAGAGCTTTTGAGGGAAATAGTTATCCACACAGTCGTGTAGCTAACTCTGACCACCACAAAACCTAATTATGCACTATAAAATGCAATTATGAAGGCTAATTAAAAGATCAAAAGTTGGTGTCAAAGCTAGTTAGAAAAGTAAACACTCTTTAAACCCTAGGATGGTGGAAACATGAAGATTACATCAAAGATTTGGGAGAGAACAATTTTTCATCAAAGTTTTAGGTGATTATATTAGAGAAAAGGGGATATAGAATGGATTGTGATTATCTTCTTTTTAATTATTCTTCAAATTTTTGGTTTGGCTTTGTTTTCTATATTTTTAAACTAAGTTTGTTTAGTGCTTAGGTAGGATGAACCCTAAATTAGGATGGACCTTATGATTTAATTATTTATTTAATACAATTTGATTGTTGATTTATTGTGATTAAATTATGTGTTTTAAGTCTTGAATCAATATTTCTATAATATTATTTCAATGTATGATTTCATATGATTGAGAATTAAAAAATCTTTCTGTATAAATAGATCTACCATAATTAAAAATAGTTATATGAAAAACTATAGATAACCTAAATCTATTGGATTAGTTTCAAACCTAATAGTGAAATTTATGAATAAAGTAATGTAATCTTAGGGTTTAATAAGAAATATATTTTAATTAATCAACTAAGGATTAGTTGTTAATAATTTTGAGAAAGATATTAATATAGGATAGGAATTTTCATAGTCTAATGATCAGCAATTAAAGTGTATGATAAATTGTCAATGCTTAAGAAATCTTAAGGGGATGCATCACCTCAGTATTAATTATTTAATATTGATTAATCATAGTGTCATTTGTGTTCTTGTTTATCTTTTATGTTAGACTTTAGCAAATGTTTAATTAAATTATCATCGAGAGTTTATTAATAGTACATGTAGTCCTTATAAAATCAATACTAGATGTTCACTAACACTATACTATAACTCGATAAGTGTACTTACCTATAAGATCTATATGGTAGAGATCAATTATATTAAGTTTTTGGAACCATTGTTAGGGACTAGAATACTAAGAACATCCTTTTTTTTTAATATAGTAGTTATTTATCATTTTATATCTTTTATACTTTTTATTTTTAATTTGTTAAATTATTTTGTTAACTCTTATGTCTTATCACTTCTATAAGTTTTTGGGTTAGTTTATGACCTAAGGAAATCTATCTTACTTGGTTGACGAAGATCCAAAATTTAAGAGGAACACTCATAGATATTTTCGAAGGACTTTGATTGACTTTTTGTAAATGTCAATTATGAAATAACCAAAAGTGCACGACATAGTTGTAGCTAGTACTGGTAATTACGGTCAATTCCATGTCGACAATGAATAGTAGCAGTTACCATTGTCTTATCATCTAATCTAAGAATTTGGTTTTGATTTTTAATTAGAGAAAATAAAACTTAAGCAAATAAAATAAAATAGGTAGCAATAAAGAATAGAGAATTAAGAAATCACTGAGAAACTTACCGATATTAGGAATTAGTGTCTGGGGTTTCAAATCCCCCTAAATACCCTTAATTGATTGATCTTTTATTATGCAAATGTTTTATTACATCGTGGAGCTTCCTATGGTATGGTAATAGCTAACTTTTGAGTCTAATAATAACTAATCCTAAGTTTATCAACCGAATTACTCATGTCAAAGTTTATAAAATTGCTTTATCGTTTCATGAATCCTACTATTACATTTGACCTTAATCTAGAGGATTTATGTTATCCTATCTTTAGGGTTGTAATCAACTCCTTCCAATTATGGTAGATCTATTCACACATAGGATTTCTAAATCTTTATGTTATGAAATCAGATTATGTCCTAATATTTTAGATCTATTAGAACATGTATTAAATACGTAATTGAATCACAATATATCAATCTAAAAATTACATTAATAAAAGAATCGAGACATGTTATTACACAAAACTAAGGTTCATCTACCTAGGCACTAGAAGAGTTTAGTTACATGTGATAGAACACGAAATCAAACTTAAACAGAAAAAAAAATGAATTGAAAACAATGGGTTCATAATTCTAAGTCTCCCTGATTACCTTCTATCGAATATTTTTACAAGGTAGAGGATTGATATTGTATTCCAATGGATCTTTCAATGATTTCTTCATGTTTTTCACTTCTCTAACTTAAAATTGCCCTTTTTGAATGACCTCAACCTCTATATCAACTCCTAATGTCTACCTCCCTTATTTGCCTCCAAAGATGTCTTTTTATAGTAAAATTTAAGGTTTTAGGAGATACACAATTTGATACACGACCATGTACTAGACTATATACCACCCAAAAAGCCCTGAATTCGCTACATGGCTGAGAGAAGTACACAAGTTCATGCACGATCGTGTATCCCTTCTTTGCTTCAAAACTTTGTTTTATGTCCCATTTTCTTCCTAATTCTTCTCTTTTAAATCTAAGAAGGCAATTATAACCTATAAACATAATTGAAGTAAATTAAGAACCAAATATATTATAAAATTATACAATATTAGGAAAAAATATATTAAATATGGGGTACAAATATGGTCAATTATGCATCTATCAGATCTTACTTAGAGACGCAGATGTAGATTAACAAATAGAGGACTTGGAACATTAGACTAATATAAAAGGATCAAAAACCATGGTAGACCAACTAAAGATGATGTTAGATTATGCTTAGCCATACTTAACTAGGCTGGAATCCAACATTATAAGACATACTATCACCACTAATAACTTCGAGATTAAATTGAACATTATCTAGATGGTACAATAATATGTCCAATTAATTGGGCTTTAAGGTGAGGATCCTAATGCACATATAACGAATTTTTGCAAACTCGTGACACCTTTAAGGTAATTGATGCCATGGATGATACAATGAGACTTTGATTGTTTCCATTCTTATTAAGGAATAGGGCTAAGCAATGGTTAAATTCTTTGCTAAGGGGAGCAATGGTTAAATTCTTTGTCAAGGGGATCCATCACTATATGGAACCATATGGTGGGAAATTTTCTTTTAAAGTACTTTCCACTATCTAATCTTCCAAACTTAGGAATTTCATTGCTTCCTATGCTTAGATAAATTCGAAAACTTTATATGACATGTAGGAGAGACTTAAAGAGATGATTAGGAGGTTCCCACATCATGTTTTGCCATCACAAATGCATATCTATAGACATTTCATAATAGGATAAATTAAATTATGAGGTAGATGATTGATCTAGTAGCTAGGGGTGCTCTGAAACAAAACACTAAAAGCAGCTAAGAACCATATTGAAGATATGGAAATGAATAACTATTAGTGGTGCTCATCTTGAGCATAATCTAGCAAACTAGTAGATGTATAAGATGTAGATGCAATTAAAGTGTTAGGTTGAAGCTCAAAATAAGAAATTAAATAGACTAATGATTAATACTTAACTAATCCAGGTAATGTAGAGAGAGGTATATGGGCTAGAGCATTCAGGTTAATAATGTCAGGCATTGCAAGTGATGGTAAACCTTGACCGTGTGAATTATATGGGGAATGCTCCTAGACCAAAAAATAATCCTCCATTAATACATACAATCCAAGATGGATGAATCACCCAATGTCTCTTAGGGGAATCAAGGGAAACTAAGAAATAACCCTCCACTAGGATTTTAACAACATCTACCTTAAGAAAAGAAGCCATGATTGGAAGACCTAATTATGGCTAGATTTATTCAAACTTTAGAGGCAAAATTTCAAATCTATTGAAACCTTATTAAGATATCAAGAGGCTTTTATACATAACTTCAAAACTTAAATTGGTTAACTTGCAAAATTAGTTTTTAAAAGACAACAAGGAGTTTTCCTAATCATACAAAGACAAATTCTAAAGAACATGTGATGACAATAAACCTCCTTTTTCTTTAGTTTGCAAATATCTAACCATTTTCCTTTTTCTTTACTTCCTTTTCATTGCATCCTATCCATAGAAATTTCCTAAGCATCCTTTCTATGATATTGATGATAGCTCGAGGAAAAACCAAACAATGTACAATTTTAAATATGGGGAAGGGATTAATGGAAATTTCAAAGAAAATTTTCAAATTTCTTAAACTTGTTATAATCATTATTATTTATTCTTATTCACTGACATCCCAATTTAATTAAAATATGTCCAAAACAGTTTAGGTTATTATAGATTATTAAATTGAATTAGTATGCAAAAGGATGAAAATTGGATTAGGATTTTTCTATAAGCCATTATTTTTAGTAGTCATTGAGATAGTTAATTTGAATAAAAATTGCATATTATTTACACCCATTAAGCCTAAATGTGAGTTTTTGATCCTAAAAGCAAATATATCACTATATTATGCTCTATTATTCTTTATTGAATGTGTATCATGCACAGTTGTATGATTATAAAGTTTGTTTGTTTTGTATTCATGTTGAGATCATATTGTTAAACTAGAGCATTAAAATGATAAAGTTATTTAGATTTAACCATTTATTTTGGCCTATTTTCTTTAATTATTACTACCATATTTTATCCCTTAGGTGTAAATATTTTTTAAACTTAATCTTTCTTTTGATTGTTTATAACCATATTGATAGTTGATTACCCTATATTTTTGGAAAACTTTTCATCGATCTTTGAACTTTGAAGTTTTTGCATTTACTTAATTATTTGAAGCTTAGATTATATTAAAGAATTTTAAAGAGAAGGTCCAATGAGCCTATGATTGTTGGCATATAGTGTTTGTTAAATTTGTTTCTTGAGTGATTTATCGTTATTACAATTTTATACTATATCCAAAGTTACTTAAAGTTCATGTTGAAAATTATTTATTGTGTGCATATCAATTGAAAAAAAAAAGAGAAAAAGAAGAAAGAGAAAAGAAAAGAGTGATTGAATAATAAGAAGAATTATCTTTGTGCTAATGAAATTTTTTCTTAAAGGACCTATACTATAAAGAACCAAGTTTTGTATAATTTTTAAATGTAAATTCCTTTTAATTATACCCACCATACCTTTACCTAAACCCCATTACACCTTGTTTAAAAGACCTTTTGATTTTTTTTTCTATTTTACTTATTAGTGGTGGAGATATTATTTTATATAAGGATATGGCTAAGAATACTCCTATTTATGGATAAAAGAGATTTTTTAAATATATTTTCCATCCTAAAACTTTGAATGAATTGAGTGGATCCTTTGTAAGGGTGTGAAATTATGAGCTTTTGATTTAAAAGATTATCAGTGTGATTGTTATTGATATTGGCTTACGAAAGTTAGTTTTAGGGTAGCTGAAGTCTAATTGTAGGCTAATTTGGTTCATATGATATGTTAATTTAGAGTGTGAATGGATAGGCTGAGGTTAATATAGGACTGATGTTTTAAAAGTTTAATGAATTGGATTATGATTTGCTTAAGGACAAGTAAAAGCTTAAATGTAAGAAATTTGAAAAATGCTTAATATACTATAATTTTAGCCCTATATTTAGTGCATTTTGCTTGATTAATTGAGAGCTTTTATTGTTTTTATACTTATTTTGTTTTTAGTGTGTTATTAGATCTCAATTGCCTTTATAGATTAAAAAGAGAATAATTCAAGAAATCAAGACAGAAAATGGAAAAATTAGAGCTATGTTAGAGGGACACATCTATTTGATAAAGGACACGCTTGTGCAAGTCATGTATCCCAACCATGTGAGGGACAGTGTAAGGCCTTGTGAACATGTACGACTTATAAGACATTGTTTCACCTATATGAAGGTGGATGCAACTTTATAAGTCATGTATGTGGCTATCTCCATTGCCCATGTAAGCTTATGGAAATACGCATACATATCACTTTGAAGAGCTTTTCAAGCAAACGAATATGCATATGGACATGTGACTGACCATGGCCACCCTAGAAACCCTAATTTCACATTATAAAAGGCAATTATGAAGGCTAATCAAAAGAGTTGAAGTTGAAGTTGAATTTAATCACGAAAGTTGGGAGTTCTAAACACATTTATGAACCTTAGGACAAAAAAAACATAAAAATGACATCAGAGATATGATGAAGAACACTCTTTCATGTAAGTTTTTGGGGATTAGATTACAGAAAATGGGATATATAATGGAATCTCTTCTTTTTAATTATTATTCTGAACTTCTAGTTTTGGTTTTTCTATATGTTTATAAACTAAGTTTATTTAGTGCCTAGGTATGATGACCCTTAAGCTAGGATGGACCTTGTGATTTTACTCTATATTTAATAAATTTTGATCATTGATTTATTTCGATTCAACTATATGTTTTAAATATTGAATTAATAATTTCCAGATATTATTTCAATGTATGATTTCATATAATTGAGATTGATAAATCCTTTTATATGAGTAGATCTACCATAATTGAAAGGAGTTACATGTAAACCTAGAGATAGGTTGACATAAATCCTCTAGATTATGGTCAAACTTAAAAGTGAAATTCACGAATTAAGTAATGTAATCTTAGGGGTTTTAACTAGAAAGAGATTTTAGTTAATCAACCGAAGCTTAATTGTTAATAGTCTTAAGAAAGATGTTAATATGGGACAAAAATTTCCACATTCCACTAATTTTTAATTAAAGTGAACCATAAATTGTTAAGAAATCTTTAGGGGATCGATAAGTTAGGTACTAGTTATTGGATATTAATTAATCTTAGTTTCATTTGTGTTCTTGTTTGTTATTTGTGTTAGAATTTATATTATTTTTATTAAATTTTCAACCTATTTTGTCTATTAGATAATAGAAAAGAGGTTATTACTTGGACTTGTAGTACGTATAGGATCGAAACTTAATATTCACTAACAGTGTACTATAGTTTGATAAGTGCATTTGCTTGTGAGATCTATAAGGTAGAGATTAGCCATATCATCGTGTCTTCATTTGAATCAAACAACTTCTAGCGATCTCCATAGGACCTCCTTTTCACACACGTCTTCTCTCTTTACATGCAACCGTCAATTGCCCTTAATTGTTGCAAGTAACAACTACCACATTTTAGTTTTCTTATTGTGCCTCTATAACACTACATGTTTTAGATGCTTATTCTCTAGTTGCACTCACCACCAATAAGACATCACCATGGTGGCTAGCTCACATCTCCACCACCAGTAGTAATTCAAAACTCAACCAAAACATAATAAAACTCCCGGTAAGAGATCAATAAACATTGATTAACCATCATAACAAAACCTGGTGCTTTATGGTTCTCAACTACTGATTCACTAAGGAAGGAATTAGTGTATGGATTTATAAAAACCCAAGTTACTTAAGCAACTCTCATAACCCCAATCAATAACTACCAGAAAATTAATAAATTGTTTTGTGGTTATGTAAGTTCTGAATTTCCAAAACTTATAGTTTGCATATGAACTTTTCAATTCTTATTAAATTTTAATTTGATTTAATATCTTTAGGGTTTCACAACTTTCATCTTAAGTTTTTCAACTCTTGGGTTTCTAAAAATGTTAACCCTTTAACTTTTTAGATTTCTTAAGGCTTTGGCTTCAAGTTTCTAAAATTATAATCTTGTTATAACTATTTGTAAATTTCCAGTTTTAATCAAATCTAATTTGATTATAGGGTTAGCAAACTATTTATGAACTAATCTAAGTTTAGGATTTAGGTGTACAACTTTTTCAATTTTAATTCCATAATGATTCAATAACAATCAAACAAGTTTAATGAAGTTATAAAACTAAAGATGACTCTAATACCACTAATGGGAAATCAAGACAGGATCGAATCGCGAACTCAAGAAATAAATACAAACTTTTTGTTTGACTTCTTAAAAGCCAAGATCATTTAAATTATATAACATGATTAAGGCTTTAAACATAATAAAGTATAAATCATAATTCTTACCTTATTGTAAAGCTTGATCATTTTCTTATCGTTTCCCTCAAACCATTTCTAGAATTGGCTCATCATAAATATTGTTGTTGTACAAGTGTCCAGCCTCCAATAGTATTCATAGAACATATAGAGAGAACTCTACTAGTAGTGTGGAGAGGGTTAGGTAAAAAGTACTAGCTCTTTTAGGGCCCAAACCTATTTAAAATAAGGCTTCGACCTTTTTAGTAATTTAATTAAAGTAAAATTCAGATTTTAATTAATTTATAATTAGTTATAATTAAATACTAGTTGAGCCTAAATGAGATATAATATCGTATATTGGTCTTTATTTATTAAATGTACCACATGTATTCTTAAAATTTCTTAAATATTACAGTCAAATCTAACTTGATTAAAATATTTTTCTCTCTTCAATCCATTCTTTTTGCGTGACCTATTAGGTCATAAATATGATGGCAATATATATACATTATAACCTTAAATCATATTAGGATTAGATAAATCAAACTTCTTTAATTCATCTTTAATTCTCTAATTAAATAATTCGTATCCATAAATCAAAATTGGAGTCTAGTAATGCATCATGATTAAAATATTTAGGAATGTCAAAGTAGATTTAACTAATTGTTTTGTGCATGATTTTTTCCTTATAATTTAATCCTTTGATCAGATAATATTTCAATTAAACATAAAGTACAGAGATAATATCTACTATATTTGAGTCTAATCAAATTTGTTCTCCACCATTTGTAATTGATTCTATCTATAATATTTAAAAACTATTCTCAAATTTTTATTTTACCTTGGTAAAGTATTTATTGAATCAATACTAATTAAGAAAAAGAGAACATTCTTCATAATCACTTTAAGGTGATCAATCATATATTAATCACTCAGCTACCTCTATATAGTTCCTACTATATTTGATGAATATCGATTAAGCCAACCTTAACTAAAATAGGTCATAAGTTGTATTAAAAACATATAAATCCCTGTATGAGATCCTTTGGAGATCTTAAGTTAAAAAATAACTTATACACTAATCACAATGAATATTTTCATATAAATACATATAATGTACCAAATTTCAGGAATCTAAAATATCTCCTGAGCTTGCATTCAAAGTATCCTCAAAGCATTCTAGTTAATATCAATGAATAATCAAAGATAAGCAAAAAAGGAGGACACATGTCCTGGATGAGATGACAAATAGATAAGGGTGGTTAGAATTATTTTATCTTAAGTGTCCCCTATAATATATTATTACTAATAATATGGTTAAGGTCCCATATTAGGGATATAAAAATATTATATGTAAGAACTATCATTCCAACTTATAATTAATTTACCACTTTACCATGTTTAGAAAATAATGTGAAAAATGGGATTCTTATATAAGGTCACTTCAGTGAATTTATTCTCTAACAAGCACTCACGTATTTATTTAACTATCTCTATACTTTAGTCTATAATTCTTTCCAACAAATAAATATAATGTATGCTAGTCTTTTATGCTATGATATCTAATCTTAATAAAATAGTAATTAGGAACAAATTAGAGATAATACATTAATCCAATATGAATTTCATAATTATAATCTCATCATAATTTAATTTGTAATGTATATTTATCTCATAGACTTTATAATATACATATAAATATGTACAAGATAAAGAATACCTTTAAATAATTATATAACCAAACTACGACTAACAGATTGACTGTAAGGTATAAGTTAACAACTAAATGCATTCTCGATTGATTGATAAGACAATTCCTGAGAATTTTAGTAAAATAATTAAACAAAGAATTGATCTCTTTAAGACAAGAATATGACGAATTAAAGTAAACTTTATCATAACCATAATTAAAAATAGTAACAAATCAAACTTTAGAAAGAATATATCGTATTACAAGAATACCATTTATTAAATGTTGACTAATAAATTTTTATTTAGCAAAACTAGATAAAAAAATGAAAAAAAAGGACCTATAGATGATAATTCCAACAAACCAAAATATTTTAAAAATCAATTTGTTTATTAAGAAGCATTTTAATAATTCTAATAACATGTTGATGAAATTTAATTTTTCCATGTAATACCAAAATATATCAATATATTAGACTTGTGTATCTTATAAACCTTCGTGGTTTTGGTAATGAATTACTTTAACTTAAAAAAAAAGAGTATACAAATATTTGTAATAATCAGTTATGAGCATAATGAAATCAAACTATAATTATAAACATATTGATAAATAATATTGAAAGCCTCGAAGAATGTAGTTTCGTAAAAATCCTATTCTGCTGCAGTTGCTTTGAACTGTTTCTATCGGTTGCTTATTACAAAGCAATTGTATTAACAACTGCTAATTTTCATAATTATGGAAATAAAAAAATTAAACATGGAACCAATAGATCAACAAATGAAATTTGGTAACGCAGTTCGGCACACCCAACCTACGTTTATAAGGCCCTCACCCAACTTAATCAACTTTCATCATGATATAATAGTTTTATGCAAGGCTTTACTAAGCCGACACTACACAACTCTTGACACTATCTACTCGTCTTCACACCCCGTGAAAGTATTTTACTCTTAATAACACAACCACCTTATGCTAACCTCAATAGAGGATTTTTACAACAATAAATGATAATAAAGATGAAAACAAAAACTCAAGTGATTGAAACAAAAGTAACATAAACAAGGAAACACTTGAGATAAAAATACTACCCTAAAAATGCAGCTTCAGCAACCGAAAGTATGGGAAGTTGTAGACTAACATTTGCTATGAACCATTGAGAACAATCATTGAACAGTCCACGCATAGTAGTTCCAAAAATTCATTAATTAGATAAGTGTTTCACCACCAAAACATTACAAAATATAGTTGCACACTTGACAAATTTATTGCACGTTTTCCCTTACCTAAATGATGAAACAACTATCCAAAAATACACGAATTTATGCTGAAAACACAACTGCCAAAAATAGCTTAAATCACCAAAAATTTGTTGCATCTCTATCTGAAATTATTGACATGTAAATCGAAATAAATCCTATTAGGATTCAACTTTAAGTAGAATTCCATTTGCATCTCTATCTGAAATTGTTGACATGCATATCCAAATAAATCTTATCAAGATTCAACTTTAAGTAGAATTCCATTAAATCCTATCTTATCCAAGATAGAGAAATCATATCCCAAGTAAACTTCTTATGACATATGACATATTATGAATATTCAACTACAAATATTGCCCAAAATAATTAATTAGATATCTTAGTAAAATATCTTCACAATCTTCCCTTTTTTGACATTTTTTGTCACATATAAGAACTCCCCCTAAACACGAGAATTGGACACTCCCCCTAAATTGAATAGTTACCAACAAAGCACAAAATATTGGCATTTGAATAAACAAGTTTCTATCTCCCCCTTAGGACAAAATAATGCCAAAACATAAAATATTAGCAGTTGAATAAACAAAATGCGATTAATCTCAACAAATAAGGAGACATAAAAATTAGTAGTAGGTGCAACGGAAGAATCATAAGCTCGTAGTGTAGTAGTAGAAAGCCAAGATGAAAATTTATCATCGATCAAAATACTAGCCAACATATCTTTACTCACATCAAAGTCATCCGTATACGACTGATTAAATTTATAAACCCCAAAAATGCATTCAATGAATCATAATCAAACTTAATCAATCTCCCCCTCACATAAATCATATGAAATCATAAAGTTGTATCATCCAACACTCACTTATCCAAATCACAATAAAATTCTCGCACCAACTTAGCATCAAAATGTTATGACAATAAAGAAGAATGTAAGAAATTCCTCTTAGTCAATAAAGCATCCAAATTAAATTGTTTATACTTAATTAAATTTATAGGATGATCAAGAACAAACCCGGTTGAAGCGAGAGTATCCCATCGTTTTTGGGTTATCGAGGAGTAAAATTTAAGGGACAAAGCTTGCTTTACTTAGAAGCCAGCAGGATCAAATATAATATATGAATTAGCTTCTTTCTTGCAAATTTAACTATGTACCATCTCCTCTTCAAAGAGTTTCTTAAATCCCTCAAGTGTGAAGTTGGCAAGACAAACCCCCTACCATGACTCAATTGCAAAGTCAATAGGTTCCGTAAACAAAAATTCTTTAGTAATTGACTTGTTCAACTTCCACATACTTTTCTGAATAACTTAAATCTGCACTTGTTCATAATGTCAATAAACTCATTTCTATCAATTCCAGTAAGGCACAAGACATCGGCAACAGTATAATTTAGGATGTTATCGTAAGGTGAAGTGAATCACACGTTAATACAATACTTAGAAAATGATAACAAATACACGAGAAGGGGGGGTTGAATTGCGTATTCCCCTTTTTGAAAGCTCTTTCAAAAATGTTTGTAAGAAATAAAATTCTTTTACATAATTTCAGTAAACTTGTGTAAATCAAAACTTTGAAAAACTTTGTTTACGAACTAAGTAATGATAAAACTTGAATCTA
>JAOTAX010000002.1:20359794-20374918 GCA_025629825.1 Erythroxylum guanchezii | reverse complement strand
TAATTCACCACATCGGCAAACCATGGAAGCTTTTCATTGACTCTGAATAACTGCTCATCTGCGAAAGTCTCTTGGATAGGTTTTGTTGTCTTTGATTCCCTAAGCTCTAATCTAGACAAATGGTCGACAACTGCATTTTTGTCCCCTTTTTGTCTTTGATCTCCATATCAAACTCTTGCAAAAGCAACACCCATCGAATGAGCCGCGGTTTGGCATCTTTCTTTGCAAACAAATATCAAATTGCTGCATGATCTATGAAAACCATAACTTTGGACCTAATCATATATGATCAAAACTTGTCCAAAGCAAAAACAACCGTTAACATTTCCTTCTCTGTAGTAGTGTAATTTTTTTGGGCATCATCTAAAGTTCGGCTAGAGTAGTAGATAACCTTAAACATTTTCTCTCGCCTTTGGCCTAAAGCTGCTCCCACTGCGAAGTCACTCACATCACACATAATTTCAAATGGTTGTTGCCAATCAGGTGTGATCATCACAGGAGCTGAAATAAACTTTTTCTTGATCAACTCAAAAACCTACAAGCATTTTTCATTGAACTCAAATTTCACATCCTTTTCTAAGAGATTGCAAAGGGGTTTGGTGATCCTAGAGAAATCTTTGATGAATCTCCGATAAAATCCTGCATGTCCAAGAAAATTGCAGATACCCTTTACATTTGTCGGTGGAGAAAGTTTTTCAATAGCTGCTGTTTTGGCTCGGTCCACTTCAATGCTATGGGTAGACACTTTGTGACCCAACACAATTTCTTCCCTCACCATAAAATGGCATTTCTCCAAATTGAGCACCAAGTTGGTATCCTGACATCTTTTCAACACTAGAGATAGATTATGTAAGCACTTATCAAATGAATCACCAAAAATAGAAAAATCATCCATAAAAACTTCCATAAAATTCTCAACCATATCTGAAAAGATAGCCATCATGCAACGCTGAAATGTAGCAGGAGCATTGCAAAGACCAAAAGACACGCCCCTAAATGCAAATGTGTCAAAAGGACAAGTAAATGTGGTCTTTTCTTGATCTTCAGGTACTATGGCTATTTGGTTATATTCCGAGTAACCATCTAAAGGGCAGTAAAATGCATGTCCTGCAAGTCTATCCAACATCTGATCTATAAAAGGCAAAGGAAAATGGCCCTTCCTAGTGGCTTTGTTCAACTACCTATAATCCATGCAAACTCTCCATCTGGTGATTGTCCTAGTGGAAATAGTCTCATTGTTAGCATTTTTAACTACAATGAATCCACCTTTTTTAGGAATAACCTGAGTAGGACTAACCCATGAACTATCAGAAATTAGGTAAATGATTCTAGCCTTACGCCACTTCTGAATTTTGTTCCTAACCACCTCCTTCATTACTGGGTTTAATCTTCTTTGGGGTTCAATGCTAGGGGTGAATGACTCCTCCAATAGAAATTTATGCATTACAATAGAAGGACTAATTCCCTTAATGTCTTAAATTGACCATCCCAATGCATTTTTTAACTCCCTTAACACCCTAAGCAATTTTTCTTCTTATAAATGAGTCAATGAAGATGAAATAATGACAGAAAAAGTTTGATTAGCATCCAAGAATGCATATTTTAAATTTTCAGGCAAGGGTTTCAAATCAATCAATGGATGCACATCTTTCACATCACCGACATCATCAGCATTAGTCACACAGAACAAAGGCTCAGGTTGATCAATATTTTTCAAGCATTCAAAACAATCCAATATCGTCATCAAACAAGCATCATCATCGTCCATAGCATCTTTGATAAACATACCTTCCAAACATGTCAGTAATTGGTCTTTAGAGATAATGGAAGGAAAAGATGTTACCACACATAAGGATATGACATCCACTCGGTTGCACGTCAGTGTATCAGTTGGATGTTTGAGTGATTTGTATATGTTGAATTTCACCTTCTCGCCATTTACAAGCAATGTTAGTTCCCCTTGTTGCACATCAATCACTGCACCTCCGGTAGCTAGGAATGGTCGCCCAAGTATGATCGGGATCTCCTTATCTTCTTCCATGTCAAGCACCACAAAGTCTACAGGAAGAATAAATTTGTCAACACGAACAAGAACATCTTCTACAATACCTCGAGGATAAGTGAGAGAACGGTCAACTAGTTGAAGGCAAATTGTCGATGACTTGACTTCTCCTAATTCCAGCTTTTAGAAGATGGAAAGAGACATGAGATTTATGCTTGCCCCAAAATTGCAAAGCACTTTACCAAAATGTGCATTACTGATCTCACACGGAATTGTGAAGCTTCCTGAATCTTTCAATTTCTGTAGTAACTTTCTTTGCAATATTGCACCACACTCCTCGATCATCAATACTATCTCATAGTCTCCAAATCTCCTCTTTTTGGTAACAATGTCCTTAATGAATTTTGCATAATTCGGTACTTGTTCAATAGCTTCAATTAAGGGGATGTTGATCTCAAGTTTCTTAAAGATTTCAAGAAATTTTGAGAATTGATCATTGATTTTCTTTCGTTGAAATCTTTGAGGATATGGCAGCTTTGGGATGATTTTTTTTGTAGTTCTCCTTCTAGTTTCTTCTCTGAACTAACTTCCTTCTCAACTTGTGTAGGTTCACTTACCTCTTACAAGTATTCTTTCCTTCGTTATCATTGGACTAAGTGGAGTTTTTTTCTTTGGGTTTCACCTCTTCCAATTCTTTTCCACTTCGAAGAGTGATGGCCTTGCACTGCTCTCTCAGGTTAGTTTCAGTATTACTTGGAAATGTCATCTAATTTAAATTCCCAACAGCATTTGCAAGTTGTCCCAATTAAACTTCCAAACCCTGCACTGAAGTCCCCATACTGGTTATTTGCATCTTTAGCTCATCCATCTCCTTATCATTCTTGTGAAAACGATTTCTTATCTCAGTTACAAAACTGCCAATCATTTCTTCCAAAGAAGGTCTCTGTTCTGCCAATGGTGGTCCATATTCAGGTAGATGGGGCATGTTCCTTTAAATACCATAGTTATATTGCTCCTTAGAGTTATAGCCTTGACCATATTGATTTCCCATTGGCTGTGACTTAAATCCCAAGTTCCTTTGGTTAACAAACTGCGTTTGTTCCACCCCCTCATCATTGGTGTAGAATGAATGACTAGTAGCTGCCACCTACTCATTATGTTTTTCCTTTGACATGAATTTTGAAAATTGATTCGATAGGGCTGCCAGTTGAGCAGATAACTGAGTCACTTGGTCCACTTCTAGAATTCCTCTCTTTTCAGTATTTCTCTTGGAGGGCCACTGGTAATTGTTTGAAGCCATATCTTCCAGCAATACGCATGCTTCCTGAGATGTTTTTCTTATCAGAGTACCACCTGTTGCTGCATCTACAATGGTTTGAGTCTGGCCATTCAACCCGTTGTAGAACATTTCCATTTGTACCCAGTCTTGGTATCTGTGATGTGGACACTTTCTCAAAAGATCTTTATACCTCTTCCAAGCTTCATGCAATGGTTCCAAGTCATGCTGTCTAAATGTACTGATCTCTGCTCTTAACTTTGTAGCTTTACCAGGTGGGAAAATTTTAATCAAGAACTGTTGTGCCACCTCTTGCCAAGTTCGCATTCTATCATTATAAATTGAGTGAAGCCAATTCTTTGCTTTGTCCCGAAGAGAGAATGGGAACAAAGTGAGCCTAATGTCATCTTGCGTTGCCCCTTTAGTCTTGATAGTGTCACATAATTCCTGAAAACTTACAAGATGATCATTTGGATCCTCTATTGGTGCTCCTCCAAATTAATTTATTTAACCAAATTGATGAGTCCAGGCGAAATATGAAAATTCTGAGCACGAACATTAGGTCTTTGGATACCATGATAATTGTCTACCATTGTAGGCTGAAAATATTCCCTGATAGGACGTTGTTGTAACTGTTCCTGTTCATTTCTATTTTCTCCTCTTCCATTTCCTTCGGTCAAATTAGCTACACCAAGTCTGGCCTTTAACTGAGTTAATCTTAGAGCCATTTCATCCCTCTCTCTTTGTATTCTCTAAAGTTCTTTTGCTTGATTTTCCATTTTCTTTTGCCGACAAATTGACTTTACTGTTCTTTCCAACTCTGGGTCAAACTTTCTTTCTTGCCCTCTAGTGGTTCGGGGTATACAATTGATTTTACTGTTCATGAACCGCAAGTGCACGGTTGTCAAAATGAGTAATAAATCGGTAAGAACCAAGTCGTGTCCACAGGGATTATGAGAAAATTCAATTCTACGCTAGCTAACGGTATTTGAAATTGGGTTGGATGAAATTTTAGCAAATTAAAATTAACGTAAAGAAATTTTTCTCTTTTTTTTAAAAACAAAATTAACTTAAATAAATTTCTAAACAACTACCCAATTCAATGTGACCAAAATAACTATGAATATGACAAATTTGTGCGGTAACTAATTAAGAAAAGATTTCAACAATTTGCTAATTAAAAGTTTTAACGGCAAAGAGGAATGACTTTCTCTTAGGTAATGATATTTTTGTCAACCTTAATATTGAATTAGCTATTCTCCACAACTGAAATATTATACCCTTGTAGGTGAATTTTAAAAGTAATTAATCCCTTTTTTCCAAAGATGAATTAATTTATCCACTCTATATGTCACATAGTAATCTCTTACTTAAGTTTTTCCTAGAGTTTCTTAAGTCCTAAACCTTCAATTTTCACCTCCTAAGTTTCTTGGGTCTCCCAACTCACAAGAAAATCCTAGTCGAAATTTCCTTTAATCTTCTAGCAAAAACTCTCTTTTTCCAAAGGCAAATTTATACCAACGCATTTTCCAATAGCCCAAAGGAATAACAAATAAATCTAAGGAAAAATCAACAAGTATATGAATATTCAGTCATGGATTCTAGCAAAATTCAATATTAAAGCATCATCAAAAATATTAAATCCCCTAAGAAAAATTAAGGTTTTAGCCAGAAATCATCATGCCAAGCAATCCACAAACATACAGCTTAAATAAACTCATGACGGAGTCAATTAAAAATAAAGAACAAAGCTCTCCAAATTCCTTTGCGTGGTCGCTTCTTTGGCGGTGAATGGATGCTGTGTTATTGGGCGAATGGAGGCTGGTACATTGGTGAAGACTCTTGATTGCATCCTTCAAGTCTAGAGGCTCTTGCATTAAGCTTGTGAGTGAAAGATTATAGATGAGTTGTGTTTTTGTGTGAAAGAAAATGGGATGAAGGTTGTGTAGAAGATGGCTTGCGTTAATGAGGATTGGAGCTGCTGGAAAGATGAATGAAGGCTTGTATGTTGGTTTGTGGGCTGGTGAAAAATGAAGGCTAAGGTGCGTTGATGGAGAGTTGAGGAAGGGTTCTTGGTGGATGAGAGAGCAGATGGTTTCGGTGGAGTGGAGGTGGAGGGCTAAAGTGTTGAAGAAGTTGCTGGAGAAAAATGATAGGAGGCTTCTTGGTGGAGGGCAGCTTGTGAGATGCGTGGAATGATAAAAAAAAAATCAGCTACTTTGCGTGTGAAGACTTGCGTTGTGAGTGGAGAGATTTGTTTTGCGTGAAAGATTTGGATGAAGGTAGATACATTGGTGAGTTAGAGCTGAAAAATCAAGGCTTGCGGATCAAATATTTTGGCTGGAGCTTGAAAGTTGAAAAGATAAAAGGAGGCTTGCCTTGGTGGATTTGTGGGTTGCTTTGGTGTCTTGTGTGTGGAGGATTTTGCTTGCTTTGGAGGCTATCTTGTTGTGCGTAATTTGTAGAAAATGGAGGCTGCTACTTATAGTGGAGTGTTGTCTTTGCATTGGCGTGATTGGAGGCATGAAAGGCAATGTTGGAGTGAAATAAAGATAGGAACCAACTGAGGCAGCATTTTCTTGCGTGAGTGGAGGGAGCTGGTCAATAAAGGCTGTTGCATGTGTGGGTCGTAGGTGCTGCATGCCTTGAATAAAATGGAGGCAATCCTTTGTTTTTTCTTGGATGCTAGTTATGGAATGAATTTTTCAAGGTCAATTTCGATAGTGCATAAAAATTAAATGGTGATGACTTATGAGCTCAAATTTTATCCGTATCTTCTTCTTTGAGTTAGCTTCAATATAAGACTTGAATTACGGGATTTCTCTATCTGAGTCAAAAGTTATGGCCGAAACATCGTTGAAAAGTCATTCTGGCGATCCAAAATATGACATGAATTTCATTAATTTATTTCTCCTGAATTCCAGCTCAGAAAAATCTGCAATTGCTTGCAAAAAATCCAGCAATGAGTCAAGAATTTAAGTATGAAATTTTAGAATTTTTGGCTAAACCAATCTCGAGATAAAAATCCTATAATGACTAAAGGTCAAGTCTGCTAAAAACCCAAAAATAGTGCAATTCGAGTCTATTTGTTTCATTTATGCATTTTACGTCAACGAACCTCGAATAATGCTAAAACATGATAAACCAGCCATAGATGAACATAAAATGAATGTAAATGACTCTGAATTAAGTACTAAATATATATGAAAATATGAGTGTATCAATATGGCCTCACTTTTTTTTAGAGTGTGATATGGCCTCACTTACAATCACGTATGAGATCTTATATAACTTAGAGGAAAAATAAGAACCACAACTTAGGAATATGGGTTTAGTGACACAATTGTGCTAGAAAACATGTACCAATTTCAAGGAACACAGTAAGATCTACAGTTTACTAACATGGTTATGTTGAAGATTATGTTTATTATAAGGTTTGGAGTAATTGATATATGTATTACAGTTGAGCTTTACATTTATATAGGGGAAGATTACATTTGAATGTAATCGTATCTTGTGAGGATCTCAAGGGATAGACTGCTATAACAACTAGAATAAGATCTCCAGCTAACTATGATTTATCCTTATTGTGCGCCCTCAAGTTGTAAGGGGGTGGGAACCACTTGCAACTTGTCACATAGATGCTAAAACTTGGCCTTAGACAAAGGTTTGGTAAGAATGTCTACACATTGATCAGAGGAGCAGACATAGTGTACCTGAAGTTCCTTCTGGCGGACCTTGTATCGCACAAAATGAAAATAAACTTCAATTTGCTTGGTTCTAGAGTGAAAAATTAGATTGGCAGTCATGTATGTGGCACTTAAGTTGTCAGACCAGATTATTGAAATGGCTGGCGGATAACCTAATTCAAGGAGCAAAGTTTTAATCCACAGAGTTTCTGAATTGACAATGGCAATTGCACAGTATTCAACTTCCATTGATGAGCAGGAGACGAATCTTTGTTTCTTCGCATACTAGCTAACTATACTATTGCCTAAAAAGATAGAAGACCTTGTGGTTGATTTTCAATCATCAACAGATCCTCCCCATTTAGCATCACAGAAACTGTTAATGTGCAATCCTGAAGCTTTGGAGAGAAAGATATCATAGCGAGATGTAGCCTATAGGTAACAAAGAATTCGCTTAATAGCAGACCAGTGGACAGAGTTGGAGCATGCATAAATTGTGCTACACGATTGACAGCAAAGGCAATCTCAGGGCAGGTAAAGGTCAAGTACTATAAACCACCTACAATAGAACGATACTTAGTGAAGTTGAGATGGGGTTTGCTCGAATGAATGCTTCATCGGTCAGTGGTAGCAGCAGGAGTGGAGACGGGATTGTAGCTACCCATATTGGCCTTCGCAAATAGTTCCAGAATGTATTTATGTTGAAGAAAAAGACCATCCTTGGACCATTGTGCTTCAATTCCCATAAAGTAGTTTAAGGATCGAAGATTACAGATTGAAAAACATTGTTCAAGCTGACTAATTAGATGTTGAATATATTAAGAGTAATTGTCTGTGATAAGAAGGTCGTCAATATAAATAAGGCAATAGATCTTCTGAGAGCCTTATTTAACAAAGTATACCCATACGTACTTGCTGTAATGAAAAAAAAAGACGTAATAGTTGTACCCATCAAAGGAAGGTATCGGTGAAGGACCCCATAAATCATAACAGATCAATTCAAGAGGGCGAGTGGCTTTATAAGATGAATTAAGAAAGGGCAAATGATGTATTTTTCTAAAAGCACATGCATGACAAATAGAATCAGGAGAAGAGTGAGAAAAAGAAATATTATTATTGTCCAAGAAGGTTTTAGCAATCATAAGCGAAGCATGTCGCAAGTGATCATGCCAGACATCAAAATTGGTCCTAGTTGCATTTGTTGAATAACAAACAGGATGAACTAAGGGAAAATGATATAAACCATGACTATTCGGGCTTTTGAATAACACCTTCTTCGTTGTCAAGTTCTTGATGACGAAGTGATCAACAAAAAATTCAAAGAAAATGTTGCTAGACTTGGTAAGGGAATTGACAGACAATAGATTATTATAACCCGAAGGTATACAAAGAATATCACAAAATTTTAGAGTAGAATTATCAGCAAAAAAATTAGAATGACCATTATGAGAAATAGGAAGAGAAGAGCCATTACCAAGTGTAACATCTTTAGGACCATGAAATTCTGAATGAATATTCAGATTCTCCAATTGCGATGTTAAATGATGAGTAGCACCAGTGTCCACAATCCAGGGTTGGGTGGAGGAGTTAATAGTAGTGGTAAGATTGGAAGCGGGTTTGGATAAGGAGCGTCGCTTTTTATTTAGCTTCGGAGAAGGACGAACTTGCAATATGACCGAAGCCTTTGCAATTGTAACAGGTGAGTGTACTGCTGTCTAAAGGCACCGATATCGTATCAAAGGAGGAGATAGAATACCTACCATGGCCACGATTGCCCTTTCCTCGACCTTGAAACTGGTGGTTTTGACAATGTGAGTAATGGACAGGCGGTTGAATGATTTCGGCTTAAACTTCCATTGCTAATTATCGTTCCTTAGAGAGGAGCAGACTATAAAGGTCATCAAATCGAATTGATTCCATTCGTGCTTTCAGAGCACGAGTAAAAGGCTGGTATGCCTGTCCAAGGCTAGCAAGAACATATTCAACAAGATCATCGTCTGAAACAGGATGACCCAAGGCTGAAAGCTGATCCGAAATGCTTTTATCTTTCTGAATGTAAGTCGGAATACTATCATTCTCCTGATGTAGCGAATGAAGCTGTAACTTCAAGCTCCGAATGTGAGGACAAGATCCAAAAGAGTAAGCTATAACTAGCTTATTCCAAGCTTCTTTGGCAGTTGTTGCCCCTACAACTTATGGCAAGAGAGATTCAAAAACTAAAGCCACAAGACAGCTTAGGACTTGTTGATCTCTTTGTTCCCATAGTGTAAACATAGGATTCAAAACATGGTTGTCCACAAATTGTGGAGGAGGAAACTCACTACCATCAATGTGACCAGCTAAGCGACACCCTTTAAGCATTGGGATTAACATGGTTTTCTAGAGCAAAAATTCGATGAAGTAAGTTTAATAGGCAACTGATGAGAAATATTAGAAGAGAAGGAGAATGCAGAAGACAAGTCATTTGTGGAAGGCAATATTGGGTTTGTCGACATTGTCTAGAATGGGTGGTAAAACCTCTTTGAAGCTCTAATACCATATAAGCTTTGGAGTAATTAATATATGTATTTATAGCTGAGCTTTACATTTATACAGGGGAAGATTACATTTGAATGTAAATGTAGCTTGTAAGGATCTCAAGGGATAAACCCGTATAACAACTATAATAAGATCTCCAGCTAACTATGATTTATCCTTATCATTTATCATCCAGAGGAAGCAGTGAGTTCCATAATCTGCATTAGATTTCATTTAAGGTTATAGGATCAACTTGTATGCATCATTTATTAAATCACTTACAGAAATTAATTTTAATTTCCAATGACTAAAGAAACTTTACATAAAATTTTTCTCCTTTCCCATGTCCCAATCTTTTTGATGATTTATTAATTTAAATTTCACAATTATCTTATATGTTGAAATTCGAACTTATAACTACACTTCATCATTTCAAAGATACTTAACGGATAATTGTTACCTTATTTATGAGTGCACCTATAATCATCATCCCCTACTCATACATGATAGATTTATTTGATTAGAATTATACGGTTTGATAAAAAGAAAACACACGAAAGAGGAGGGTGAATTGTTTGTAACTTAAAAAATTTTTGCAAACTGCTTTCAATTCGGATAAAGACAGGTGCCTGTTGAAAATTAAAAATTATAGAAGTCTGTCAGATGAAACTAGCCTGTTAAACGACAGGAGTTTGCTAAAGAAGAAGACCAATTAAAAAAAATTTAAAATAAAAGACACCTGTTGAAATAAAAGGAATCTTTAGCGAATTATAAACAAAAGGAACCTATTTTAGAATTGAAGGAGCCTCTTATTGAAATGAACACACACAAAATATAATGCAGAAATATAAAAGTTAAGATAAGAGAGAGAATGACGCAATCAATTTATACTAGTTTGGCTTATAACTCAAGCCTACGTCCAGTCCCTAAGTATCCAACTTGAGTGTTTTACTATGAAAATCTAAGTAATAATTTGACAAGCCTCTTCAAGCTCACAATTTAATATTTTTCAAGATTCTCCAACCTTCCAAACTGGTAGTATTTAGCTAGCCTCTACAAGCTCTCAACATAAAATGAAGTTTGCTCGTATGAGCTAAACTGATCTCTCTCAAAAATATTTTCACTTTCTAAACAATAAGAGATTTTTCAATGATATCACTTTCAAATGAATTTATGCTATAGTTGTATTTTAAAAGTTTGATATGTGTTTGGAACTCTGATCTGTGTTCGCAAAAGCAATTGCTTTTCCTTAAGTAGGCTTTTCTTTCAACTAATCATTACTTCACTTGCATCCTTAATCAACTAAATTGATTTAATTTCGAATAACTTCGATGTCATCTTTGCCAAAAAAACTTCTAGTAATCCATGACTAATATATGACCTTGATAATAAGTAGGATCCTTTCGGATAAACCATTTTTTAATAAAGTAAGTTCATAAAGAAGTTTCCTACAAGAAGAAAAGAAATTATTCCACGATTTTATTTCCTTTTAAGAATTATACCGTTGTTTATATATAAGAAAATAAATCAAATTTGAAATATTATAAGGTTATCATCAAAATTGTTAAATATGAATCTTAAGCTAACATAGTTCTCATACTTGTATAATTAGCATACGACGAGAGCATATTGTCATACATTTGTTAGGAATATATGGCATAATAAATCGATCATTAAAGTGGACTTAGTATTTTATATCCTAGATCGTTCATTGCATCAATCATCAAAGCATACGACGAGAGCATATTGTCATACATTTGTTAGAATGACCTTAAATCATTCATAATTTTTCTAGTAGCACTCTAAGATAGTAATCATTATTCTTTATAATCTAAATTAAGTAGAAAAAGATTCTTTAATTTGAGGTTCATATAACTCTAAATGATCCTTACACAGTATAAGTTGAGAATATGATGTATTTTATCCTTATTAGTTGAAAATGCTCACATGTTATACTTCATCTGCTATAGTTTTGACTCTCTTTCATCAAAATATGTCTTTGTTTAAATAATGTACAAATGATAGTTCAGGCGTACCTAATACTTAACTCTATTCATTTAATTTACCTTTTAAAACTCACATCTGGCATGTTAAGACAAATTGAGTGAACATGAATTTTTTAAGATTATGTCAGTACTAATAACCCCTTATATCCTTAGTATACTTCACATCAAAATTAACATTTTAAGCCTTGAATTCTGATTTATCATTCAAACAAATTGCTAAAAACTTTTTTCCTCTCCAGTCTTACAAATGATGGAGGCAACTATTTGTATGGGTAAGTATTTAATCTCTTATTTACATACTTATTGTATCCACAACCAAATGCTCAACACTCATTCCAATATTCATTTGATCGAGTTGTCAAAGCCCTCAAAATTAATTTTGATTCACTAAAATTTTATAGTAGCCATGGAACTAAGCCGAATCTCAAGAGAATTGAAAACTAATTTCTTAATTTCAATTGATAAAACAAAATAGGGGATTTATGATTAATCAACTAATAAACTAAATTTAACAAAGAATCAAAATAAATAAAATAAGTATTAAAGTGAGAAATTTAATGGTACTTAACTCCGATTCAAAGGAAAGATCCCATTCAATTATAACTTTGATCATTAGTCAGAAAGGAATAATTTTTACAATTCAAGTAGTTAGTCTAAAATATATTAGGATAGCCATATCTAAAAATTTTTCTAACTAAATTGGTTTAAACACAAGATTAAAACCAAAACTTACACTAAATTGATTGGATGTGAAAATATTTTATATTAATTAAATGATAGTAATAAGCTTAATGAAAAAAATTAAACCCTAAATTAAATAATTGAGATAACAACAGCTATTTAATTTAGTTTTCTTGTTTTTCATCAGTTTAATTTGCAAATTTATAAATATCATATGTGCTACTTATACTAATCATTCATAAGAATTAAAAATCACTGAATTTATGGATAGCTATAGTATAATCATCATCAAATTAATTTATAAGATTAATCAATATTGATTACTCATGAAATAAAAAAACACAAAATAAGAAATACTTAAATTGAAATAAAATCCAGGTTTAGAATAAAACCTTACAAGGTTATAACTAAAGTTTTAAATCCCCTTGAGTTAGAATATTCCAATTTAGTCACATATGGCTATTGTTTTAACATCAAAAATAGATGAAAAGATGAAAAATTAAGAGAAAACACAAAGAAAATGAAAGAGAATGATGGAGAAGTTGAATATCACGTTTTCCTCCTATTTTCCTTCTCAAAATCTAGCTTTCTTCTATCTGGCAAAGATTCCTTCTAAATAAATTTAAATTCCTACATAATAGGGATAAGAATAAGTTTTTAATTAAATTGGAGCGATCTTGCCTTATCTACTGTAGCAATCTTTCTACTTTTTCCAAAATTTGTGATTTTGACAAATAATACTCCGATTTGATGCAATCTCCACTTATCTCCTCCTAAAATAAAACAAATATTAATTTTACCAATTAAACACCAAAATCAATTCAAAACAAGAAAATAAGTCCAATTAAGATAACCAAATAACATCTTATCATCATTCTAGAACTGAAATTTTAATTTGAAATCAAAGCATTCTCGTATTTCTAGAACTGAATTCTCATTTATAATTCATTATAGAAATATGATATTTAAAACTAAATTAATTAGATATTGCATCAAATATTCAATGACATTTAACCCATAGTCATTCCTTTCTCTTTTTGCTACTATATTCTTCATATAATTATATTTTCTATCTATATATTTGGTTTAATGTTGATATTTTAGAGTTTTAATATTTAGTTTCAATGCACATACAACATAATTTACGTAAGACTACTAATTGAAACAAAAATCAGGAACCTTCTTTATCTCTTCCTTTTCTTATGGCATCCATAGATACTACCTATTACTTAGGCATTCACCTTTAGTAACGGTCGTAATAAAATGGTTTACAATCCTACATGCAAAATCATTCAATTATTTGCTTAATATGTATATATCTTGTAAACGCATCAATAATCTTTTTAAATGATCATTGAAGATATTATCTTCAAAAATATATGCATCCTTACACATATTCTTCATCTTAAAAATGTTGATTGCCAATTTGTTTATTTACTTAACGAGTAATTATTGTTACTAACTATCAAAAATATCATTAATATATAATGATAAAAAGATCATTGGCTCTACTAGAGCTTATCAAGGACTTGGCCTTCACTAGAAAATTTTGATGAACTAAAATATGAGCAGAGGACCCTATATAGAGAGATTCTTCTCTTTTTATAAGCATTTTAAACCCTTTTCTTTGATTCTTGTTTCTTTTAATTAGTCAAAAAAATTTTAAGTATAACACTTGCTCCTTTAGTTATTTTATTTATTTATTTTATATTTTATATTTTTCTTTTTTAATTGCTTATTTTTATTAACTTATTTATTTTCTTTCTTGTTTTTATTTATTTACTTTTATTTTTATTTTATTTTATTTATTATTTATGTAATTATTTTTTTTGTTTCTGGCTATTATTTTCTTCCAATTGTTTTAAAAAAAGCTTTTTTTCCTAAGGGTCTATTGAAAATAGTACCTCTATTAGTTAAGGGTAAGATTGTGTACTTCTGGACTTCCTCAGGCCTATATCTTAATTAGCAGGATTTCTACTATGACATTATTGTTGTTGTTGTATATAAAGATAAAATTACACATACATCATTGGATCTTTTAACATAGACCTAGTGATCTTTGACAATTATACTAAAATCATATGAAAGATTTATAGTATGGAACTTAATATACCAATGACTTTGAGACTAATTTGGGTTATAGATTGACTTTAATAATTTGAACACATAATGATCTTAATCCTTTGAGTGAAAACTAGTAATTTTCCGTGTAGATTTCTTCATCTAATTCTTTGTTTAAGAACACAGTCATTATATCCATTTGATATAAATCAAGATTCATTCTAACTTACAAACCTAGAATTAGTTGATCTAATTTAAAGCTCACAACAAACGAGAATGTCTTTTCATATTCAATCACTTATGTTATATGTATCTTTTTGCCACTAGACATGCTTTGTATCTTTCAAAGTTGCCATCAGTGTTTTGCTTATCATTTGTTTTAAATGGCTTTAAGTCCTTTAGAAAGAATACCCAAGACTCAGATTAAGCTCGTTAAAGTTATTTCTTCTTCTATTGCTATAACTCATTTATCTTTAGCAGGATTGAATGTAACCTTTCTCACATTTCTCAACTTATAAGTTTCTTATGGACCTACCATAAAGGTTTTTACTTCAACGTGAAACATTTGTTGTAGGGATTAATCCACTCATAATATGGGCACAATTGAAATTTTTTGAGAAACATATCTCTCAAGTTTTATATTGCTCTAACTCGAATCAAATAGTAATAAAGTACTCCTACTAAGTTGCAATTGCTATTAATTAGGAACTAATTCATTTTCTAGTAAATTGCTCCTACTTGATGCATTCCATCTAATTGATTGTTTCTTACTCAGTCATTTTAATTAAATATATCATATACAAATAAGTTTTAAGCTATACTTTCTTGCTGTGATATCTTATGACACAAATTCAATTACTTGTTTATTATCATGTTTGTCTCTAAACATAGC
>JAOTAX010000002.1:20339246-20355584 GCA_025629825.1 Erythroxylum guanchezii | reverse complement strand
CTTTATGTAGCTAGCACTTCATGCTTAACCCTCTCTGTAAAAGTTACAGAGTTCTCTCAACCTATTCTGTGGATACCATTAGAGGCCGGACACTTGTGCGGCTACGGTGGTTGAGACGGATCGCTTTTAGAAACGGTTCGAAGGATGCATCAAGACCAAGATCAAGCTTTGAAATAAGGTACGAATTAAATTCCACTTTATTATGATTCGTGTTAATCATTTTATAGATTTAAATAGATCTTGATTTTCAGGAAATCAAAATTCACGAAAAAGTTTCGTGATTATTCCGCTGCGGTCGGATAAGATCCAGTCTAGATTTCCCAACAAAGATAAAAGAAATCTCAAAACATTAAAGATATAAAAAAATATAAATTACTAATCTCTATTATATAAATAATTTTTTATAGTGCCAATCGAATTTAATAGAATAAATTAATTCTAAATTAATTAATAGATTTTATATAATTTCGAATATTATTAATTTATGAAGATTTTGATGAAATAAGAAAATGAATAAAATATAAATACAATATAATTTATTATCTCATTATTAAATACATTTTGGGCAATGTAGGAATTAGCAGAAGACGCCACCTAACGTGACACATGTTTTAATTATAATGGTTGTCCTTCTCCCGACTTCCTACGACTAGTCGCAAGGCTCAGCTTGCAAACCAGCCTAAAACATCAAGTACTTCCTTTCAAACTAATGTTACATATGCCCTGTTAAATTTGGTACCTTATTGAGTTCTAGTATAATATTATGTCGGTATTGATTAATATTAGGTACCATTTTAGGTCATTTTTAAATTTATGAAATAGTTTTTGAATTTTTTAAAATTTACAAAATAATTCATTGTCATATTGTACAGTTATACTACATATTTTTAACTCTATCTCCAAAAATCATAATAATAGATAATAACCACAATTTTAATTTAATTTATCAAAATTATTATAATAATTATTAATAAATATAAATAATTTTAAAATATATAAATTTCAAATAAATTTTGATTTAATAATTAAAGATATATAAAATAAATATTAGCTTATAAATAATAATTTTTAAATTATTTATTTTAAAAAATAAAATATTTTTATTAATACTTCATTAGTAAATATTATATAAAATATTTAAATAAAATAATTTATTTTTAAGTTTTATTTAATTTATAATTATTATTAGTAATAAAATATTTATTTTTATTTTAAAAACAAAATTAAAAAATCACAATAATTATAAAGTTAAAGTAAATAAAATAACTAATTAAAAAAAACTTTGAAAAAAAGTGGGAGAAGAAGAGGCAGCAAGAGGAGGAAGAATTTAAAATTTTACAAAATAATCTTCATATTTTTTAAAATTTTCAATACTGGCCAATATTTAATCGATATTTTGATTACCGATCAGTACTAATATATATTTAAACTTGGTACAATTTACTTTCCATTTCGTACTAATTTTGATCCAGTAATAACACGTATGAATGGGTATCCTAAACCTTGTTTCAAACATAAAATAAAAGGCACCAAAAAGGCTAGACTCTGGCCTAAGAGTACAACGATTGCATTGCGTGAGACTCACCTGGCGAACTTCGACTCAGAAACATTTTTATTTCAATTGCAAAGGTCATTTTCGCATCGTCGCTACATTTAATCTGAAACAAGAAAACAACATAAAAGAAGACAATAAAGTTGACGTCACTACATTTAATCTGAAACAAAAAAACAACGTAAAACAAGACAATAACTAGAGAAAGTAGCTAGCGACAGAAATGAGAAACATACATACCCACTCAAGTTGAATGATTGAAGTATGGAAAAAATTTGGTGGCTATAAAAAAATATTATTTAAATAAAATAATTGTTTTAATTATTAATCATTGACTCATTGAGTCATGAAATGTGTACTTCCTCTTGTAGGAATCTATACGCTGAATGAATAGTTATATGCACTGACCGGTCATATTGAAGCGTAGCCGTGGGTTAAATATAATAGCGGGGTTAGGTTCGGTCCCACCTAACTCAAATTTAGCCTAAAATTTATAAATCAGCTCCAAACTCGGCTTGAGGTTTGATCAAACTTGAGTTATGTGGAGATGTAACTAATTTTTTGTATTTGTAATTCTTTTAATGCCTTATGGCTTGGCTAATTAATCATATGTCCGTGTACTCTCTTCTTGAGAATCTCTTGTAGAACATTTGTTTTTCAGCCTTTTATGACTTAATTCAATTTTCATTTTTCAAAAAAGTGCTTGTAAGATTGGGAGGGACTCGACTAGTCAACTGGCAATTTCTGTTCATGAGATATTTTAGGCCGTGCTAGACTATTAGTTACTCTTATATTTGATGTTAAAATCTTGAAACGTTCTTTTTTAACGTTGCACGATTCACTAGATTAAACTATAGACTAAGATCTTTTTTTACCAATATAAATAAGAATTTAAGAACAAAGCTTCTACGTTACAAGGAGTGTACAGAACATGATATTCATGATTTAAGGAAGAAGGCAAAAAGTGTTGCAAAGTCTTCCCTTAGTACAACACAATCTAGAGAAAAATCTTATTCCTTTCTGAAACATGGGAATCCAAAAGAGGAAAGAGGAACCAATTTGTTTTGTTTTATAGATGATACAACGTAAAGAAGAGGAGGAATAGAACTGGAACCCTTAATGTGGATGATAACTGAACCACATACTCTTGTTGGGGCAGGGACGCAGATGAATGTAAAAAATGAACAAATGTCTCGTCCAAGAAATCGTTAGTAATAGACTTGGTATTGACAGTAGCGTCAATGTCTTTGTAACGTACGTACAGGGTTGAACCAACTTGCAAAGCTACACTAATACAAACCTTACCGACTAACCTAGCTTAAGACAACTACATGTGGCCAAGCTGGTTTGAACATATTTGGAAACAAAAGTCTTTTGTACATATATACACGCGCTTATCACCTGCTCTCCTTAATCAAGCTTTGAAACTTATGGGAGAGACTGAAGAAGTTCAACTGCAAGTAACAAGTAAGGCAGCCCTCTTTCCAAGATACATACTAGCTCGTTTTGCCAGTATTATACACAAGCTGTATGCTTTCGGGTGTATCAATATATGTCCTTTGTTTTAATGTTTAAACTAGGAGAAGTTGTAAGAGAAAATTTCCTATGAAGGAAAATAATTCTCTCTCATCTTAAACTGTTAATAAGAAACAGTCGTCCTTCAACCTGTTGCGTTTGTATCCTGCACATATTTTTACACCTTACTATCAGCTGAGAGGCTGAGGAACACAGGCTAAACAAACTTAAAATTCCATGTTTAACTTACGCTATGCCTCTTGGTTTCAACAAGATCAGATTGCCACTCATTGTCCAAACAAACATGGATTTGAAATATCAACTATGATATTTATAGCTGTATAAGGTTTTTTGATTTTCTTCTCACTCTCTGTAGTCGGGAATTCTGACAAAGAAGCAAATCCTAAGAGTACAGAAGAGACCAATGGATCAACACTGTCGCAAAACCAAACATATAGCCGGTGGATTCGACTTTTTCTCTATACGCTGCTTCTTCTCACTGGTCAGTCAGTGGCTCTGTTTCTGGGTAGGCTTTACTTTGAGAAAGGTGGAGATAGCAAATGGCTCTCAGCACTATCACAGGTTGTAGGCTTTCCAATTCTTATACCCTATTATTTCATCGCCAAACCCAAAGATCCACCTAACCCAGATGATATCCTCCCAAAACCTCCATCAACCTTAACCCTTCTAGCAATCTATGTAACAATTGGCCTAATTACATCAGCAAACTGTTTCTTATGCTCGATTGGCATGCAATACCTTCCCGTTTCAACTTTCAGCCTCCTTTGTACACCACAATTGGCCTTCAATTGTTTCTTTTCGTACTTCCTGAATTCCCAGAAGTTCACTCCCTCTATAATAAATTCTATGCTTCTTCTCACCATCTCCTCGGTTCTCTTGGAATTCAACAATGAATCTGCAAACCCTACCAATGTTTCTAAAGCCAAGTATGCAGTTGGTTTCATATGCACCATTATTGCGTCCGCTGGATATGGGCTAGTGCTGTCTGTAACACAGTTTTGCTTCAATAAGGTCATAAAAAGGACAAGCTTTTATGTGGTGATGGATATGATAATCTATCCGCAAACAGTTGCTGTTTCTGCAGCCGTGATCGGACTTTTCGCCAGCGGAGAGTGGAATAATTTGATTGGGGAGATGGGTGAGTATCAATTGGGCAAAGTAGCTTATGTCATGAACATAGTTTGGATTGCTATCTCATGGCAGGTTTTCTCCATCGGATGTGTTGGGTTGATTTTTGAGGTGTCTTCCTTGTTCTCCAATGCGGTGAGTGTTCTAGGCACGCCTATTGTTCCTATCCTTGCTGTGTTCTTTCTAAATGAAAAAATGGACGGTGTAAAGGGCATCTCAATGGTGTTAGCTGTGTGGGGCTTCATTTCCTATGCTTATCAGCAATATATCGATGATCGTGAAGAGAAAGCCCAAAAGAGTCTGCTTAATGTGTGTCTGAGATAATAGACTAAAATATTTGAAATCGTAGTAACTGGGAACGCGGAAAGAGAAGCACGAGGAGTTATTTCGACTTGTATATCCGGTTAAATCATCTCGGACGATGTTTTGAATGTATCTTTATTCTTCTCCAGTCATATAGTCATAGCTACCCTGGAACAATCTTGGTCGTTTTATGTAATAATGGATGATAGCAAGGTTAGGCTTGGCCGCCTTGGGGATTTGTTCTGACCTCAGCACTACTAAGGTGATCCTCTGCCCAGAGACTACCAAGACAGAACAACAGATTAGCTTATTAGCGGCGAATTCAATCACCGCTAAATATTAAAAAATCATGTCAAATAATAATTTGCGACGAAAAATAATCGTCGCCAAATTCGAGTAGCAAAATGATATCCACGAAATTTTCGTAAAATCGTCGCAGAAAGGTTTTTGATGCACAATATATTCGTTAATAAAACATGTAATTAACAAGAACAAAAAACGTTGTACATAAAAATTTGTGACATATATGTTTCGTAGATAAAAGTTTTTATCTATAAAAGTGTAGTCGTACATAATTATTTTTACCTACGATTTTGTTTTTGTAGCAGAATAATTTTAGCTACTAATTGTTTGTTGTAGGTAAATCTTTTTAGAGACGCTCTTCAAACTGTAGAGAATAACGTTTTGTGATGAATTTGTTTTGGTAGTTAATACTTTTTTGTGACAAATATTTATTTTTAAATGTTAATTTTATTATTATTGTTAACAAATTTAATTTAATTTATTACAAATTTTAAGACAATTTAAAACATAAAATTGTTACAATTTATAATTAATATTGGTGACATATTTTTAAATAATAATAAAGTGAAATAAAATAAACATTAAAAATGGAATGCATTTTATAAAAAAAATAATTACATGTTAATTACATAATTTGTACAAAATTTATAAGCAAACTAAGACTCCTCGTCGTCACTACTACTGACATAATTTGAGCCAAGTAATTGTTTGCCCTTATTTTTAAGCTTGTTGAGTTCTTTTACATTAAGATCTAACTTCTCTTCTGTATATTGTAACTTAATCTCTAGTGACTGGTTCTCCTCTTGAAGCGCCGTGACATATACTGGTCATGACGAAAATGCACCAACAAGCTTATGTCCATACCCAAGACCTTTGATATATCCGGATATTATACTAAGGACATTGATGCAAATGTCATTGACATTGGGCTGATTCACCTAAGACAATGATGTATGTAAAAACTCCTGCATGTTGTCCTACAATTTAAAGTACAAAATCGAGTTAAGTAAAAAATTATTACTTAGTATTACATTAAAAAATAAACTGTAATATTTATTTTTTGTACTTATATAATTACTTTGTGCCTCTTAAGACGTCCAACCTTACTTTCCTTATAGTGTGTTAGCTTGTACAATGTGACCCTATCATACTCTTGTTCTTGGAGTTGAGTTTGGTTCTATTATATGAATTTAAAAATTAGAAGATAATAGAATTTATTGTATTAAGGAATTGAATAATAAGATGAAAACGTTTAACTTACAAATTCTTGTTGAACGACAACAAATGATTTGAAGTTGATGTTATGAGAAGTCTTCATTTTTGCTCTGTTCGCCTTGTCTTTCTTACACTTTTCCTAAATTAAGAGAAGTAGACATAAAATGTATAAACAAAAATAATGGAAGGAAATATAAAGAAAAATAAAACAAACTTGAACCTTCACTGAGGCCCAATAATAACACATTTCAGTCCAATTTTCTGGACTCACTAGTTCCGGAACATATCTCGTTGCCACTTCATCGAAAGGGAAAGATTGATAATATTTATGAAGTCTATATCGATGATTAATCTTCGCCTTTTGTTTCAGCAGTGAACTAGCACAGTTTAAAACCTCAGGCTTGTCGATATCAACGATATTGAGCTTCATCTACAAAAGAACATGTACAAGTTAAGTTACTATTTTTGGTAAGTAAAATTGCAATACATTTAATCAAATGAATTGAAATATTACTGAAACTTTGTCCAAAGCATTTTGGAGCAAGTTGTCTTCTTTCAACTGCCTGGCATGCTGAAAGCAAGGCAATTCATTCCTCACAACGATGCCCAACTCACTGGAAAATTATGTAGATTGGATCTTATGTAAAGGGCAACATGCGTGGGGTCAATGGTCACATACAACTTGCTGTTCATTGTAACATTCATCCATTGCATCACATACAACTTGCTGTTCATTGCAACATTCATCCATTGCATCACATACAACTTGCTGTTCATTGCAACATTCATCCATTGCAACTCAGCTCCTTTTGTGATACCTTTACCTCGTTTTCTAATGACATTATTCGAACCTGAAAACAAAAAAAAATCATAATAAGAAAAACATAATAAACATGTAATGAGTAATTTCAACATTAATGTAAATATGTTTGGTTAACAATAACATACCTGAAGATCCCTCAGCACTAACTGACAATGTTGGTAAAGGTTGTTACTGACTGTCTTCATTCGAGGATGCAATTGTTGGTTATTGAACGATGGGGTCAGATTGAGTTGGTTGTTGTAAGGGAGGAGCTTCTTCAGTTGTTGCCACCCTCTTTCCTTTGTTTCTACCAGGTGCCACTATACTGAACAACTAAAACGAAATATGAAGATAACGTTTAAGCTTAACTTAAACATCAATATTCCACATGAATATAAGGAGATTAGTAGTCAAATACTAAACATTTGGCATAACATTCTGCATAAACATAAGTGAAACATTAAAAATATGCATCTAGTCATCGTAAATTGACATAAGTTAAACATCAACAACATAAGGCAATTATGGATATAACACTTCAAACAATACAAACAATTTATTTACATTCAATCGTCATGATCAAGATTTTGAAAATCATCATTATTAAGTACATTATCATCGGATTCTTTATCACTAATATATTCGAGCAAAGTATCGTCATTGTCATTTAAGTCATCTTGAGTATAGTCTTCATCTGTTTATAAGATAAGATGGGCTTGGACTTCATCTAGTTGAACTATGTTAACATCTCTCTTATGGAATAATGATATATCTGCATCTTTTATTGGAATGCCTTCGTTATTAAACTCCAATCCAATTTCTTGATAGACTTCATCTGCGTCCTCATCCAATTAACCAATATCCCTTTCACAAAAATCAAATGCATTCCTTTGTTGAAACTTTTGAACAACCTTCCAATTGCTACCTAATACAGTATTGTTGACGTAGAAAACTTGTTTGACTCGAATTGCAAGGACAAAAGGATCATTATCATACCATGTCTTACTAACATTTATGCTAGTAATATGCCCGTTCACTTTCATGTCAATTAGATCAAACCATTTGCATTTAAGGAAAACAACATTCTTATCCTTGATGTAGTAAAACTCTGTTATTTCACATATGGCATCATAGAAGTAAATGATTTCGTCGTCATGACATCCTTCAACGACAACCCCACAATTTAGACTTCTAACTCGACTATCCCGATCTTGTATGTGAAATCTCACCGCATTAACAATATAACCTGTGTATTTCTTCCCACAAATATGAGGCCCACATGTCAAACTATATAATGTTATTGTCGCTTCTTGCACGTTGCTGTTATGTAACCGTATCATCTGTACGACAAATTGAAAATAAATATGACGATGAGACATATTCTCATATTTTCATAATATGTAATCAATATGAAATTTACTCAATTTCTAAACCATAATACAAACTTCTTCTTATGTCTTTCTTCAACATTAATAATCCCTTTGCTACGAATTGTCTCTTTGTGCTCTCCATTTGAAAAAGACAACGGTAGTAAAATCTCAGAGTGAATGAAGAAAATTGTAATATGATTGTTTGAATGAAAAGGAATATACGTTCTCCATGTATGTATCTACTTTCTTGCAATTATTCAAAATATACCAATGGAAAATTTCGAATTCATCTTTAGTTAATTCCACTTATTTACCTACACCAAGTGACCTAACTTTTTGGGAGAAAATAGACAACTCACCGTCATCATGAAAATCGAAGTTACATTCTAGTCTATTAAATCTTGTCTCCACATCAGTTAGGTACATTAAACAAAAAGCCAAGCATTCATTTGCTATATAAGCCTCTGTAATAAACCTTTCTGGTCGAGCTCTATTATGTACATAACGCTTAAAAGAGCACAAAAACCTGAACATAATTAGTTATAAACTTAGGAATTGTTACAAACAATGAACATAGAAAAACTTTATGAATTTAATATGAATTACCTTTCAATTGGAAACATCCATCGAAATTGAACTGGTCCGAATTGGATCCCAAATTGACGGGTTAGTGTGAGCTTATCCATACGGTTATGCACTCTTCGAAGAAGAGACTATTCGAGGGGGAAATGCGAGATATTTTGTTATATGTATTGTGCTCTCCAAAGAGCAACTCTTCTCAAAAGGTGCTGAGTTGGAATCACGAAAAAGCTTTCAACGCTAACCAATTTATTCTATCTGGAAAAATATTGCGTCCAAAAGGATTTGAACCTATACCAAAGGTTTAGAAGACCTCTGTCCTATCCATTAGACAATGGACACTTTTCAAAGGGCCAACTTTACAAGGAAGATGAAAACTGGTATCAAAATATATGGAATAATTGTTTCTATTACTATTCTTAACTAAAAAAGTGTTATCAGCATTGAAATTCCCAATGTCTCGGACGCCGACTAGTCAGTCTATTCACCCGTCTCGATAATATTTTTCCTTGTTCACTAATAAATCGACAAATTAAACTCAAGCTCTTCAACTTTAAGTGTCTTGCATCATAATTACTTAAAAAACTCTCCCAATTGACCCAAAGTAACAGACACATCCTTCGACAAACACCCACGTATTCCATCAGGAATTAATCGTTGCAAAAGTACATGACAATCCTGGCCTTTCAACCTTGACACTTTTCCCTCTTTAACATTCACACAACGACCTATATTTGATGCATATCCTTCAGGAAATTTGAATGATTGAAGGAACTAACAGAATGATTGTTTCTCACTTTTTGACATGTTGTAACAAACAAGGGTATAACATATGACCCATTATCTCTTCTTTTCAAATGCAAGTCCTTTCTTTTCTAATATTCATGTCTTCCAAGTCAAGTCTAGCCTTAAATATGTCTTTGGATTTCCCATCAATTCCAATGATAGTCCCCAAAATGGACTCACAAATGTTTTTCTCAATATGCATAACATCAAGATTGTGCCTTAGTACTAATTCCTTCCAATATGGCAAGTTGAAAAATATGCTTTTTTTGTCCAATTCAGTTCGACATCATTTCTCTTTCTCTTTATATTACTTGGGTGTTTGCTAGGTGTAATGTCACCCAAATGTGATAGCTAGTAAACAATATCATCACTGGACAACTGCATCAGAGCTTCACCCAATTCTACTTTGCCCATTAAACAGTTTACTTCTTCACCATCTATGCCCATGTTCCAAATAATGTCGATAAACCGTATAACATATATTACTTCTTATCCTTATTGAATATCTTTGATGGTTACACACAGGACAAGCCATATACTTTTTAGTGCTCCGCCTAGACAAATTCTCATAAGCTGGGAAATCATTTATAGTTAACAAAACAGCAACATGCATTATAAATGTTTCGCCTTCAACAACACCAAAAGTTTGTAATCCAAATTCCCATAGATCATTTAAGTCATCAATTAATGGTTGCATGTATACATCGATGTCCTTACTAGGAGCATTAGGTCTTGGAATAAGGAAAGACAACAACATAAAAGGCTCCTTCATACACTTTCATAGATGTCAATTGTATGGGACTAAAATCACCAACCACATGCTATATGAAGTACTCATATTACCGAAAGGATTAAATCCATCTTAGGCCAATCCAAGTCGAACATTACGACTATCTTGTGCAAACCATGGAAACTTTCTATCAATTTCTTTCCATGCCATTGAGTCTGTTGGATGAAGTATAATATTATCATCAATGTGTTTCTCTTAACTCCTTCTATGTATTTACTTGACCATTTTCGATGAGAAGTCCAAAAAAAAAAACATATCTAATTAAGGTACGTGGCATTATTTACACCTATAAATCGAGAAACGCAGTTCTCGCTATCGCTCCTTGGCTCGTGGAATTTTTCACCGATAAGCCTCATTGGAGCTGCATCACCGGTTTCTAACCTATGTACCATCCTATGTCTGTACTATGTTGATTTGTTTCTTGTATTAATTTGTCTGTTTAACTTCTTCTATTACATAATGTCAGTTCATAGTACCAATTACATAAACAATAAACAACAAAATGAAATGACAATCAACATATAAAACAATTAATTCACATTAACAATAATGGTTACTACTAATTCGCAATAACAATAGTTGCAATTTTTTTTCCAAATGATTTTGTGACTGGGATGGACGAGTTATCTGAATCTACAGACAATCGCAAACCATTAAGAAGGCGGAACTTGAACGATTAATCCTACAACCACTTCAAATAGTTACTAGTTCCATAAGCCTCAATCATTACAATAACTAGTTTTTAGGTATATTCAACTAGTCTTACTCAATTTCCAACAAAATACAAAAAAAGGGCTTTTGATGAATATGCCTAAAGATGTCACATAAATTCTTTGGTTTTGGCTCTAACCAAACAGAGGAAGATAGCATCTAAAAAAAAACTATACACAATCACCAACTAAATACAATATTTCTTCTTTATGGTACTATAAAAGCATATTTAAATCACACAAAAGGATGTTGAAGAATTTGATAAAATATTTTAAAAGTGAAGAGATTTGTCACATACCAAACAATCATTTTAACCTATAGTATATAATATACGAATCAGTAATTATTTAACTATTGAAAACATGAATCAAATTTTTTAATACAAGAAGTTTTTATTCAATGATTACTCATTTATCTTTCTAATTATAAATACATAAACAAATATTTTAATAGAAGAAGAATGTTCAAGAGATGCATAAACTTACCGTTCTAATCTTATTAAACCAAAAATCAAGAACCAATCAATCAAGCAAATCACTATTGAGTATTGACACTTTCACTTACCTCACTTCACTTTCTAAACCCAAGAATATGTTGCCATAAACTGACGGCATTTTTAAACCTTTAAATTCAAATTTTTTGTTTAATGTTTGGGTGTCTTCGCCATGTGTGATTGTGTCCCTCCTATTCTGTTTTCCTTTGTCATTACCCAGGTTCCAAACTTGGTTTTTAACATAACAGAAAATATAACATTATAATTTAATTTTTAACATAACTGAACCTTGGTTCTCCAACATCACAAACTCAAAGCACTATGAGGACTTTTGTCGAACACCTTATAGGCAAGTAATTTTTAACTCAAGAACATAAAAAATAGTCTGTTTTCCCCTCCTTCAACAATAATAACACAACTTTTGCTCCACTCAACCATTATCATCACTAATAAATACAAACAAATCGACAACAAACTCAAAACATAACTCAAAAACTTTGGAACAATATCGTCTTAAACAACACGTCTGAAAATCCAATTAACAGTACTCACCAAATGAAGAAAGCAAGTGCACAAAGAAGATTCTTTGTTGTTGTCCAAGATAGAGATAGGGTACAGAGAAGACGTCGGTTTTGAAAAAACGAAGGAGAGAAGGGGGCACTAGTCTTCGAGGGGAAAGAAGAGAGGGAGCAAGCGTTTGTGTTTAAACAGATGGTAGGATGATGTCATTTGTCGTCCCATAAGTAGTGTTGTCCTTTGGCGATGAATCTACATTTCGATGCTAAATGTAAAACATTTGCTACGAAAATAAAATAGCGTTACAAATTGTACAACATTTTGCTACCAAACTGATAAATCATTGCCAATGCTAAACCTTTTACATTTTTTTGATGGTCAAAACTAAAATCGCCTATTACTCCAATTCGTTACCAATTATACCTAACGTCGCAAAACCCTTGCATTTTCTTTACATTCTTAATTTTCTTAATTGATTAACACCCGAGGGTTTTGCGACAAAGTAAGTTTAGTCACAGAAGACCATTTCTCTAACCAACCACCACACTTAGTCGCAAATGATAGACAATTCGCTACCAAATTTCCACATCATTGCCCAAAACCAAAGCAATTTCTTTACTTTCTTAATTTTCTTAATTGATTAATATATATGAGGTATTCCTAATACATCATACAAAATTTTAAATTAATCTTCTCACTTATATATGCAATTGTTCTTCATGTTCTTAATTTTTGGGAATGACTGGTCTTTAATTTTCATTGGTTAGAAATACTTTTCTAATTAAATTACAATGTCTTGTTAAATTATTATAATTTATTTTTTCTAAATTATAATAATTAAAATGTATAATTTTTTGAAATACATTTTTTGAAATTATAATAATTAAAATCTATATTTTTATGAAAATTATAAGCTAATTATAATTAATTTGAAGGGTCAACAAATTAATTTGGAAATAGCTTTCAATTGAATAATTTAATTTTTAATTCAAATTATGTTTTATTTGGAATACGAAAATAAATTTATTAAAAATTATTTATGAACCCGCGGGCTTTGGCGACGAACCATGTATTAGTCGATACATCTGACGTTTGTCGACCAAATACAATAGATCGTAGCAAATTAATTAATAGTACTTCCAAACAACTATAGCAAACAAGAAACGACATCACTTACCTAAACAAGAAAAACGACGTCATTTTATATTAGGTTTTCAATGAAAACCACAATAAAAGGCTTCTCCATTCTCGTTCAAGCCTTTGGGTTATGTATTGTGGTCATCACCATCGAAGAACTATCATTAACTGAATCGGTATTGTTCTTTTGTCTATTTTCATTAACAAAGTTGTGCTAAGTTTAACTTATACCTTTAGGTGTTTATTATGAGTTCTTAATTATGCATTTGATGTATGGGTTATGTTTATGGTTGTGTTTCGAAGATGATTTACTGTTTGTCTTTGTTATTTGTATATGGGTTGGCTTCTTCCAAACGATCTTTAACGCTTCCCTCATCAAAGGTTCATAACTATTTGATGAAAGGTCTTCAAGAGTATTTTACTTTTATTCATTTCCATTAATAGTATATAGCCTAATATAGATAATACTATATTTCTGTACATCAAGAACATAGTCATGTCTATTCTACTTTAAACTCTAAATTTTGCATGTGATATATACAAACTACACAATAGATTTCTAAAATTTTAGTAAGGGTAACTTTCATATCATTAGGCAGATTGAAGATGTATAAGTGCTAAACTGGACTACTTTCACTTATCATCGAAATTGGAGTTGAACATATCATCATTTATTCTAAATCGACATTTGCAAAATATACCTCTTAACATTATTAATCAAGGAATCTTGACATGGAGACTAGTTCCAGATGGTACTAATTCATTTCGTTGGGATGAAAGTGGCAAATTTGCCCATACTGAAGAAATAAACAATGCAAAAAAATCTCCACTTTATACACTAATGATCGTTTGCCTTCTAAGGCCGATCTTCTACTTCAAGGTGTTTAGTATTATCCAAACAATGCCACTTTCCTTATAATGTACATCTCATTTCCTTTTATGAAGTTATTATATATATTCACATTTGATGGTATATACTACATGTTGTTTTAAGCTTCCTTGAATCTCGAATATGCCCATGGAGGTGGGGGCGATGTCACAATGGTTCGTAAAGGATTAGGGAAACCATTGATGTGGAAAATTCGTCAATTCCATAGACTTCGTCTGGTCATTCACGTATGCATGTCACTCCAATTTCGGTTCGTTTAATGGTTTACTAATATGACAATATATAAGTTCTATAATAATTATGTTTTAGGTAAACTGTTTCGTACTGACAGTTCATCTGGAGAACTTGTCTTCCATACTAAATCTGGTGACTCATTCACAGTTTAGCTGTAGCAGAAACGTTGTTGCAAGAAGGTGTGAAAAACCCTACACTTGAGGGAAGAACTATCACTGTTCCAATTGGTGCCTTCGAATGTGCAAGGACCCTCTCAGGAATCCAGACATCGGCGACTCATTCACCTTTAATAACTCTCATGTCACTTGGAATTAAAAAAAATATCATTGTCATTTATCGATGCAATCAACTAGACTTATCTTTAAAGTTGATTTTATTGTTGTATTTGTAAGAATTTATCAAACAACCTTTTGATTTATTGTGATTTATTGTTGTAACTGTAAGAATTTATCAAACAACCTCTCTACTAGTTAGTGGTCAAGCTGCGTACTATTGAGTGTGGACTGTTATTGTTCTTGTACTATGACTGTAAGAATTGTTAACCTTCCATATATCATATAATTGTATTGATACATTTACCAAAATTTTTATAACTAATTTTTGCAATGTTACTAATTATTAATGATTAATTAATACTACAGTTTAACACTTAAGTGTGTTTTTTCAATAACATGTTGTAAACATTCAAAACAAATCTACAATAAAACATATCTTAACTATGGTAGATTATAAAAATGTTAGTTTAACAATTTTGGAAAATGTGAACCCTTTGGTGATGATTTTGGCAAATGTTCATCAAATGTGTTGCAAATTACTATGGACCATTTGGTGACGATTTTTAGAAATCGTCACCGAATGTGGACCATTTAGTGATGATTTCAGAAATCATCACTAAATGTGGACCTTTTCGTGACGATTTTGAAAATCGTCATTGAATGTCGACCATTTCGTGGCGATTTTAGAAATCGTCACTAAATGTGGACCATTTGGTGATGATTTTCAAAATTGTTACCAAATGGTAACTTTTAGTGACAATGTGAAAAAAGCAGCAAAAAACACGTAGCTCAATGTTTACGAACCTTTGGTGGCAAATTCTCAAATTCGTCACCGAACGTATTTTTAATGACGATTTTACATAATCGTCACCAATTATGCCCTTTGGTGATGATTTCAGAAATTAGTCACCAAATGTTTACCAAATTATAGTGACGATTTTTGAAAAGCGTCACCAAAAGTTCATTTACTGACAAACATAAAAAATCGTCATCCAATGCGGAACATTTTGTGAGGATTTTTGGCATTCGTCACTAAATGTTCACCATTTGGGGACGATTTTTGTAATTCGTCACAAAATGTTGATTCTTTTATGATGCTTTTGTAATTAGTCACTAAAGGGTTAGTTTTAAGGATGATTTTAAAAATCGTCGCAATATGGTCACTTATAACGACGATTTTTGGAACGTCGCTACAAAAAAGACAGCTAAATGTCTACTTTGTTATAGTGAGAAAAGGAAGTTTTCTAGTGGAATCTTAGTGATTATAAACTTCATTTTTGACCAATGATCTTTCCCATGGTGAAAATGTAAGCTAGATAATTTCCGTGTTTAATTTCATCCGCCTTTTTAGTAATGAAAAATACAATAATAATGCAAAAACTCCACATTAAAAATTAAGTATAATAAATAATGTGTAGAATATTTAAGTAATTATATCAAAAGATGTATATAAAAACAATGTTAATATATGGGTGCATGTTAGAGAATTAACAGATCAAAACATAGCCACAAATATTATGTTAAACACAGGATCGATTTTATATGCATACAAAACGAAAAACACATACTTGGTTGATCGTTGTTATTCCACCGGTTAAAGCACTTTCAATTTCTAGATTTTCCACTTCAGAAATCTATCCCTCATGAAACCAATACACTCAAAGATATATTGTTATGTTTCAAACGTTGCCTTCATATATTTCTTATATAACTACCTTT
>JAOTAX010000002.1:20318088-20333829 GCA_025629825.1 Erythroxylum guanchezii | reverse complement strand
CATCTTCCTAAAGTTGTAATGGTTGAGTTATTTGAGTATGTTGAATATGAGGTTGAGGTTTGCTTGAAAGGTTCACTTTTGTTATTTCATTGAGATATATTGTATGAGTGATTCCTTCGGATTGGTATAAGCTTCATGTGGTTTGTGTGTAAGAGTTGAATTGGTTGTGAAATGTGAATGTTGCATTTTTCATAATTGACAATACCCAGTTTTTAATTGAGTGTTACTTTTGTTTCACTAGCTTTGATGGCTTTTATGCTACTTAACCCAAATTTCCCTCACCTTACCCTTGCCCACATTACAGCCTTGAAAAGTACTTTTATTCATGATTTTGCATGTGAACATTAGTGGTGCAGAAATGAAATGATATGCAAAGTTGTGAATTGTCATGATCATGAATGGTGTTGAGTGTACCCATGGATAAATTTTAATTAAACACATTTTCCGAGTCTACCATTAGATTGCTCAGTTTTGAAGATATTAAATGTTGATTGATCATGAGTAAAAGTTTGGAATGTTGATTCTTGCTATGATTTTTAAAAGTTATTCATCTTTTTTTATGATTATATAGTCTTGGAAAAATATAGGAATTGAGTCGATATTTTGATTCTTTGAGCTTAATTTGGATGTTTTGCCAGAGGACGGACAAAAGTTAAGTATGGGGGAAATTGATATGTGTTTAATTGTTGATATTTTTAATCATTTACACTTAGCAATTATTGACATAAAAATGCTTAAGATACTCACTTTAATTCATATTTGATTTTAGGTATAATTTGGAAGCAAAGTAATTAAAGTGAGTCAAAAACACCTTATTTGAGACATTTTTCGAAGATCAATACCCGTTTGTCTTCATGGAGTGAACAAAGAAAATTAAAGGACGAAAAATGGAGGGCAAAGAAAAAGAAAATTTTAATTGCAAATTTATATATATATATATACATATATATATACATATATATGTATATATATATACATATATGTATATGTATATATATACATATATTTATATATATATATATATACATATATACATATATATGGTGGCAGCGCTGCGCAGCTGGAGGGGAATCACGTTTGTAGAGAGCAAATTAAATTGGAAGAGCAGAAGGGACGAGCAAGGGTTTTAAGTGGAGCAAATAAAATTGACAAGAGGAGCAAAAATTACATTACCGTTTACAGGAGGTGAGGATGCTGTGCGTTTTATTAAAAACGCACAGTACACAGGGGAATAGGCTATAAATCTGCACACAGAGAAAAAAAATTAAATGAACAGGAGGCAGCCAGGAGGTGAGGACACGCGTGAGGAAAACAAGAGCACAGACGCAATAAATCAAAAGCAGGCTGCAAACAAATTAAATTAGGGAGGCAATACACAACAGGGGGAAGACCTAGGCGTGGTCGACATCAACACCTCGCAGACGCAATAACATGCAACAAATGAATTAAGGAGACTACAAGTGTGGGCGGCGTGAAGCCATACGACGCAGACTGAGACACTAATCACGTAACAGACGCAACATAGAAGACAGAGAGGAACAAAGCAGAACAACACGCAGAGGAGTAAAATGTTTAATTGACGTAGACCCTTAATCGTCTTGTCAATGTACAGTAGAGAATCAGCAATGAATCAACTAGTGGCCGGCGCAGAGAGCAGATGAGGAGCTTGTAAGATGGGAGCAGGTCTTGTGCGTGAACAGTGGCGTGAAAAACTTAAAATCCATCCTTATTTGTCCCATCAAAGGAATAATGAACAATAGAAATTAGGGATTTTTGACTAGGGACATTGGATGGGGGCTGAAGCAATTTATCGGGAAAGACTCATGAAAAGCTAGACGTCTTGATACCGGTTCGGAGGTAAAATCGACACCGACGACCCAGGTTAAGTATTATTTTAATTATTTTGTTATTTCTTTCTCTCATTAGGAACTGATTGTGATATCCTATTTTAATTAATTTGGGTATTGTATATGGATAATCGGATTTTCGTTATTATTCAGTTATTTGTGTATGAACCTATTGGGTATTGTAAATTGATGATTTTAATGCGTTCATTGAATTGTTAATTTTAAACCCATTGTTAGAATTTTGATATAATCCGTAATTGTTATGTTGAAATTCATGTGTAGCGACTAATGATTCGTAATCATTAAGGATAACATGACCTAAGTTAAATGAGACATCGTATGTGGTTGTTGCCTTCATTAATCGGTTTTCCTAATTCATAATGCTACTACCTAATTAAATCTAGAGATCGTATCCCAGGTTATTAGGTGGTTAGGTTTAATGAACGATCGTATCTTGATTAAACAAAATCTAAGGGAAAACTCGGGTTAATTTTTAACCCACGATTAATAGTTGCTAAGAGAGGTTTAAAAATAACAAATGAATGAAATGTGCTTAATTAGGGTGTAGGCGGAGATTGAATCAAAGAATCGGGTCCTTACTGAATTCCCCACCTTTTTCATTTTTTTGCATGTTTTCTTAATTTGTTTTTATTAGTTAGTTTTATTTTTATTTTTCCTTTAAAAAATCCAGAACCCTCCCATTTAGTGTAAACACTGATTAATTTCATTTTATAAACTTTACACACACTCTCTATGGGATCGACCTAAACTCGCCACTGTTACAATAGTAGTCTAGTTAATTTGATTTTGATTAGCGTTACGATGCGCGATCATAAACCTCGACGATCAAAGTCAAAGTTAACATCTGATCGTATGCCTAAACATCGAGTGTCTGATTCCTCAAAGGTTCCAGAGGCATCATCTTCATATACACCTTTTGAACCAACTGAATAGTGGAGAAAACCAGTATGTATCTGTACACTACCAGAGTCTCCACCACCAGTTCAAGCTTCCACCTCATCACATGGGAAGGATAAAGAGAAACTAACGGAGTACATAGCTACTCTAACTACTAAATCTCTTGCAAATAATTCCAGTTCTGAATCAGAGAAAACTAATGCGGAAAGCAATACATTTGAAGTCTCTGCAACACCAACTGAGTGTTCGACTGAACACACATCACTGTCATCCTATGAACCAGTCTCTTCACCATTGACTGATGATTCAACTAACTTTGCTGACCTATCATAATTGTCAAATGTTCTGATGATTATGCCTCAATATACTGAAGAACTAGAAATCAGTGAAGCAGAATCTGTTGGGACTGAACCCTTTAGACCAGAACCAGCACCTCAAGCTCAGCCAGCTGCACAGGCTACAAGTCAGTCTTCGACAAACAAGCCAACTTCAGGACTTTGGTTCACATTCGATGATCTACCCCCAAAGAAATGAAGGGATAGAATTCATGAATTCGGTACATGGATTGATTTATAAATGACCATACCAAATTATCACTTGTCAGATATTTTATTTGAGTTCACATCCAGATTCACTGGTACTTTGCGAGAATGGTGGCAAAGTATTTCGGACTATCAACGTCTTCAGTACATTCAAGTATCAACTGCTGGAGCACTACTTGGTGTCATTCATAAAGAATTTATTGGTAACTTCCAGTTGATTGACAAAAGAATCCGTCAGGAATATTTTGCGATGAAATGATGATCTCTTGATAAGCGTGATATTTAAAAGCATTACAAATGCATGATGGAAAGGTATTATCTTTTGAATGGATGGAATGATGTTAACTTATGTTATACTTTTATATCATCCCTTCTAGATAAAATACAACCAGAACTACAACGGACCATAGTTTCCCTATAACGAGACATGTCAACAATCTCTCTTAGAGAAATCTATTAGCTTGCTTTAGCTTCTCTTGACAAGTTATGTGATCAGCATATTTTGTTCAAGAATATCCTCAAAGGAGGTCCAGTTTTGAAACAGGCTTGCAAGAAGCCGTATCTCCCGATAAAGTGCAGGAACAAAAAGACTTGTGAGTGTCATAATAAGAAGAAAGCTCATTCTTCTCAAGTCTACCAAAGGAGAAAGTTCCAAAGGAAGAAGGAAGGCCTTAAGCCTTGGAAGCAAATCTTCAAAAAGAAGAACATACTCAAAAAGCACAAATTTATGATGTTCTTCAAGAAATCCTCACATCAAAATAAGGCTCGGTGTTTTATCTGTGGAAAGTCAGATCATTTTGCGAACAAGTGTCCTCAGGAAACAAAGAAAGATGTTAAGTTTTGTCCTCAGGAAACAAAGAAAGATGTTAGGTTTCTGAAGAAACTTGAAACTCTCATGCCTATTCATCCTCAAAGCAACATTGAAAAATTCTTGAGGCACAATCTAGTGAGGATAGTGATACATAGTTTGTTGTCTCTGTTTCAACTGATGAAGAAGAATCATCACATTCATCTGCCTTTACTAATGATGATTCATTATACATGTTACAGCAGACATGTATGAAGATAGATCGTACTTTAGTACAACGACCTTATGTCCAGATCCAGATCTTTCAATAAGATAAATATGAAAGACCCATTAAGGCTATTGGGTTTATGGATACTGGTTCTAGTCGTACGATCATAGAACCCAATATCTTATCATCAGAAGCATGGACATCTCATGAAGAGTATTTTACAGCTGTTGATGGTAACTCTTTCAAAATTGGGTTGGTTATTAAGAGACAAATTGATAGTCGTTTCTTCCCTCAGTGTACAGTTTGGACTAAAGTACTTGGAAGTAATCTACCAGGCCCAGATCTTCTTATTGGAATCGATACAAACAATAAAGCGCAACCTTTACAAATCCTACCCATAGGCCTCAGGTATCAAAACCTTTTCAGTCCATACACTGACATTAAAAATGTGTTTGAACTTACACAGGTTCCTGTACATTACACTGGACTTTGAGATAAACTATTGAGCTAATGTCCAAAGTCTCATGCACAGTTTACTCATCCATATCCTCTATGGAAAAACTTATACTTCTTTATAAGCCTACCATTCAAAAAGAATGAGGATATCAATCCCACGAAAGCCACACATCTAGGGATGAACCCTGACGACTTAAAGCTTGCACAAGATGAGTGTGCGGTGTTATTGCAGCAAGGATTGATTGAGCCCACAAAGTCAGATTGGGCTTGTCAAGCGTTCTATGCCAACAGACGTTCAGAGAAGAAACATGGAAAGAAACGTCTAGTGATAAACTACAAGCCTTTGAATGCTTTTCTGTAAGATGATAAGTTTCCTCTACCCAAAATTAGTACACAAGTACTATTTCTTAAGGAAGCTGTGATCTTTTCAAAGTTTGACCTTAAGGCAGGTTTTTGGCAACTAGGTATTCACCCTAAAAAACGTTACAAGACTGCATTTTGCTTTTCCAATGCTCAATACCAATGGACTGTGATGCCCTTTGGACTTAAAGTTACACCATCATTGTTTCAAAAGTCCATTACAAAAATTTATGAGCCTATCCTCAATAGTGCCTTGATCTACATTGATGACATCTTACTGTTTTCAACGAACCATAAGGATCATCAGGCCTTTCTTCAAAGATTTTTGGATCTCATAGAACAATATGGGATCATGCTTTCGGCCTTAAAAAGCATTATTGGTATAATAGAAATAAAATTTCTTGGAATGCAATTTAAGGATGGATTCTATTAGCCAGACCCATATATTGCCAAAAGAGTTATTGCAATTTCCTAATGAAAATCTCACTGTAAAGCAAATTCAACAATTCCTCAAGATTGTTAATTACATCAGAGATTTCATACCACATGTTGCAGCCTACACATCAACCTTATCTAAGCTCTTACGCAAGAATTCACCAACATGGGGAAAAGAACAGACTATAGCTGCCAAGCATCTCAAACAGCTTTGTCAGATAATTTCACCTATGAAACTTTCTAATCAAAGACTATCTCTCTCTCTCAGATAGATGTTGTCATACTTTAGATACAACAGATTTATCTAGACTACTTCGATAACATCCACCATGGCCACCAGATACTTGTTCTCCCTATAACTATCCTTCTTCTCTTTGGCCTACCAACTTCATTGAGTTTTCTAATTCTCAGCAATTTTTGCATAAAAAATCCAAAAATATGGCTAGTCCCTCTCTTTTTGCTTTAGCCAAGAAAGCTTTTCCTCCCATAGCTAGTCGTCCTACTAGTCTCTCTGAAGTTGCCTCACTTGCTCGCAGTAGTTTATTCTATTACTTGTATGTATTCTTACATAAACATAATTCCCTTGGAAATCCTACTATGTTCAACATCAAAGCACCCTACCTTAATGTTAATCTTCTTTAAGATCCTTTATCTGAAAACACATTATGGTACTTTTGGGCACTCTCAGTCATTTATGCTTGTGCTTTATAGTCTCTCTTCTTTAACTGTACCAATATCTCTGTGATCCTAATAATGGAAGTTCATTATTATGGACATTATTGGAATGGTTTCAACCATTAGATCAATGAAAGCATCAATGTTCTGTCATTATTCAACAGCAACGTCTATGGACATCTTCTGCTAGACGACAAATTACGTAGTGCTTCTTCATTGTTCATCGCCTATACAGAGAATCACTTACTGGTTTGCTCTACACAGAGGCACATGTCCAATTCTAGCATACATCTTTATATTGGCCATGTCATATGAAAAATGTGTTGAATTCTTTAAGAGATCTTCTTAAAGAAATTAATCATTTTTCAACACCACCAGTATTAACAACATCTATTAGACCACATCCCGTAGAATTTATGCTTGGTGAACTAGAAGCACTAGAAGTTGATATTCTTGTTTCCAATAGTCCTAAATACGATACAGGTTCAGAAGAAACCACAAGAATCATCTTTGAGTTAGCAAGACCTTCTCAATCTAATAATGTTGAATTCCCAGATGCTCAAAATCCCAATGAAGATATTCCTAGCATCTCTAATTCTGAAATAGATTATCTCCTACGTCAATTTCATAAAAGCTGAGTTCAATCATAGCAAAAGAAAAAAGATCTTTTAATGACTCAAGTGATCCAGATTCTCCATCCAATCTTCATTCATGGCAATCTCCTATTTGCCATCACTAAACTTTGGATTCTTTAGATCAATTATCTCTAGAGACATGGAGTTGACTACTAATAAGACCTTAGTTTACACCTGTAAAGTAACCACACCTTTTGAGACAACTACTAACATGATGAAAGATGGTTCACAAGTTACCTTCAATAACTATTGAAGATTCCATCTTATCATCTTCCTGTTTACCTTTTGTAAAGTAACACTATTCACCTTTACTTTTGTAAAAGTAAGTACTGTGTGCTTTAGGACTTTTGTACCTAGTTATTGTAGAACTTTAGACTTTGGCTAAAGTAGATTCCTTTTCTATAAGGTTAGGTGAATTATTAGGTTACTTTTGTTAAAGTGTAATGATTTTTTTTCTGTAGGTAGTTTTACTTTCCTACCCCTTACTTTGCTTATAAAAGCAAGGCTTCTCTTAGTTTGTAGGATATACTTGAATTCATATCAGAAAATGAAGAAGTTAGTTTTCTTATAACTCTTTTCTCTTCTCCGAAAACTTCAAACCCTAAAAATCATGTCGCCTCAGTGCCTAAGATGTAGGATGAGTATGCTCTACACTCGCATCAATTGAGGATCTTGTGTATCAGAAAGTCTATGACAGTCTAGGAACTGTTGCTTCTAAACATATCCGCTACCTTATGTCAGAAGCATTAACGGGGAATGACGAGTAAGAGTATATGAGTGAAGTAGGGATTTCTAAGAGGCATGAGCATTTGTGCCTGTGTAGCCGAAGGACAGGCGTTGAGGGTTGTTAGCTCTGATAACTGGATACCTATGTAGTGATACATACTTCCAATCCGACTTTGGTTAGTCGATGATGTCAACCAGTTTGGTGGTTAGGAAGGATTTAAACATTGGGTTAACCAGAGTGTTGTCATAGTTTCCCTGTGTGCCCTTCGGGTTAAATTCGTAATACACCTGCCAAATTAAAACTAGAGATCGTATCCTAGGTTATTTGGTAGTTAGGTTTAATCAATGATCGTTTCTTTATTAAACAAAACCTAAGGAAAAATAGAGATTAAGAGAGCATTCTATTAGTCTCAGATCGATAATTCGAAGAGAGTTGTAAAGACGTCGTGATGTTGAAATATGTTTGATCGTCTTTAGGCTAAGATTGAACCTAGAACCGGACCTTACATATATTCGACAGTTTTATCATTTTCGATTGCTTGTTTTAATTTGTTTTTGATAGTTCTCTTTTACTTTAATTTCTAAATTGCTAAAAATCCAAAAACCCTATTTTATATTTTCCTTGCATCAATTAACTTTGGTTACAAAAATTAATCGAACATTCCTTATGGATTCGATCCCGACTCACCCTAACTACAAATTTTAGTGTGTAGAGTTAGTTAAATTTCGTAGCATACTTGACACGCGATGTCAAATTTTGGCGTTATTGTCAGGGATTGTGGTAGTTTAATTTTCGTATTTTATTTTGTTAATGTTTTATGAATATATTTGTTTATATTTGTTTCTTTTTCATTATTTGTTAACTTTTAAAAGTTTGTAAGTGTTGGTGAATGGTAGTGACCAGATCTCCTTGTAGAGAAATTGAACAACTTGATGCGGAGATTGAGAGAACATTACGGAGGTTAAAAAGAGAAGCAAGAACATCTTCAGTAGTAGACCCAGAACCTGAATCTGAAGCAAATATGGCAAATCCGAGAATGTTGAGAGAATTGGTTGCACCAAACTTAACCCAAAGACCCTTGTGCATTACATTTCCTAATTTTTTTGAACAAGTTACCTTTGAGTTAAAATCTGGATTAATTCATTTATTACCCAATTTTCATGGTCTTACAAGTGAGGATGCACATAAGCATCTCAAAGAGCTCGATCTGGTTTGTTTGAGCATGAAGCCTCCCGAGGTAACGGATAATCAGATCATGGTGAGAGCCTTCCCGTTCTCACTCGAAGATGTAGAAAAAGATTGACTATTTGATTTACCAGTAGGGAGCATAAATACTTGGTTGGAGATGAAGAGAGTATTGTTAGAGAAATATTTTTCAGCCTCAAAGATTGTAAGTATTTGGAAGGAGATATGTGGCATCAAGCAACATAATGGAGAATCTCTTTATGAGTATTAGGAGCGGTTTAAGAAGTTATTTGCCAGTTGTCCTCACCACAACATATCAGAGCAATTTCTTATCCAATATTTCTATGAAGGATTGTTACCGATGGAGAGGAATTTGGTTGATGCAGTGAGCGATGGGGCACTTTGCGAGAAGACTCCCATTGATGCCAGGATATTACCGCTAATATCCAACAATTCGGCACTCGTAACGATGCTCGACAAGTAAACGAGGTAAGCACTTCATCCATTGAACATCATTTAGATGAACTCACTTCTTTTGTGAGACAGATTGCAGTTGGACAAACATAAGTGAAAGTGTATAGAATATGTTCAAACACGAGTCATCCAACTGATGAGCGCTTGACATTATAAGAAGGAAGTGTAGAGTACGTGAATGTTGCAGGAGGGAACTTCCCGAATCAATACGACCCGTACTCGTAGACATATAACCTAAGTTAGAGGGATCACCCCATCTAAAGTTATGGGGGAAACCGACAACAAAATTTCTTCCAAAATCAGTCACAAGGAACACAAAGATTTTAACCAAGGAAATAAGGAGAACAGGGAGCTTCTTCTTCCAATTCAGGTACATCTTTAGAAGAACTTGTTAAGAATCTTGCTACTAAAAATATGCAATCTCAACAGGATATGCAGTAATTACAACAAAGTATGCAACAACTTAATTAGATTGTACAACAAATCTGCCAGGAATCAAAAGCAAGCACATAAAATTTAGAAAACCAAATGGGTCAGATGATAGTGAGGCTTAATCACCTAGAATCGCAAATTGGAGGAAAATTGTCATCCCAACCTGAGGTAAACCTAAAGAATGTCAGTGTTATAACCCTGAGGGGAAAGAAGGAGATTGAGGGTCCTAAGAGAACCCTATTAAGGATTGTTACTAACGAAGAGATTGAGAAGGAATTGGAAAAGGAAGAAAATTCGTCATTGAGTACAAAGGTAAATTTCAAAAGTCTCAACATCATTAAAACTAACCTTCCACCTTTTTCGAGCAGATTGATAAGAACAAATAAGGAGGAGAAGGACAAAGAGATATTGGAGACTTTCCGAAAGGTGGAAGTCAATATACCATTGATCGAGGCAATCAAGCAAATACCAAGGTATGCCAAATTCCCCAAAGAACTGTGTACACATAAGAGAAAACTGAGGGGTGATGAGAAAGTGATGATGGGTGAGAATGTGTCGACAGTATTCAGAAAGAAGATGCCTCCAAAATCTCGTGATCCAGGTATGTTTACCATTCCTTGCAAAATTGGTAATATTGTGATCAATATAGCTATGTTGGATTTGGATGCTTCCATTAATGTCATGCCTTGTTCTATTTATGCTTCTTTGAATTTGGGCCCATTGAAAGAAACAAGTATAATCATATAACTAGATGACCATACAAATACTTATCCTGATGGTGTGGTTGAGGATGTTTTGGTGCAAGTAAATAAGTTAGTGTTTCCTATTGATTTCTATGGATGTTTTGGTGCAAGTAAATAAGTTAGTGTTTCCTGTTGATTTCTATATTGTAGATATGAATGATGATTCCTCATATAATCCAATACCTATCTTGTTGGGTAGACCATTTCTTAATACGACTCAAACTAAGATAGATGTTCATGAGGGCACCCTCACAATGGAATTTGATGGGGAAGTGTTTCATTTCAATATTTTTTATGCCATGAAAGATCCTTCTAATGATCATTGTGCTTTTTATGTAGATGTGATTGATCCTTTAGTGCAGGAAATGTTTAAATTAAGTTACAAGGATCATTTGGAAACATTTTTAACTGAGGATATGGAAGTAGAAGCCAACACTGATGTTGAGATGGAAGAAGAGCTTATGGAAATGACAGCTATCTTGGATTTATTGGAAAGCTTCCATAAAGGTATGATTTGGCTTATATACAACTACTTGAAGCTCAACAAAAGTCGTTACCTTTTGATGTGTAGGCACCAAAATTAGAATTGAAGCCACTCCCTACACATCTGAAGTATTCCTATTTAGGAGATAAGTAGACTCTCCTAGTTATTGTTTCGGCATAGTTGACTTCAAATCAACAGGAGAGACTGGTTAAAATGCTGAGAGAGCATAAGAAGGCAATCGGGTAGACTATCGTAGATATCCAAGGGATAAGTCCTTCCATACGCATGCACCGTATTTTGTTGGAGGAGGATGCAAAATTAACAAGTCAAGGTCAGCTTAAGATGAATCCTTTAATGATGGAAGTTATGAAGAAGGAGGTGTTAACGCTTCTCGATGTTGGGGTTATCTACCCAATTTTCAATAGTAAGTGCGTAAGTCCTGTACAGGTGGTTCCAAAGAAGTTTGGAATCACTGTTGTGACAAACCAGAAAGGTGAGTTGGTTCCCACCCGAGTGTAAACCGGGTGGCAAGTATGTATTCATTATAGAAAGTTAAATTCTGCTACTCGTAACGACCACTTTCTCCTTCCTTTTATTGATCAAATTCTTGAGAGATTGGCTAGTTATGATTATTATTACTTTTTAGATGGCTTTTCAAGTTATCTTCAGATCTCGATCACATCGGAAGAATAGGAGAAGACCACATTTACATGCCCATTCGATACATTTGTCTACCGAAGGATGCCATTCAGATTATGTCACGCACCTGCCACATTCCAAAGGTGTATGGTAAGCATTTATTTTCTAATATGTTAAGAAGATTATTGAGGTATTCATGGAAGATTTTAGTGTGTATGGATCTTCTTTTGATGAATTTCTTGAAAATCTTGCTATTATTTTGGAACGATGTATAGAAACTAACCTTGTGTTGAACTGGGAAAAATGTCATTTTATGGTGGATCAAGGAATAGTTTTAGGCCATATGATATCTGCTAAAGGTATTGAAGTAGACAAGTCCAAAGTTGATCTTATTTCTTCTTTACCTTACCCCTTTACTGTGAGGGAAATGCGTTCTTTTCTTGGGTATGTAGGTTTTTATCAGGGGTTCACTAAGGACTTTTTGAAGATAGCCGCACTACTATGCAAGCTTCTTCAACAAGATGTCTCTTTTGATTTCAATAAGAAGTGCAAGGAAGCCTTCAACAAACTTAAGGAGCTTTTGACATCTCCATCGGTGATTCAACCACCAGATTGGAGCCTCCCCTTTAAGATCATGTGTAATGTGAGTGATTATGTAATGGGGGCAGTTCTAGGACAAAGAGTAGGAAAAGTTTTGCATGCCATCTACTATGCTTTAAAGACTCTAAACCCAACTCAATTGAATTATTCCACTATTGAAAAAGAACTGTTACCTGTGGTTTTTGCTTTGGAAAAATTTCAATCGTATTTGCTTGGTGCTAAAGTGATTGTTTATTCTGACCATGTAGCTTTATGATACTTGCTCACAAAAAAAGAAACAAAACTAAGGTTGATCAGATGGATTCTCCTCCTTCAGAAATTCAACTTGAAGATTAGAGATAAGAAAGGGGTAGACAATGTGGTGGTGGACGATCTCAGCCATTTGATAAAGGAAGAAGATGATATCCCTCTTCAAGAAACCTTTCTGGATGAGCAATTATTTTCTACTGATGCGACACCACCATCGTATGTAGACATTGTCAATTTTTTTGTTACTAACTAATTACCTGTTAGTTTATCAAAGGCTCAGAGGGATAAGCTACGGAGTTATTTTAGTTACTAACGAATTATTTTCTACCCGTATCTTTAGAGGCATTGTGCAAATCAAGTTATCAGAAGGTGTGTACCGAAAAATTAATCATCATCAATTTTAGACTTCTACCATTCATACACTTGTGGATGACATTTTGGTGTGAAAAGGATAGCTCATAAAATTCTGGAGAGTGGCTTCTAGTGGACAACATTGTTCAGAGGTGCATATACCTTCTGCAAATCCTGTGATAGATGCCAACGGTTAGGTAACCTGTCCCGTAAGGATCAATTACCACAAACTCCTTTGCTTTTATGTGAAATTTTTTACTTTTAGGGCATTGATTTTATGGGAACTTTTCCTCCCTTTTTTGGCTTTACTTATATAAAAGCCATTGTTAGTGACAGAGGAACTCACTTTTGCAATAGGGTGATGGAAGCAATGTTCAGAAAATATCACATCATGCATAAAGTTTCTACTGCTTACCATCCCCAAACCAATAAACAAGCTAAAGTCTGAAATTGAGAAATCACGTTAATCTTGGAGAAAATTGTTTAGCCCAATAGGAAAGGAATGGAGCGTATGACGGAAGACGCACTATGGGCCCACAGGATGACTTACAAAATACCAATTGAGATGTCGTATAGGCTAGTGTTTGGGAAGCCATGTCATCTTTTGGTGGAATCACAACATAAGGCATATTGGGCTATCAGAAGATGCAACATGAACTTGGATGATGTGGGAGTGCATAGGAAGTTACAGCTTCAAGAGTTGGAAGAGATGAAGAATGAGTCATATCAAAATGTAGTGATATATAAGGAGAGGATGAAAGCTTTTCATTATAAGATGACTTCGAGGAAAAGCTTCTCAGAGGGCCAAAAAGTGTTACTATATCATTCCAAACTCAAACTCTTTCTAGGTAAGTTGCATTCCCGTTAGGTTGGTGTGTTTGTTATTACTTATGTCTTTCCTTTTGGTGTAGTAGAGATACGGAGCCTCAAAACCGACAAGACATTAAGAGTGAATGGTCATCGCTTAAAATCATATTATGAGAGTTTCCAAATGGAAGATTTGGAGGATGTGATTGGTGTCACTTGAAGCACGCAACTAGAGGTCGAGTCAACGACGTTAAACAAAGGTGCTGCTTAGGAGGCATCCCAAGGGGAGTTAATTTCTATCTTTTACATTTTTGCATTTGCTTTTTTTTTTTTTGTTAACTACTCCATTTCTTGCATTTGATTTTACATTGAGGAAAACGTAATTTTTAAGTGTGGGGTGAGGTACATTAGTTTTTATGCAAGTTTTTTAGCTTAATTGTAACTTATGTGACTTTTTAGGCGGTTTTAAAATTAAATGAAAAAATCGAAAATTTTCTTATTTTCTATTGCTTTTCAGATTATTTATTCATAATTAGAGTGTGAATTGATTAGTAAAATCCATAGCAAAATTTGGCATGTACTTTTGCTCTTGTGGTTTGTTAATGTGCATTATTCTTAGAAGAGCGGTGACTAGTAGTAGACAAAAACTAGTGACGTTTTGAGTCATATTAGATTGACACATCTATATCAGTCTTACTGTTTTGTTTGTTATGTGTGACCTCCATGACATATACATCATTACTTTGCATTGATTTTCTATTTGAGACTACATTTTTATCACATGCAGTTTTATGAAAATGATTAGGCATTCTTTGTTGATTATAAGCTACATTAGCCAAATAGCCTACCCACCTATGTGAATTTTCCTTTGCTAACCCCCTTGAACTTTATTATCCGTTTCTTTTGTATAAACCACATGACTTGCACCTAACCAAATGCCCTACCTAAGTCATAAAGCTAGTGGAGCATTTGTTAATTCTTGATGAATGTGATTATACAAAAGCCTAAGTGTGGGTTATGCATACATGTGGGTTGATTATCTTTGCTAAAATTCCATGTTATAAATACTATGTTGATGTAGCTTCTATCACTTCTATTTTTGAAAAAAAAGCAAAAAAAGAAGAAAAAAAGTGAGTTTGAACAAAAGTATTAAGGAGGAAATACCATTATTGTGAAAAGTTGTTAGTAGTTTATCCTCCTTATATTGTATTGATTGGGTGTTTGAATATATTGCATATGAGACGGATGTGGTTTTGGATTGAGCAGTTTTTGAGTTATGTTCATGTGGATTAAGGTGTGAGAGCTAAATTGAGTTGTGAAACATAATTGTTGCATTCTTTATAGCTGACGGTATCTAGTTTTGAATGAATGTTAACTTGTGAACTTGATATCTCATTGAGTGTTACTTTTGCTTTACTAGTTTGATGGCTTTTTATGCTACATTAACCAAAATACATCTCACCTTACCTTTGCCCACATTACAACCCTAGAAAATTCCTTTGATTCATGATTATGCATGTGACTTTTAGTAGTGGAGAAATTAAATGATATGCAAAGTTTTAGATTGTTATGATCATGAATGGTATTTAAATATACCCTCGGAAATATCTTGTTTAAACACCATTTTTCCAAGTCTTCCTCTAGATTAGTCAGTTTCTAAAGGTAGTGAATATTGATTGATCATAAGTAGAAGCTTTGAATGTTGAGTTTTTGCTTAGGTTTTGAAAATCATTCATCTTAACTTATGACTATCTATTCTTAGGAAACATGGAAAATGAATAAAAAGTTTGGTTTGTGATTTTGGTTTTGATGATTTGCTGTAGCATCCCACTCCCACAAGACCCGAACCCGATATCGACGGTGATATCCGAGCTCGTGACTCGCGAGGGTGGCATGCTAGCACACTTAATCAGTCAAAAGGTGGTACCATTTTTTTTTTCTTTAAAGCACTAACAAATGCAAAAGTCCAATTTCAATTTAGGCCTAATCAATTCACAAGTGGATAAAACAATGTTTTCACCACATTACGATCATTACAGTGTCACTAGTCGAATAGGGGCACAATTCCATTTTTAATGCATTTCAGTTACAACCCATTTCACTTTGAGCCATTGGGGCTCATTTCAATGCACAAAACACTCACAAACCTTTACAATTGATACACTT
>JAOTAX010000002.1:20292787-20317988 GCA_025629825.1 Erythroxylum guanchezii | reverse complement strand
TAGTCGATGCTTACCTGATGAAACAAAGACAGATGACCCTAGCAGCTGTGGAGAAAAACGTTCATCAATGGAAGAAGTCAGTTGAAGGAGAAACACAATGGACGTAGTAACATGTAGTCACGTAGGTATTTGCTGGACTGAGATTATAATTTCATTAATTTTTTTAGGATATTTTTGTCATTAAATTAGGAGTTGGAAGGTAAGCCATGCCATTCCATCCCTGACCCCCCAATTTGGGAGGTCACAAAATATTGAATTTTGGATGGTAAAGGATAGCTTACAAAGCCATTAATTGCCATTCCATCCTGTTTCAAAATAAACTCCCAAACAATGGCCTGAATCATTTGGACCATTCCATTCCATTCCCTTCCATCCCTCCACCCACATCCAAACATACCCTTAACTTCCACACCGAAGAAGTCATCAACCTTGGACCATAAACTCAAATGTTTATTGGTCACATCAAAGATACAGTACATATAGGAGAGGTTTGAAACTAGAAGAGTAATGAGAATACAGATACGCAGATGTAATATACAGACACAAACCCTCAAGACAAATATCTCTTGTCTAGTGCAGTAAATACCAGTCCAGTATATACACAGGCAGACACAAATCGTATGGAAAACAATTTTTTTCAAATCATGGAACAAACAGTACATGGATCCAACAAAAAATAAAATAAAATTCACAGATGCAAACTTAACAACGGTAGACAACGAGGGAGTTCAAAATCAATTTCTCAGAAAACCGTATAAAAACTTGGTAAATGAGAACAGTCACGAATGGCTTTGGAAAAACAGAGTATCATATTTACAAACAAAAAAATCATCAATACCGAAATAGTCATCTTCCCAAACGCATGCATATAACATAAACAAATATTTAACCACTGCTCTGATTACAATGTTAGAGAATTAACAGATCAAAACAGTCACAAAGATTATGTTAAACATAGGATCGATTTTATCTGTATAGAAAACGAAAAACACATACTTAGTTGATCGTTGTTATTCCACCGGTTAAAGCACTTTCAATTTTCAGATTTTCCACTTCAGAATTCTATCCCGCATGAAACCAATACACTCAAAGATATATTGTTATGTTTCAAACGTTGCCTTCATATATTTCTTATATAACTACCTTTAGTAGTTATTCAAGAATGATGACTATTAAATCTATCACGGGTGTATGTAAGTCATCAGTGCGAGTGAAAGGTTAAATAGAAATTCTCGTAGATTCTTTTAGCAAAGAGAAAATATATTAAATCATAATTAAAAGACGAAGCTTGAAGTATTACGAAAAGGATGCAAGCTGATTTACTATCAACTTTGCCTTCTAAAGAAAAGAAGCCGGCCAGCTAAATGACTTAGAACCAGCAAGTTATAATGCACTTTTCTAGCTTATGTGATGGACCAGTTACATATGAGGATATCACTAAATTTTAAGAATGTGATATCTAATTCTGCCGAGCTGAGTAAGGCCGTACGTTTTGTTCGTGTTTTGATTGGACAAAGTTGTTTTGTTTCTCTCATCCCACGCACTAGACACCAAATAGGATAACGCAGCTTTAATTTGTAAAACCACTTATCTCCTTCGCCTGTGAGTTTCACTCCAATGTTCCAATCAATTATGTATTTCTCTTGGACTGCAAGATACATTTTAAGTCCTTGTATTTTGATAATAAACGATAGATGAACGAATAGAACGAAAGTTTTCTTTAAGAATATTAAATGCTCTTAATAAATTTATAAAATATTTTCTTCCCTTTCGCTCATTAAAAATCATAATAATTTTTTCAAATAACTTTATTAAATACAGAATAGGAGGGTACATGGTCCAGTTTCATTGGGGAATTTGAAAATTTTTATAGAAATTAAATCTTCAAAAGCTTATTAAAAATATTTTTTTTTTGTTCCATATTGAATTAAAATAAAAATTGGAGATTCAATTATTTTGAGGCAAGATAACATAGGAAAATCTGTAACTGAATATAATTAGCATTTTCAAATGTTGTTCTTTCTAAGATATTTATACCCGGCCCTATTTCATAATCTTTGCAAATATATAAAAACTAGAGTATTGAAATATTATAAGTTTGATATAAACAAAATACTTACTTGTTTAATTGCATTTTTATTGAAAAATAAATATATAGGGTGTCTTACTTAAGTTTGTCAAGTTATTCTCAAACAGCATCCGTAACAAATGAGGATCTTAATTGAAAAAACATCTAAATTGATCCAATGTCCTCCCACCAATGCTAGAGGAAGATTCAAAAACCAATATTAGTTATTAAATAGCCAAAATATCTTTGGTAATCTTAAATAAAATTGGAGGCCTTCAGTAATCTTCCACCATGCTAAAAGATCAAAATCAAAACATAAATTCTCAACTAGCTCCTTTAAATAATTGTCCAACTCTCCTGAGGCTTGATAATATGTGCTAACCTTAAACAAAATAGGATACCTTACTAATTCACTTTTTATGATTTAGAAATAATATTATGAAAATTTTCAAAACAAATGTTACGATTGACTAAGAGCAACGTTTATGAAGACTATGAAGCCATGTGAAGCATCGACTGAACAATGAAGGAATTATAAAAAATTATGGCCTTCAAGATCATTGAAATAAGATTAAGGAAGACTCAATACTTTTTAAATATGATCAAATCAATCTTTTTTATCCTCTTAGTTTGGTCATTTTAATAATTTTGGGGCTTAATAAGCACACTTCCAGTACTAATGCATGCCAATAGAAATTAAACTTTTTATTTTAAAAAAATTCTCTTGATTTTAAAATAAAATTTAGGAAGTTTTTGATTTGGTTTTTTATATAAAGTTTTTGTCAAAACATTGGTCGACCAATGTTAGGTATAAGTCTATAGAATAATTGATAACTAGTTTGTAAGTAATAGGTATTTAAGTGAGGTATGACTATAAATACGTTCCTAATTGGTTATTAGACTTATTTATGACATTTTATTGATACAAGGTCATATTTGAGAGAGTTTTCAAGCATGCAAAGCATTTGAATATTCATTGTTAATTGAGATTAAGCCCTAGAGTATTAAAGTGAGAGAGTAAGGATTATTTGTGTCGTAATTTTGATTGGCCGTGCAATTTTTAGATTCAAAGAAAGCTTATGATTTTGTCTTATTATCATAGAAGATATATAAAAGGGTTACTCATCACTTGAAGCAAAGAAAGAGTTTGTAGAAATGTTCATCTTTACCTAATTGAAAGAAGAAGGTAGTGAATCTCAAGAAAAGATATAGGGAGCCTATGTATTGATTATTATATTATTTATGTTAATTACACTAAACGTCCATTTTATGGTTTTTACCTTTTTCATTTTAGTCCTTGATTTTTAAAAACTATCATATACCCCCTAAGGTTTGGTTATTGTTTCACTTGTACACTCTATTGTCATTCTCTATAGGTTTCCAATAGAGAATGGGCAAATGATGTTATGTAACACAAACATAATGCGTTATGTGACACAACACCTATCATGTTTGTGATGCAATATAGGACATCATGTGGCTTGGAACACATGCACCTAAATAAGTTTCTCCCATATATAGACAACATTATAACTTTAAGAGATGACAACAACCAAGATCGTGTATTACACGACATAACCATGATAGGTGTATTACTATATAATACTTAATCAATCCATATGACATCATTTATCCATTCTTTACTAGACTTTCTAACAAAGAATGACATTAAGAGGTGTAGGTGAATTTACACGAAATCTTAAGGGTACATGATAGCTTTAAAATATAAGGAACTAAAATGAAAAAGGTATAAACCACAGAGGGGTATAATTAACCATATATTATTTATTTAAGTTTTTAAATTAAACATTATTTACCAAAAAGTTTTTCGAAATTCGTAAGCACTTAATTCACCCCATCTTGAGTATTATTAGAAACTAAAAAGTAGTGCCAAATTATTTACTTTTATTTACATATTCCTAAAATAATGAGAAAAGATCTTCATGAAAACTTGGAAGCATCCTTATTTTTGTTTATTATGAAAATGATCAAATTATAAGTAGGGCTTCATTTTTTATGGAAATATTTTTTTGTATTGAAAAAATAATGAAATTTTTTCTTTTTCCAAAGGTATTAACTTATGGGATATTATTTTTAAAGGTCCACTCATTCCTAAGAAGGAATTTGAAGTTGATAACGTTGGGACAAGTTCTCCCAAAACTAAAGAAGAATTGGATGATGATGATAAGAAACTTATATCATTGAATAGAAAATCCATTCGCATCTTATTTTGTATATTACGAATACATAAATTTAATAGAGTTATCATGTGTAAATCTATATATGAGGTATACTTAAAAAATCACATATGAAGTTTCAAATCAAGTTAAGAAGAGCAAAGTGGGCATGCTTATATATCAATATGAATTATTTCAAATAAAGCATGATGAAAGTGTGTGTGTGTACGTGTATATATTCATTAACATTATTAATGGTTTTAAACACCCATGAAAATATTATATGAATATCTAAAATTAGTAACAAAAATACTTAAGGTCTTTTTTTAAGGCTTAGAAAGCTAAAAAGATGATCATCAAATAAGCCAAGGACTTAATGTATTACCATTAAAGAAGGTCATTATGTGTCTCCTCATTTACTATACGAGGCTTAAGAAAGTATAAGACAAAGAGGTGGCTTATAGAATGAAGAACTTGGCTTTTAAGGATTTAAATAAGAAATCAAGTGAAAATGAAGAGACTTATTCAAGGGGTGATTTGAGAAGTCATGACACTTATCACTAGTAAATTAATATATGAAAGATCAAGTTCAATTGGAGGGTAAATTGAGTAAGAAGCTAACTAAATTAGTTAAATAATCAAGGAATAAAGAAAATGAGCAAAGGAGAGTATATATATGTAAATTAAAAGAGCTTAAATGAATTCAAGTAAAGAACCAAGAATAAGAAAGAATCAAGCAAATCAAAATTGAAGTAAATCACACATTCCTTCTTGTAGCCTTATCTTGGTGATTCCAATGAATCAGGTCACAGTCATTATATGATCATTTTCATATAGGGCATATTGCTATATTTATCATAATCAAGAGGAAATTTAAGAAGATTTTGAAGAAACCCTTTTGATCATCGCATTTCTTTTTAGAAACTTTTAAAATAATTTTAGATCAAGTTTCTATTAAAGGAGTAGAAAACTTTGGTGTACTAGGATATAGATAAAAGATCTCGCATAAAAAGATCCTTGTCATTCTAATAGGTCTTTTAAGCATTTTTCTCTTGTACTTAGCCTAAATATTTAAATGTGTAGTATTTAACCCCTAGTGATTTAGCCTAAACATTTATTACTAAGCCTAAATATTTTCTTGTAATGACTTATTTGATTTATTTATTTACTTGTCCTCTTTCTTGAGTTTTTTTTACCTTGTCTATTTTTATCGTATTATTTAGTTTATTAATTATGTTTATATTTTATTTATTAAATATTTATCTTATTATTATTATTATTATTATTATTATTATTATTATTATTATTATTATTATTATTATTATTATTATTATTATTATTTTCTTTTTCTTTTTCTTTTTTCCATGTAGGTCATTCAAAACCAACCTCCCTACTAGTTAGGGGTAAGGCTGCGTGCTACTGGACCTCTTCAAACCTAGCGTATCAGTGGGACTTTGACTAAATCCTTGTTGTTGTTTTTGTTTTTGTTTCCATTAAAGGAGTGTATTTTAATCTTTGAAAGAACTCGATAAGTTTTGAAATTTTTATTTTAGAAATTTTGGTTAACCAAGGTGGGGGTTTTTGGAGACTAGTATTTGGATTTTAGATAGACTAGTCAACTAATGTAGTAGTATGGTTAACCAATGTCTTAAAAATATGTACCATAAAGTATGTGACCATACTGGTCAATTAGTATAGCACATTGATCAACCAAGGTGTCAAAATAGTCAATGAATATTATTTTTACTAACTATTGTAACAAGTAATTTTTGTTTCTAATTGTTATTTTAGGATGTTTTAAGTAAAAACAGACTATATGTGAGTTATAAAAGTTATCATGAGCATACTAGAGAATTTCTAAGAGTTTTGAGATTCTAAAGATTTTTTTTGTGTATAACAAAACATATATTAATCCTTTATTGATTGGTGTGAACAAAACCAACATTTTGATTTGTATAAAATTTTAATTACTTTAATTGGTGAAATTTCTGGGGATACATGTTATAAGGATTCCTCTCCATTAAACAAAATTTATAAAAGATTACTCTTCACTCATATTAAAGTAAGATAATTATAAAAGTTCCTCTTTATCTGTGGTAAAGAAGATTTTATATGAAATGTTACTTTTACTCATTAAAAGAAGAAGGTAGTGAGTTTGCAATAGATCTTGGATAGTGGAAGTAGGCTAAGGTTGTTTACTTGAACCACCATAAAGGTAGATTTGTCTCTTTTTCCGTATTCTTTTTAAATGTTATTGTGTTTGTTTTAAATTGTTTTATATGAATTTATCATAATAATTAATTAGTTTATAAATATGATTAAATTATCCCCATCTTATGTGCTATATCAAGACCAATAATAATCTTATAAATTTTTAAAAAAAAATTAGAAGGAAGTTCATTAAATGTGGAATGGTTTGATAGCTTTCAAAAAGGTAAGATGTTTGTGTTGTTTAGAACTTTAAAAATTTACCTTTTGAAAAAATCCAAAATATCATTTATGTTATGAGCACCAAAAATGTTCCGAGGCTTCTAGAAGAACCTCTCGTTTAAGTCATATTGACCTAGTGCTTTATCTAGAATGATGCTTAGAAGAGTTGATTTTATATCTTAAGGTATAAGTAGGGAGGTAAGCGTGGTCTTGTGAACTTTGATAATTTGTGGTGGTTAAAAAAATGCACAATCGATCGATAAATGGGATTCAAGCTTATATGTGCCCAACAAATTATTAAAATGATTGATGTAATTTTTTTAATATCTTATGAATTTGTAATCAATCATTTTTAATTGCTTTGATGATTTTCTTTATTTATAAAATATGTGCTAGAGGATAGTTGATAATTAATAACATACCATTAGTACCTCGATAACTAAGTAACAATATCATCATATCATTATTATATGGACTCATAAATAATTTCATAAATTTAGTATAGTAAAGGATCTTTCCCTCTAAAGGTAGGAAAATCATGGGTTTACCATACTAATCATGATTTTCCTACCTTTAAATTTGAAAAAAAATCCCTCTTTCTAATGAATAAGCCCTTTTACCATTATGTATAAATGATAAATATCCATATTTATCAGTTCAAATAAATGAATAAGATAATAAGTTATGTGATAATGTTTGTGAAAATATATGAAGTTAAAGGCTATGCCACCCTAGGGTGCTACTAAACTATTATCCCCCTCCATTTAATTCCAACAAGAAAGAACTAATGCCTTCCTTTAGTATCTCAATTCGGATACTTGTTTAAAGATATCAAATCAAATCAATATAGTAACATTCTAGTTCTTATTATAAACCTATTATTATAATGAAAAATCTTACCCACCATCTTTTGTTAGAAACTAAATCTAGTTAAATATTAACATAAAATGGAAGTGTTGGTTGTTTACAAGCAATAAAAGTGTGTGAATCTTTTTAATTTTCATAAGGTGATCTCCATAATCATTTCTAAAAAGGTACTAAATATAGCATTAGATGGCTAATGTAAGAAGCTCCTCGTTCTCTCTAGCTCTGTTGTCCCTACTTAGTGATCATAACAAGTTCTCTCTACTAGTTGGCATGCATGGATCTTTAGAGTTTAGTTATTTTAGCCTTCTTCTTGTTGGGTTTTAGCCCTCTCTTTTTGCCTTATTTTTTTCAACCTCCTATTGGCTTTCCAGCATTTCATATGCTCTTCTTACTTCTTCTTAAATAGCTAGTTCATTTGATATAATGCATTTCTAGTAAGTGTACCTGGTTTCTCTCGGGAGTTCAGGTAGAGCTCCTACTTCCTTGCCAATTCTTTATACCTACTTCTTATGTCTCCCCCCATATAGAGAATTTTTGTATTTACCTTGTTACCTTTTAAGGACTATTTTTTAAAATTTCAATCATTCACTCTATTCCTGATAATTGTAAATTGCATCCTATTTTAGGGCATAGTTTGATATGTGTTTAGCCGTTAATTCAATCATTTAGTATATGTTTAGGTTAGAATTGTGTTAGTTTGTTATTTATTTGTGTTTTAAGTGTTTTATGGGTTAGTGCAAGCTTTTAAGCTTAAATATTATGTTTTTTAGGAACCATGATGTGTTTGCTAGTGTTTCAGGGTTAATATCGAAGAATAGAGGAGTTTCGGAGGGAACTCGAGCCGTAACACAAGCCCACAATTGTGGCATCATGACAGAAGCTCTAGGAATGACCCATGATCGTGGCTTGCATGTCACGATCGTGATAAAAGGCTCAGATGTCAGCCACGATCGTGGCCAGTGTTGGACAGACACGTAGGCACTTATGAACTTCACATTTCGAGGGACTTTTTGGACCTTCCGAACCCCAAAAAAACCCTAAGGTTACCCAAAACATAAAAGACTATTTAAAGAACAACAAGAGGAGAGAAAGAAGAGCTTTTTCGTGCAGCCACACTTGAAACCCTAAAGAGAGAATACCGAGAGAGAGAAAGAATAAGAAGGAATAGGAAGAAGAGGAAGATGAAGCTGACTTGACATACTTGCCGGATCAGAAGGTTTTCCAACGTTGTTTCCTTCCATTGTCTATTACAAGTCGTGTTTCCTTTTCATTTCAATTTTATTTATAGAATTGAGATGGATAGTATGATGATAGGTTTTGGAATATTGATGATATTCTAGACTCTCCTTTGGGATTTTATTTTGATTTAATGATAATTTAGTTGATTGTATTTATTGGATGAATGTCGTGATTTGATTGTGTTCTTCATAATTCGATAACAATTGAGAGGGTTAATTGAATGAAAAATGATTAAATCGGATTAATGAGAGTTAGGTGATTTAATAGAAACTGTGACAAATCATATTGGTAATTATGCGGAGAGAGATCCTGTGTGATGTTTTGATAGTTTATTAGAGTGCTTCAATCTAAGTAGGGTTTTGGATAATTTATGAATTAAGGGATTGTTTCATAATCTAATTAGGGTTTATAATTTATGGTTCAATGGTTTTAACTTAAGAGAGAGTAATCAGCCTTAGGATAGTCTAGAACCGACGCTCTATTGAAACATAATCGGCTAGGTTAGCATTAATGATAAGTAAAATCACCTTTCTTATAAATTGGTAAATTCCTTAGGTTGATTTATATTGTGATTGCACATTGCTCACTTGTTAATACTTTTGTGTTTAATTTTTGAATTGATTGGTTGAATTTAATTATTGTAATTAATTCCTATTGTATCTTTTATTTTAAGTTTTACAGTTTTTCTGGCCTTAGACTTTAGAATTAGATTAATCCTCCTCCTTGTGAGATCGACACCTCTTATACTATAGTCGCGACCCGTGCCCTTGCGGCATTTGAGAGCTTATAAATTTTAAACCTTAAACAACAAGATCAAGTTTTTGGCGTCGTTTCCGGGAAGGGTAAAGAATAGTTTAGTTCTTTTAGTCTAAGGTGTTTTAGTTAGCTTTAAGTTTTTTCTGCTCTTCCATTTTTTTATGTCTGTACTCTGGCATGAACATAAGATTTACAAGAAGTTCGAGTGTTATAGCTAAAACTGTAGAGCTTGACATCACTCGTCTAGAATGTTCAATTAGAAGAGCTCAACGTGAAGAAGAAGAAGAAATCACAAAAGCAACAATCGCCGAGGAGTTTCAGCAAGAGTTGGATCAAGGAGTGAACCAAGGGCATCAACTGAGAACCCCTATGGACTTTATGAGACCGGGCTTCAATGCAACCAGTCAAGGTGTAGGTAGGCCACCCGTACAAGCAGCTTCCTTTGAAATCAAACCAATCCTTTTAAATATGCTTCAACAAAATGTGCAATTTTATGGATTAATGAATGAAGACCCGAATGCACATATTGTCAATTTATTTGAAATTTTCGATACCTTCTATTATCATCAGATGTCGGAGGATACAGTCGATTGCTTCTTGATGAAGGATAATGGATTAGAGCAAGTAAATTACACGGGAACCCAATAAAGTCAAGGAGGGGGAAACAATCTCTACTCTAACACATACAATCCTGGGTGGAAATATCACCCAAACTTCTCTTAGTCAAACAACGTGAGAGGACAGTACAGACCTCAAGGACCACCAGGTTTCCAGCAAGACAAACCGAGTTCGATGGAATTCAAACTGGACAAAGTTTTAGATAAAATTGGAAGTATGGAGGATGCATATAAGAGGGTTGAAGGCAAGTTTAAGCAAGTTACAAAGAATTATGCCTCCTCGATACATAAACTGGAGGTCTAAGTAGGTCAATTGGTAGAAGCAATAGCAACCTGAAATGCAAAAACCCTTCCAAGTAACACTAACTCCAATCTGAAAGAACGAATCATAGTTGTTGCATAAGCGACTGAGGAGGAATCACACCAAGCTGAAGACAATGAAGGGAAGGACAAGAATAATGTTGATAGGAATGTTTTTCGAAGTGACCTAGAATTACAAACAACCCAGAAGCATCAACATAAAAATCCCTACCCCAGTTTAGAACAACGAAAGGCAAATCCACTTGGGAACAAGAGGAAGGTAAAGGTGCAAGAGAATAAGGAAGGCTCTCAACTGGCAAGGTATAATTTGCCTAAGATAAAAAAGCACTAACCCTTGATTCCATTCCTGATCAAAGTTATGAGGAAATCTAAGGAAGCTGAGCTAAATGAAGTTGTAGACATGATCGAGCAACTAGAAGCACAGCTTACACTGATGGAATCTATAAGGGGAAAGGTGGAAAAGAACTGAAGGAATAAAAGAAATTGAAGACACCACCAAAGAAGGAGGATCTAGGGGATTTTTATATCCCCTGCATTATTAAGGGTATCAAAATAGAGAGAGTCTTTGCTGATTTGGAAGCCAACATAAATATGATGTCGTATTCCTTATATCAGAAGCTGAGGTTCAGTGAGATAGTCCCCATAAGATACTAGTAAAAATGACAGATAAATTAGTTCATCGTCCGAAGGGTCTTATACATGAAGTACATGTTCAAGTGTAAAAGTTTACTTTTCCCACGAACTTTTGCATATTGAACATAGAAGAAGATGCAAAAACCACAATTATCATCTGGCGGCCATTTTTAACCACTACTTGATCAATTATTGATGTAGAAGGGGTAAGCTGATTCTAAAGGTAGGAAAGGAATAAGTGTCTTTCGTCGTAACCAAGAATGAAAAAAATCCTCTCCAACCTATGACCATCATAAAGGGAAGGAATTTTGGTAAAGAAAAAGAGAAGAATGATGATCAAAAGTATTCCATGGAAAAGAATAAATCTCACAAAAGAAGGAAAAGAAAGAATCGGGAAAAAGAAGGAGGCAGCATACGGTGGCACGTGTACATTTTATGAGATTAACAATTGAGTCACCATCGAATAATTTTCTTAAACCACCTTGAGTAAAAGAGAGCGTAAAGCTAATGACGTTAAAAGAAGCATTGCATGGAAGGCAACCCATCTGTTTTTACATTATTTGTTATTTCCTTGATTTTAGATAGTTTAAATTTCATATTTAGTTGTTCAGATTCCAAATAAATATCATGGAAGAGTAGGGCATTAATTTTGGTAAAGATGATCGGGAAGGAAAGTATAATGAGGTGAGAGTGCTAAAAAAGAAGTTAGGAAAGGATCTCAGCGGGTGTGTATAAGGACAAAAGACAAAAAAAAAATAGAAATGGTGAAATTATTGCAGGCCACAATCATAAACCATCATCATCTATGGTGAGCTAAAATCCTGAAGTCTCATAATATAGAATTTCAAGATATTAGTTCCAAAACACACGTTAAGATCAGGACCAGTCAAGTGAGTTCTAGCACTTAACAACAACAAGAAGGGGATTCAACTAGCAAGGAGTTTGGGGAGAAGGACGAAGAAGAAGAATCGAGATGGAAGAAAGTAGTAACAACAATATTTGATCAAACTAAAACTCTGACAACTACTTTTGCTAAAAACTCTATGGTAATGAGGCACATAGCAAAGGAACAAAGACGCTAGAGCCATGACATTAGACGTATTCAGAGGTATTTCGAGGCTCAAGGTGTGCAACTACCGCCTCCCTCACCATCATCACCTCCATCACCGTAAGGTTTTGTTTCTAACCCTTTTCTTTTAAATTTAGTCTTTAATTTTGTTTTATTTTATTTATCTTATTTCCTTCCATGTGTGTTTATTCGTCTCCTTTTCACATTGAGGACAATCTGTTTTTCAAGGGTGAGGAGGGTTGTGTGTGTTTACTTTGAATGTGAATTTTGCATATTGTTATGTTAGTGTGTTTAGGTTGCATATTTTGAATTTTGCGAATGCATCGATGGCTTAGATGGAACGAAATTGATTTAATTTTGAAAATATCTATTGGCTTGTGAAGAGTCATTAGCTTGCAAAATTAGTGATCTGAGTTCTTTGGCTAAAATATGTAAGTTAATTAGGATTCACTGTTAGTTTATCACCCTATAAGTTGTCACATTCATTCATAATTTTAGGTCTTTTGACTAAGTAACTTTTCTAGTATTTTTTCATGAAAACGAATAGCAAATCAACAAGGTAGGGATTAATAAATAAATATATAAGAAGAAGACAAATTCTTTGTAAATTTTAAATAAATAACTATTCCACTGGCCTTCGGGTTATGAATAGAGCTAGTAGCCAGTTGAGAACGTGATGTAGCTGAGTAACTAGACTAACACTCATCACAAATGTGTGCCTTTGAGTCAAAAGGCTATATTGATGTTCCAACACCAAACAACTTACTAAAAACATGACTTAGTCAAGTAACATGATCGACATTCATGATCAATGTTTGCCTCTGTGTAAAAATACTAGGTCTATGTCCACAAAAACTAACCAAAAATATGTTTTCTAATAAAAACCTATCGAACTTGTAAGTAGCTTAACATTTTATGAAAACATACTTAGGAGTAGTTATAGAGTTGATTAACCAAATAATTATTAATGTGTGTGTACAATTGAAAGGGGTTAATAAACTTGACATTTAAGTTTTAATTAATATGTATATTTAGTCCAGAGCTCCTAGACACGAATTTTGCATGTTAATAATTTAGAACAACTTAAATGATTGTGTTTAGAGTTAAATTTGTTTTATAAAGTTGAAGCCATTGTCTCATTGTTGCATTGTATGCTTTGTGATTTTGTGTTATTTGTTTTTTTGTTTGTTTAAGGACAAGCATATTTTTAAGTATGGGGATGTGATAAGTGTAAATTGCATCGTATTTTAGGACATAGTTTGATATGTGTATAGTCGCTAATTCAATCATTTAATATGTGTTTAGGATAGAATTGTGTTAGTTTGTTAAATTTTTTTTGTTTCAAGTGTTTTATGATTAGTACAAGCTTTTAGTGTAAATATTATATTTTTGAGGTATCTTGATGGATTTGCTAGTGTTTTAGGGTTAATATCGAAGAACGAAGGAGTTTAGGAGAGAACACAGGCCCTCGATCGTGATTTGCATGCCACGATCGTGATAGAAGTTCTAGGAATGCCACGATCGTGACAAAAGGCTTAGATGTGAGCCACGATCGTTGCCTGCATCAAGCAAATGCGCAGACGCTTACAAACTTCACATTTTGAGGGAATTTTTGGACCTTTCGGGCCCCTAAAAAACCTAAGGTTACCTAAAGCATAAAAGACTATTTAAAGAACAACAAGAGGAGAGAAAGAGGAGCTTTTTCTTATAGCCACACTAGAAACCCTAAAGAGAGAATACCGAGAGAGAGAAAGAAGAAGAACGAAGAGGAAGAAGAGGAAGACGAAGCTGACTCGTCGTACTTCCCAGATCAGGAGGTATTCTGACAGCTCTGCCTTCCATCATCTATTCCAAGTCGTGTTTCCTTTCGTTTTGATTTTATTTACGTATAGAGTTGAGATGGATAGTCTGATGATAGGATTTGGAATATTGATGATGTTCTAAACTCCCCTTAGGAATTTTATTTTGATTTAATGATAATTCAATCGATTTTGTTTATTGGATGAATGGCGTGATTTGATTGTGTTCTTGCTTAATTCGGTAATAAATTGAGAGGGTGAACGGAATGAAAAATGATTAAATCAGATTAATAAGAGTTAGGCAATTTAATAGAAATCATGACAAATCATATTGGTAATTGTGCAGAGAGAGATCCCATGTGATGTTCCGATAGTTTATTAAAGTGCTTCAAATCTAATTAGGGTTTTGGATAATTTGTGAATTGAAGGATTACAAATTCCATAATCTGATTAGAGTTTATAATTTAGGGTTTAATGGTTATAACTTAAGAGAGAGAGTAATCAGCCCTGGGATAGTCTAGAACCTATACTCCATTGACACATAATTGGCTAAGTTAGCATTAATGATAAGTAAAATCCTCTTTCTCATAAATTGGTAAATTCCTTAGGTTGATTTCTATTGTGATTGCATATTGCTCACTTGTTAATACTTTTATGTTTAATTTCTAATTTGATTGGTTGAATTCAATTCTCGTAATTAATTCCTACTGTATCTTTTATTTTCAATTTTATAGTTTTTCTAGCCTTAGATTTTAGGATTAGATTAATCTCCTTCCTTATAGGATCGACACTTGTTATACTAAAGTCATGACCTATGCGCTTGCGGTATTTGAGGGCTTATAAATTTTAAAGCTCGAACGATATAATCAATTCCTTTCCTATTTTAGCAACATGTTCCTTTCCTTATTGCTATTTAACTTGATTAAGTTGATTAACATAACTAACTTCCTTCCCTGTAACCCTTCCTTAAATCTCCCTTCTTCTCATATCGTGCCCTCTATTTTTATTTTGTTCTCTTGACACCCTTACTCTTCATTTTCAATTTATGAGACTAAAAACAAAGGGTGAGGGCATCGGGGCTGCGTCAACTGATTTAAGGATTAAATTACGTCATTTTTTAACAACGACGTCGTTTTAGTTATATGATTAAACGATGTTGTTTCATTTATCTTCATTAGTTGTATTAATTTTGGCTGACATGTATGATTAGTTAGGATTTTTACAACACATGGTAAGACCTATTAGCAAACATAACAGAGACACTAACGTCTGATTAAAATTGAAAAAATTGAAATTTTAAGCACTTAATTACTACTTTTTGAAATTCGGGCTATAATTACAAAGTTGACAATTTTTGATTTTTTTTGTAATCAACCTTATTTATAAAAAATAATTATAAAATTTTTAAAACTATCCTTATAATAGAGAAATTTCACCAACGAAAAAATTTATAATTTTTTTGTGTTATTTTGAAAATACAAAATTCATGCATTAAATTTATTCTATTAAATTATGTTTTATTAGTTTGACTTATTTTTTATTTGTGTTATGAAACTCTGTAGCCATGATAAGAGAATTCTCTTCATCCTATACTTTAAAACTTTTGTCTCCTTACTTTAAGTGTAACAAATAACTTAATTTACTTTTATTTTGTAAAAAGAATAATATTAGTTCAAACCATTTTAAGAATTTTTTTCTTTTAAATAATATTATCTATTAAATATTTTTATAGCACAAAATTCATAATTATTTTTTTAAGTGTATACTAAATAAAATTTTAGATACATACAATAATTCTTAAATTATGTATTTTGAATAAATTATTCAATGAGTTAATAATTTAAACCAACTACCGATTTGATTCAAGTAGTCTTTAGGGCCCCTTGACACAATTGTTTAAAAATCAATCTCTAATTAGATTTCCTTTAACTGATATGTTGAATTTTAAGTAGATTTAATTTTAATTAATTTTTGTACATGGCTTTTGTGATTATAATTTAAATTCAACAGTAGAGATTAGAGGTATGATAAAAATTAGAAAGATAAGAGAAATAAATAAAATAACATTCAATATTGTAATCAAATTATTTATAAACTATAACGATAATGTGAAAAAAACTATAAAATAATTGCAAAATTTTGACAATACAAACTACAAGACAAAAAGTAGTCTAACAGTAAAGAAACCTTATCGCTTTGACAACATGAGGAAAATGCAAAGATGATGTATATCATTACAAAAAATTGTAGAAATTATATTTAACTTGTTGGAAATAATCTCTTAAAATAGAGAAATCTCACTAAATATAAAACATACAGCTTTTAAGTTGTTAAAGTTAAGTTGTTATATTGTTGATGTGTATTTAAATATTAATTTAAATAAAAAAAATAAAACCCAAAAGCTGAAAGGAGCCTCTTGCAAGTTGAAAAAAGAAGGAGCCTCTTACTAAAAAGAACACACACACACACACACACACAATATAAAGCGAAAATTTAAAAGTTAGAGAAAGACAGAAGAAGGACGCAATTGATTTATACTAGTTTGACTAACAACCAAGTCTACGTCTATTCCCCAATTATCCAAATTAAGTATTTCACTATAAGAATTCGAGTATTAAATTTGACGTGCCTCTCCAAGCTCACAAGTACAAAATTTTCAAGTTCTCCAACCTTCCACACTTGAAGTGTATATCAATCTTGTAAAAGCTCACAAAAAAATAAAATGTAAAATCAAAAGTAAGTTCTCAAATAACAATTTCTCTCTTGATAGAGTGATTTCACTTTCTAAGGCACAATAAAAATGATATGACTCTCAAGAATATAGATGATGCTTAAATGTTTCGAAAGTTTGAGTATGTTCGTTTCTTCACAAGTGTTGTTGCTTTTCTTTAAATAGACAATTTCTTCAACCAGTTGTTGCTTCCTCTTAATTCTGAGTTAACTTTAGATTTTCAATATCATCTCTGCTGGAACAAAAAGTTTTGAAGTTAATTGTTTGAAAAGGTAAGATCCTCCCGGATGTTAATAGGGAAAGTTTACTAAGATGGTTCCTGTAAGAAAAGAAGTAATTTCTTATAATTTTATTTTCTTTTGAGAATTAAACCATTAATTGTACAAGGAAATAAATCTAATTTTAATTTTGAAATATTAGAAAATTATCATCAAAATCATTAAATATAAACCTTGAGCTAACACTCTCCCCCTTTTTGATGATTACAAGCAATAATAGATATATTTATCAAAATTCAAAGAGATAATAGATGATCTCAAAAGATATCTGTGACTTTTATATGTTCTTATATAATTAGGAGTCTGTCTCTTAAAAAAGGAACCTATCATTTATATATCACAGATTTTTACAAGTTCAACAACAGAATCAATCACGTATATAATCGATGCAACATTGATAAATATATCATCATAGATGCAAAAATATATCCATATAAACTCTGCCCCTTTGTCATTATCAAAAAATAACAAAGTATAGGGAGGAAGGAACTATCACAAGTTTGAACAAGCCAAGTAGAAAAGAATAGCAACAAAGTTAATGAAGGGATTCAAAGATTTTTCTCAGCAAAATCTACATGTCAAGAAGCTGATTTTACAAGCTATCTATTTGTTCTCACATCTGTTCTTGATTGGCTTGAATGTTTTACAGTTGTTGATGGAGTTTTGCAATATTTTCATCCTGAAAAGGAACAGGAGTTTGCTGCTCTGGAGTAGGATCTAAGTTTTCTACTACTCTTTCAAATCTTTTGTCCATCTAGACACTGTTTTGCAATTTGAATCTAAATTAATGGGTAATGGAAGGGTGAAATGGCTGGTGCATACCAATTTAGATTTGTAAAACAAACTCCATAATGGTTGAAAATCTTAGCGAGCAACATCCCATAAGGTAGGCATATGATTCCCCCTTATCCACCATGAACCTCAAGATCATAACTAGAAGATTATTTTCTTCCCTTTTAGCAAATTATACATCACATAAGTAGGGATGTCAAATGTGGCTCGAGTTGGCCTGATTTTGGCCCGGGAAGACTTGGGCAAGGGCTGGCCATGAGCCGACCATGTTCAACCAGACCGGGTCACGAGACAAGGTCGTGCAGGCCACGGGCTGACCGTTATTTCAAAAATGACGTCATTTTGTTAAAAATGACGTTATTTTGTTAAAAATGATGTCGTTTTTGATGTTTTTCTTTTAAAAAAATATGGTGGGTTGGGCCACGAACCAACTTATCTTGGCAGTCTATACATTAAGTGTCAAGCAGGTTACTCCTTTCAACTGAGTTACTCTAGGGAAAAATTGAAGTAGCTAAAAGTGATGCAAGACATCATGGTATTAAGTCTAATTGCCTGCTCCAGGGTCTCCCGTCTTAGGTGTTTTCAGCATGAAGGCAGATGGATTTGACAACTTCAACGAACTTCAGATCATCAACATTTGATAGTGCATTGTAACGCTATTCAAAATAAACAAATAGATTACTGCTATGGCAGTGGTGAGTTTAGGTAGACACCATAGAAAGTGTGTGTAAAGTTGTTGAAATGAAATTAATCAATGTTTAGCTTAGGGGTTTGGTTTTAGAAATAAGAAAATAAAATAAAGCTAAAATAACTAAGAAAAGCAATGTAAAGAAAACATTTAAAAAAATGACAAAAGCGGGGAAATCGGTAGGGATCAGGTTCTTTGGTTCAATCTCAACCTACACACTAATTAAACATATTTCTTAATTTGTTGTTCTCAAACCTCTCCTAGCAACTATTAATCGTGGGTTAATAATTAACCCGATTTTTCCCTGAGGTAGTGTTTAATCAAGATATGATCGTTAGTTAAACCTAACTATTGAATAATCTAGGATGCGATCTCTAGATTCAATTAGAAAGTAGCATTACGAATTAGAAAATTTGATTAATCAAGGTAATAACCACATACGATGCATCATTTAACCTAAGTTATGTTATCCCTAATGATTACGAATCATTAGTTGCTACATTTGAATTTCAACATAACAATTATGGATTATATTGAAATTCTAGCAATAGGTTTGCAAATAAATGATTCAATGAATGTATTAAAATCATCTTTTCACAATACCCATGGTTTCATAAACAAATAACTGAACAATAATAAGAATACGATTATACATACAAAAAACCCAAATCAATTAACATAAGATAAAACAATCAATTTCCAATGAGAGAAAGAAACAACTAAAACAAAGAAAGAGTGCTTAACTAGGTCATTAGCTTCGATGTCGCCTTTGAACTGGCGTTGGGAAGCTACCCCTCTATGGGTCTCCTTATGGTGGTGAGCTTACCACCATCTTCGCGCTTTCCCAAAGTTCCCACTCGATTAAGCCCAAAAATACTCTCTTCAGTCAAGACTCTCCCTTACTCCTCTCCTATGCTAATGTTCTATTTTTCTAATTAATTTTTGATCCACTTTACTATTCACTTATTAAAAATCCTTGTTTCCTTTGCTACTATATGACTGCAATGTTTTGGTATTTTATCCGAACAGCTACCATTTTCTTCTCACCTTGGTGCCTTAAGCATTGTCCATTAATTAAATTAATACCTTGCATGACCATACAAATCTATGGAACAACATGGGAATTCTAGCTGCTATGTTTTGATGCTCCTTGATCCACCTTGCTGCCTTACGTTCTCTTCATGTGTTGTTGTTGTATTGTGCTTCTCCTTCACGTCACACAAGTGTTGTCGTTTTGGTTTAGCATGTTGCATGAAAGTTCCACATTGTTCGCATGTTTTTGGTCCACCTGTGCAATGTTTTGATGTTTTATCTTAACAGCTACCATTTTCTTCTCACCATGGTGCCTTTTAAATTGTTCATTAATTAAATTAATACCTTACATGACCGTGCAAAATCTATGCAACCCACATTCTTTTCTTTGCTTTTTTAAATATTTTTCTTGTGTTCTTTTAATTTTGTTCTTCTTGCTCTATAAAGACAAGTGAATATTAGTGTTCGAGAAATGGCCCAGTTATCGTGCTTTCGACTCACTTTAACTTCTTTACTTCCGAATTGTGCCTAAAATCACATATGAGTCAAAGTGAGTATGTTAAGCAATTTCATGTTAATAATCACTAAGTGTTATGGAATAATTATACATTCAATTAAACACCTATCAATTTCCCTCACACTTAGCTTTTGGTCGTCCTCGGGCAAAACATCAAAATTAAGCTCATAGACCCAAACACAATTAATCTCCTAAATTTCCCAAGAATACATAATCATAAACAAAGATGAACGAGTTTCAGAAATCATAGCAAGTACTTAACTTTTCAAGCTTTTACTCATGATCAATCAATATTCAATATCTTTAAAATCCAAGCAATCTAATGGTAGACTTGAAAAATGTGTTTAACTAAAATATATCCACGTGTACTGTCAATTGCATATCGCTCCATTTCTCCACCACTATGATTCACATGCAAAATTATGAATCAAAGAAAATTTCAAGGTTATAATGTGGGTAAAGTTAAGGTGAGATGTATTTGGTTCAAGTAACTTGAAAGCCACTAAGCTAGTGAAACAAAGCAACACTCAATGTGACATCAAGTGCACAAGTTAACACTCGTCAAAAATTGGGTACCATAAGTTATAACGAATACAACATTTATATTTGATAACCCAATTCAGTTCTCACACACAATCCACATAAAACATATACCAATTCAAAGGAATCACTCCTATAATTGATGATAATACATTGAAACCACATAAGAGTTAACCTTCCAAGCCAACATCTACCTCATATTTAACATACTCTAATAACACATTTAGGAGGATGCATTAATCATAAACAACTTTTCAACACATGTGCAATTCCTCCTTGATACATTTTTAAAAACATTTTTTCTCTTTTCCTTTCTCTTTCCTTTCTTTCTTTTCCTTTCTTTTCTTTTCTCTAATAAAAATTAAAATAAACTACATCACCATGGGAATTTCAATAATAAGATAAAAAATAACATACCAGCATTATAACCAACCCACACATATGCATACCCCCATACTTATAATTTTGTACTTCCATAAACTCAAAACTAAAAAAATGTTCCACTAGCTTCAAGGCTTGGGAGAGACAATTGGTTAGGTTAAAGCATGTAATATGACTAATACAAAAAGAAAAGGCAAATAAAGCTCAATGGGGCTTATCAAAAAGGAAAAATCATATAATGAGTAGGTTATTTGGCTAATGTAGGTCAGAAAAACAAAAAATGCCTAATCATATCTATGTTAATGCATGTGATAAAAATGTGGTCTCGAATAGAAATTCAAGACAAAATTAGGATGTACATTTCATGAAGGTCACACATTATCAAAAGACAATGAGACTGATATGAATGGGTCAGCCTAATAAGGCTTAAAATCTCATCGGCTTTATCTACCACTAATCGCTACTCTTCTAAAGATAACGCACATTGACCATTCATAAGAGTAAAAGTACATGCTAAATTTGCTATGAAATTATCTAGTCAATTCACACTCTAATCATGATTATATGGTCCTAGAATCAGCAGAAAAGAGAAATTTTTTATTTTGTTGTTTTATTCTTTCTCTCATTTTGATTGAAAAGTTAAAACAAGTAAAAAGAAACAAATTCAAAAACATACATGCATACAAAAACTAATGTGAAAAAGTAAAGGAAAAGAAATTTACTCCCTTTAGGTTGCCTCCCAAGAAGTGCCTTTATTTATTATCGTTGGCTCGACTCCTTTCTCCTCACGTGATAAAATTGTGATATTCAGGTATTACAATTAACGCCACTTCCATGCGAGGTTCTTCCAAATAGGCCTTTAGTTGATCATCATTCGCATTTAAATCCTCCTTATCTTTAGACTTTCAATCTCTACTAAGTCCACACTTTCTTAAAAGATCTCGAATGTTTCTTCACCTTTTTCTTTCTCGTTTAATTCCTCTAACCTGCTAGGTAAAAGTAAAGGGTCATTCTCAACAACAAAATGGAACTCAGTACTTACCTCCAAGCTAAAAGATATTTCTTTTTCTACTTCGAGCTCCTCCTTTGCTTCTTCCACACAAGCAACTCCTTGAGTAATGCTCTCAAAATTCTCAAGCTCCTCATCACTTTGTGAAGTTTCCACACTTACATCTATTGGGTACACCTCAGGTTGATATGGTTGTGTCTTTTCCCTTTGCGGTTCCATATGAGTGATATCTCCTTATCGAGGCAATTTATCTTGTTGGAATTGTAGAGTATCCTATCGGATTTGCTGTATACCTTACTGAAATAGTTGTTGCATATTTTGTTGGAACTGTTGCATATTTTGTTGAATTTAAAGATTGATAACAATCATAATATTCATCAATTCTTCCAGAGATGTACTTGAGTTTTGTTAGCTCTCTACATCTTGGAAACTGAACCAAGAATGCCTTTCATCCTATTGGAACTATAGGGATTTTATTGAAGTTGTTGCATACTCTCTTGAAGTTGATGCATACCTTATTGAAATTGAAGATGGCCAGCATTACATGTCTTGATATAGTCGTCCAGAGGCGTTTTAAGTTATGACAAGAAGCTTTTGGTCCATAAGGGAATTACTGTGTGTCTTACAAACTATCATAGAAGTAATTATGATGGTTATCTCATCCGTAACAAAAGTTAGGCTGATCAGTCCAACCTTGGTTATAGGATTGAGAATAAGAGTTATAAAAGAAATTACTTTTATCCATTTTTTTGCATAAATACCAAACAAAAAGTGAAAAGATCAAGAAATAACTGAAAAGAAACGAATTACAAGAAAATATGTACAAATCATCAATTAAAATGACAAACAAAAACTAAAACACTGCACTCCCCGATAATAGCGCCAAAACTGACAATGCATCATAATGCTAGTCAAAATAAAAACTAAACTAACATTATAACAATGGTGAGTCTAAGTCGATCCCACAGAAAGTGTGTGTAAAGTTGTTGAAATGAAATTAATTGTTATTTAGGTTAGGGGATTTAGATTTAGAAATAAGAAAATAAAATAAAGCTAAAATAACTAAGAAAAGTACTGTAAAGAAAACATTTAAAAAATGACAACAGTGCAAAGTTCGGTAGGGATTCAGTTCTTTGATTCAATCTCAGCCTACACCCTAATTAAACATATTTCATTGATTTGTTATTCTCAAACCTCTCCTAGTAACTGTTAATCGTGGGTTAATAATTAAATCAAGTTTTCTTTTAGGTAGTGTTTAATCAAGATATGATTGTTAATTAAACCTAACTACCGATTAACTTAGGATACGATCTCTAGATTCAATTGGGTAGTAGCATTACGAATTAGAAAAATCGATTAATCAAGGCAATAACCACATACGATGCGTCATTTAACCTAGGTTATGTTATTCATAATGATTACGACTCATTAGTATCTACATATGAATTTCAACATAACAATTACAAATTTTATCAAAATTCTAGCAATGAGTTTACAAATAAATGATTCAATGAAATCATTAAAATCATCTTTTCACAATACTCAATGGGTTCATACACAAATAATCGAACAATAACGAGAATACGATTATTCATACACAAAACCAAATCAATTAACATAGGATAACACAATCAATTTCTAATGAGAGAAAGAAACAACTAAAACAAAGAAAGAGTGCTTAACCAGGTCATTGGCGACGATGTAGCCTCCGAATTGGCGTTAGGAAGCTACCACTCCATAGGTCTCCTCATGGTAGAGAGCTTACCTCCATCTTTATGCTCTCCCAAAGCTCCCGAACCATTTTAATCCACTTCCCAACCTTATACATTAAATTCACTTGAAGTACCATGCATAGCTCATGTCTTTGTTTCATCATTCCAGCTGTTACGTTTTCATTCTCCTTAATCCACCTTGCTTCCTTACGTTTTCTTCTTGTGTTGTTGTTATATTGTGCTTCTCCTTCACGTCACACATGAGTTGTTGTTTTGGTCTAGCATGTTGCATGAAAGTTCCACGTTGTTAGCATGTTTTTGGTCCACCTGTGCAATGTTTTGATGTTTTATCCCAACAACTACCATTTTCTTCTCACCTTGGTGCCTTATACATTGTTCATTAATTAAATTAATACCTTGTATGCCCATACAAAATCTATGCAACCCACATTCTTTTCTCTCTCTTTTTATTTTTCTTATGTTCTTTTAAGTTTCTTCTTCTTACTCCATGAAGACAAGTGAATATTAGTCTTCGAGAAATGGCCCAATTATCATGCTTTCGATTCACTTTAACTTCTTTACTTCTAAATTATGCCTAAAATCACATATGAATCAAAGTGAGCATCTTAAGCAATTTCATGTCAATAATCACTAAGTGTTATGGAATAATTATACATTCAATTAAACACCTATCAATTTCCCCTACACTTAGGCTTTGGCTGTCCTTGGGCAAAATATCAAAATTAAGCTCATAGACACAAACACAATTACTCATCTCCTATATTTCCCAAGAATACATAATCATAAACAAAGATGAACGACTTTCAAAAATCATAGCAAGAAATTAACATTCCAAGATTTTACTTATGATCAATCAACATTCAATATCTTTAAAAACCAAGCAATCTAATGGTAGACTTGGAAAATGTGTTTAACTAAAAAATAAATATGTGTACAGTCAATACCATTCATGATCATGGCAATCTACAACTTTGCATATCATTTCACTTCTCCACCACTATGATTCACATGCAAAATTATGAATCAAAGGAATTGTCAAGGTTGTAATGTGAGTAAAGTTGAGTTGAGATGTATTTGGTTCAAGTAACTTGAAAGCCATTAAGCTAGTGAAACAAAGCAACACTTAATGTGACATCAAGTGCACAAGTTAACACTCATCAAAAATTGGGCACCATCAGTTATAACGAATACAACATTTATATTCACAGCCCAATTCAGTTCTCACAAACAAACCACATGAAGTATATACCAATACAAAGGAATCACTCCTACAATTGAAGGTAATACATTGAAACCACATAAGAGTTAACCTTCTAAGCTAACATCTACCTCATATTCAAGATAATCTAATAACACATTCATTACAACATTAGGAGGATGCATTAATCATAAACAACTTTTCAACACATATGCAATTCCTTCTTGATACATTTTTTTAAACATTTTTTGTAACATCCCGGCCCCGCTTTAGAGACTATTGTGTTTGTTACTGTGCATTAAAGGTATATTGAATTAACTGAGTTG
>JAOTAX010000002.1:20281918-20292687 GCA_025629825.1 Erythroxylum guanchezii | reverse complement strand
GTATAAAAATTGCTGTGTCAAGATCTCTCAACTTTCTCTATTTCATTACTGTGATTCTTAATACTTCTGAAAGCAAGGTTTTATAAAAACGTTTACAAACAAAATTTTAAAAAGGAGTTAATCGAAAAGATAACACAATTCAAACCCCCATTTCTTGTGTTTGTATATCGTTATACTGACGTGTGATTCACTTCAAAGAAGCCTATCCATCTTGTTGAGAAAGATTAAGAAAAGGAGAAAGAAGTGAATATGAGCAAATACCCTCCTTATGTCGCATCTCCACTATTTCAACCTAAAATCCCTTTTCCTCAACGATTATAAAAGAAGAAGTTAGATGCACAATTCATAAAATTTGTTTAAAAATTAAAGACACTACAAATAAATCTCTCCTTTGTAGAGGCATTACAACACTTGCCTAAAGATGCAAAATTTTTTAAGGACATATTATTAAAGAAGAGTACTTGGGAAGATAATCAGATGGTAGCTCTAACTGGCACCTGCAGTTCCATAGTCACCAGCCAGATGCCATCTAAATTGAAAGATCTAGGGAGTTTCACAATACCCTGTATGGTTGGTGAATTTGAATTCACAAAGTGTTTGTGTGATTTAGGCGCAAGCATTAACCTTATGTCTTTGTCGATATTCAAGAATTTGTGATTGAGTGAGGTCAAGCCAATATTAATGTTGATTCAATTGGTTGATCAATCCTTTAAAAGACTTATTGGAATAGTGGAAGACGTTCTGATGCAAGTGGACAAATTTATTATTCCTGTAGTTTTTTTGTGGTTCTTGATTTTGAAGAAGATAAGAACTATCCACTAATCTTAGGTTAAACATTTATGAATACAAGGAAGGCCATAATTGACATTCACAAAAGGAATTTAACACTTCGAATAGGTGAGGATCAAATCAAATTCAATATGAATAAGGCCTTAAAGAATCCAATAACAAGCAATGCATGCATGAAGGTTGAAATTATGGATCAAAATGTGTAAGAACAAGTCGAGAGTTGCATTGGAGAAGTAAAGTCAGTGGAAGTGGAAATAGACAATGGGCATCAGAAACTTGATTCCAAAGGAGATGATGAGATGGAGGAGTCAGATGTTCAAATGCATCAAGATAAATTGGTTCGAACCGAAGCACCCATATCACCATCTATAGAAAAACCACTAACATTAGAGGTTAAACCTTTACCTACACATCTCAGATACACCTTCCTAGGTGAATGTCAAACGTTACCAATAATAATCTCCAATCAATTGGATGAGAAACAAGAAAGTAAGCTGGCAGGAGTTGTTTGAAAGCGAATGAAAGCCATTGGATGGCAGATTGTCGATATTCAAGGCATAAACCCAAATGCTTGCATGCACCGAATAAACCTAGAGGAAGGAAGTAGAACGGTGAGGGAGCATCAACGAAGGTTAAATCTTAACATGAAGGAGGTGATCAAGAAGGAGATAATCAAACTCTTAGATGCAGGAATAATTTATTGTATCTCTGATAGTGAATGGGTCAGCCCAGTACAATGTGTACATAAGAAGGATGGAATGACAGTAATAGAGAGTAATAGTGGAGAAGTAATTTCAACAAAAACGGTCACAGGATGGAGAGTATGCATAAGTTATCACAAACTCAACTCAGTGACTAAGAAGGATCACTTTCCCCTTCCGTTCATAGATCAAATAATATTAAGTGTAGCTGGTCATTCGTTTTATTGCTTCTTAGATTGATATTCGGGATATAATCAAATTTTCATCTACCCTGATGATCAGGAAAAGACTACGTTCACTTGCTCTTATAGTACCTTCACGTATAGACAAATGCCTTTCGGACTTTGCAATGCTCCAGCTACATTCCAAAGATGTATGATGTCTATCTTCACTGATATGATAAAAGATATAATGGAGGTATTCATGGATAATTTTTCAATTTTTGGAGATTCTTTCGAGATGTGTTTAACTAATTTGGACAGAGTTCTTCAAAGATGTGAAGAGTCACACTTGGTGCTGAATTGGGAGAAATGTCATTTTATGGTGCAAGAGGGGATAGTATTAGGGAATAAAATCTCACACCAAGGATTCAAAGTCGACAAAGCAAAAACAGAAGTGATAGAGAAACTTCCACCACCAAACAATGTAAAAGGTGTGCAAGTATTTTTAGGCCATGCATGATTTTACTGTCGATTCATCAAAAACTTTTCACAAATTGCAAGACCTTTGACAAACCTTTTAGTTAAGGATGTGCCTTTCTTATTTGTGACAAGTGTATGTTTGCATTCAACAAACTAAACGAAGCATTAATATTAACACTAATTCTATCACCACCAGACTGGACACTTCTATTCTAAGTTATGTGTGATGTAAGTGATCAAGTCGTAGGTTACGTATTGGGCCAAAGGAAAGATAAGAGGTTGCATACTATGCCAGTAAGACCCTTGCAGGACCTTAACTAAATTAGACCACTACGAAGAAGGAACTACTAGCAGTAGTGTACACGTGTGATAAGTTTTGACAATATCTTTTGGGTTCAAAGGTAATCGTATTCACTGATCATGCAGCGTTAAAATACTTTTTCAACAAAAAAGATGCAAAACCAAGGCTCATTCGATGGGTGCTACTTTTGCAAGAATTTGATATAGAGGTGAGAGACAAGAAGGGAGTAGAAAATGTGGTTAAAGACCACTTATCCAGACTGGAAGGAGGGGAATGCAAGCTAAACGACGATATTAATGAAAACTTCCCTGACGAAAACCTGATGCTGCTTGAAAGCTTGGCTACACTATGGTTTCCCGATATCACAAATTACATTGCCAGTAGTAAACTTCCTTCAGATCTAACTTACCAACAAAGGAAGAAATTCTTGCATGATTGTAACCGATATATATAGGATGAGCCAATTTTATATAGATCATGTGCTGATGGATTAATGCGATGATGTGTTCCAAAGGAAGAAATGTTGGATATCCTAAAGCAATGTCATGAAGGTCAATATGCCGGACATTATGGAGCCAACAAAACAACGGTTCAGATACTCAAGAGTGGATTTTATTGGCCATGATTTTTTAAGGATGCTCAGACCTTCGTAGCATAATGTGATCAATGCCAGAGAATAGGTAACATCTTTAAAATAGATGAAATGCCTTTATCCAACATTTCAGAAGTGGAAGTTTTTGATGTATAGGGCATCGATTTTATGGGGCCTTTCCCATCTTCAATGGGAAACATTTACATTCTAGTGGGAGTGGATTATGTTTCGCGTTGGGCCGAAGCAGTGGCATGTCCAACCAATGATGGAAAGGTAGTACAAAAGTTCATTAAACGGTTATTTAACCAGTTTGGATTGCCACGTATCATAATAAGTGATGGATGTACACACTTTTGCAACAGATCTTTTAACGCTCTCTTAAAAAGATATGGAGTGCACCACCATGTTACTACACCTTACCATCCACAAACAAGTGGCCAAATGGAAGTTGTCAACAGGGAGTTGAAACGAATTTTGGAAAAGATGGTCAACAACTCCATAAAGGATTAGGCAATAAAGTTAGACAATGCCCTTTGGGCTTATAGGACTGCTTTCAGAACACCTATCGGAACAACTCCCTATAGACTTGTTTATGGAAAAGCTTGCCATTTGCCAGTCGAATTAGAACATCGAGCATACTGGGCAATTAAAGCATTAAATTTCAATTGGAAGCAAGCAGGCGAAAAGAGACTTCTACAATTGGACGAACTGGAAGAGTTTCATTATAATGCGTACAAAAATGCCAAACTCTACAAGGAAAAGGTAAAGAAATGGCATGACTCTTGTCATAAACAAAAGCAATTTAAAGTAGGAGACGTGATTCTGCTATACAATTCAAGGTTAAGGTTGTTTCTATGGAGGTTAAAATCCTGATGGAGTGGACCTTTCATAATCTTTCAAGTTTTCGATCATGGAGCTCTCAAACTAGAAAATCCTAACAAGGAAATTTTTAAGGTCAACAGGCATTGTTGCAAGCTATATCTTAGAGGAGGGATTCCTAAGGACAAGGAAGTGATTCCCTTTTGTTCGAACAATTAAGATGCCTTCAGGGTTTCAAGGTCAAGCTAAGGACTATAAATTAGCACATTTAGTAGTTTTATTAAAATCGTTAGGTTTAGTTATAGTGGTTTGTGAATTCCAACAAAATTTTAGTAAATTTAATTGATCTAAAATCATAGTTCCCTCACTCTTTTCAAGCAATTCTTGGATAATACAACAATCTCAGGGCGTTTCAACTGCCACCTCCAACACTGTCACCACCTCCATCACCCTGAACCTTATTCTAACCCCCTGATTTTTAAATTTAGTCTTTATTTTTATTTTATTTTTTTTGTTTTACCTTAATTCAATTTTTTCTTTCTTTATACGTTTGTCTGTCCCCTTCTCACATTGAGGACAATGTGTTGTTCAAGTGTGGGGAGAGTTGTGTGTTTTATTTGAAGGTGAATTTTGCATATTATAATTGTTAGGTTGCATTTTGTGAATTGTGTGAATGTTTCAATGGCTTAGATGAATCGAAATTGACTTAATTTTGAACATGGTCTATTAGGTTGTAGAGAATTATTAGCTCACAGAATTAGTGAACTCAGGGTTCTTTGATTAAATATGTTGCTTAATTAGGATTTAGTGTTTAAGTTTAGGCCTCTAAGTTGTCATATTCATTCCTAATTTGAGCCCTCTTATCCTAAATAGCTTTGCTAGTATTTTTTCATGGAAACGAGTAGCTAAAGCAACAATGTAGACAATTGAAAAAAAATTGTTATTTTTAAAATAAGTAACTATTCCGATGGCTTTGAAGTTATGAATAGAGCTAGTAACTAGTTGAGAGCGTGATATAGCTGAGTAACCAAATCAACATGCTTCACAAATGTGTGCCTTCGTGTAAAAAGGCTAGAATGACATTCCAACCAAGTAGCTTAATAAAAAAACATGACTTAGTTGAGTAACCGGATCGACATTCATTACCAGTGTTTGCCTCCATGTAAAAAGACTAAGTCCATGTTCATAAAAGTAAATAAAAATAAAAATGATTTTTCGAATAAAACCTACCAAACTTGTAATAGTTTGACTTTTCGTGAAAACGTACTTCGGCTTAGTTACAGAGTTGAACGATCAAAGAATTATTAATGAGTGTGTGCAATTGAGAAGGGTAAACAATTTAACACTTAAGTCTGGATTAATATGTATATTTAGTTTAAAGCCCCATTATGCAGATTTTGCATGTTAATGATTCGAAATGATTTGGATGATTGTGTTTTAAATTAAATTCATTTCATGAAGTTGAAGTCATTGTCTCATTACTACATTGCGTGCTATGTGAAATTTTGTGTGTTGTTGTTTTGTTTGCTTGAGGACAAACAAATGTTTAAGTGTAGGGATGTTTGATAAGTATGAAATATTTTAGGGCATAATTTGATATATGTTTATCCGTTTATTCGATTGTTTAGTATATGTTTTTGGTAGAATTGTGTTAGTTTGTGAATTATTTGTGTTCAAGTGTTTTTATGGGTTAGTACAAGTATTTGAGCTTAATTATTATGTTTTTGAGGTATCTTGATGTGTTTGTTAGTGTTTTAGGGTCAATAGCAAAGAATGGAGAAGTTTTGGAAAGACTTGGACCGAAGCAACGACGTGGCCCATTAGCCACAATCGCGGCAGAAGCTAGAGAAGAAGGGCCACGATCATGGCAGAAGCTAGAGAAGACAACCTACAATCGTGGCCAAATTGCCACGATTGTGACTGAGAGCATACATGTGACCCACGATCGTGGCTTGCATCAGGCAAACACACAGACACAAAAGAAAGTCAAATTTTTAGGGTTTTATAAGGGTCAAAAGGGTTGCCACAAACACATCAAGTATAAAAAGAACAAGACAAAAGATGAAAGAGGAGCTTTTGATCAACCACCACAACAAAACCCTAAAGGAGAGAACTTTGGAGATCGAGAAAGAGAAGAAGGAAGAGAGAAGAGGAAGACAACACAGACTCGACATGCTTCTTGGAATAAGAAGCTTTCCGAAGTCGCAGCCTCCCATCATCCATTCTAGTTTTATTTCCTATGTATTTCAGTTTTATTTGATTGTAGAATTGGATATATAGTTTGATGTTCCATACTCACCTTTGGAATATTATTTTTGATTAAATGAAAACTAATTGTTTTATGTGTTTATTGAATTAATTGTGGTTTAATTTTACACTTCATATCTCGATAATAAACTGAGAGGGTGAATCGAGAAAAAAATGATTAAATTGGCTAACAAGAGTTAGGTAATTTAACAGATTCAGAATTAAATTAGGTTGGTAAATCTTATGTAGAGAGATCACGTATAGGTTTCCAATTGTTTATTAGAGAACCTAAGAATTGATTAGGTTTTGGATAGGTTGATTATTGAGAGATTACAACTTCCTATAATCTAATTAGGGTTTACGTTTTAGGGTTTAATTATAACTTGAGAGAGAGTAACCTTAGGATCATCTAGAACTATTAATTCGATAAATGATAATTGATTAGGTTAGCATTAAAGATAGATAATTTTCCCTTTCTCTCTATTGGTTAACTCACTAGGTTGAATTCTAGGGTGTGTTATCATCGTTCAACAAATCAATCAATTTCCATTATTTATTATTCATTTTTAATATGAAATTGTTAATCGTTGTTCGTTGATTTTTTTGTTAAGTGTTAATTGTCGATTATTATTTTGTTATTTGATTTGGTTTGTTTGATTTATTTAGTTCTCGTGTTTAAATTAATTTTTTGTTTAATAGTTTCCAACCTTAGATTCTAGGATTAGACTAACCCTCCTCATAGGATCGACACCTTAGGTACTACCCGAACAACTCGTACGCTTGCAGAATATCAAGGTTAAATATTAAAACTTACTCATATTGGAAAACCGCGATCATTTGTGTTATTTTTATTGTTAATTATTTGTGTAAATTATCCAATAGGAATAGATTAGGCCAAATTTTAATTAATATCACTACTTACGAAGCATGACCAATCAATTATTATTTCTATTATTATTAGATTATATAAACAATCAACTATAAAATCTAATCAAATTTTAATTGTTTATGTAAATGATCCAATTAGATTTAAGTTGCTTGTTTAAGTTCTTATAAAAAATTATTTTCTCAAACTCCAACATAATAAAAGAGAGAGTTTATATACTTTAAATAAACTTTTATACATTCAATTCCAACTTAGTAATCATCTCTTATTTATAAGTAGTAAATGTACTCGTATTATACATATTACAATTGATAATTTACCCTAATTTGAAGAATACTTTATTTTAATGTCAAGTTTATAGTTTAATTTTGACATATGTCTTTATTTATTTGTTATATATTAATAGAAAGAAGTTCAAGAAATTCTGATAATTTAACCTCTTTATAGAGATTTGATGATCTAATTTCGACTTATGTAAGATTGGTTCCTCAATGAAAAACTATACTATTTGTTTGTATTGTAACAAAAATTTGAAAAGTATGAGAATTACTAGGTTAAAGAAACATTTAGTTAGGAAGTGAAAGTTAGTCATGATGTGAAATGGAAAATAAAAATTTTACTTGAAGAGTATTATAATGAGAAAGACAAAAGGTAAAGACTGAACTATGAAACTAGGAAGTAGAAGTTCTTTTGTGGTGGTTAAGATGATAATGACTATGTTAAAGGTGGTACTTGTACCCATCAAGAAGGATTGTTGCCACTAATATAAGGAAAAGAAGAAGACATGTACCTACCTTTTTTGCTCCACAAACAACTTCTAGAGCTCAATCTTCAATTCATAGTACTTTACAATTTAAAGAAGTAAATCATAATATGGACTGGATTTCTTACTTTCTAGGATAAAGATCTTTAAATTGATGACAAAAACAATGAAATACACTTAACCCTGATCGTCGGTGTCGATGTCACCTCCAAACCAGCATTAGGATGTCTAGCCCTTCATCGATGCTTAAGCCCCATTGAATAATGTCCCATCGAAGACTCCATGTAGCACCTTTCTCCTTTCACTGTCTCACGCTATCGCTACAATTATGATTTTATTTTATTGTTGGTCCATTTTACTATTCACTCCTTTAAACCCACGTTCTTATTTACTCCTTTGCTACTATGCAACTGCGTTTTATCTTGGCTTATATCTTTATACTGCGCGTTTTGCTTCCTTTGTACCTCACGTTTACGCTGCATCATTTCTATCTTCATGCTATGCATTTTTTACCCTTGCCCAACGTCTGCTTTTTATCCATCCGTGCTTCTTGGTGCCAGTTGCTACATGCCATTTTGATCCACTTCCCAACCTTATACATTAAATTCACGTGAAGTACCATGCATAGCTCACGTCTTCGTTTCAGCATTCCAGCTACTGCATTTTGATGCTCTTTGATCCACCTTGCTACCTTGCGTTTTCTTTATGTGTTATACCGTATTGTGCTTATCCTTTATGTCACACATTTGCTATCGTTTTAGTCTAGCATGTTGCATGAAAGTCCCACGTTGTTTTCATGTTTTTGGTCCACCTGTGTAACGTTTTGGTGTTTTATCCCAGCAGCTACCATTTTCTTCTTACCTTGGTGCCTTATGCATTGTCCATTAATTAAATTAATACGTTGCATGACCATGTAAATGCATGCAAAATCCATACAGCACACGTTCTTTTCTTTGTGTTTTCATTTTTCTTGTCTTCTTCTTGCTCCATAAAGACAAGTGACTATTAGTCTTCAAGAAATGGACCAATTATCATGCTTTCGACTCACTTTAACTTCTTTGCTTCCAAATTGTGCCTAAAATCACATGTGAGTCAAGTGAGTATCTTAAGTAATTTCATGTCAATAATCATTAAGTGTTATGGAATAATTATACAATCAATTAACCACCTATTAGTATCTAGCCTTGTAAAGAATACTGATAATTTGTTACAAATATTTTATGAAGTTGTGAATGAATTTTAGCCTTAAAACATTATAGAATTCATCACTCACAATGATACTACCTTATAAAGTAGTTGGGAAGAGGTTGCAAAGTAGGCATAATTCTTTCTATTATACTCCTTATATTGGACATTATATTAACTTGATGTTGGAAAATATATGATACGATAGCTACTTTCCTATCATTGATGAAATTTAGCAGAAAGTATAAAAAAAAAGTGACTAAGTTCATTTGCAATCATATATAGGTTTTGAATTTGCTGGAAAAGGATTTTACCAATGATAGGAATTTTTTCTTATCCTACTATTACAAGATCTGTACCTAATTTCTTATCACTTTAATGCTCTATTTAAATGAAGGAGCTGAGACAAAATTTGTAGTGATAATTAGGTTGCTTCTTAACATACCAGGTCTATACTAGAATGGTGGTTTCAATTACTATACTTGAAGATAAAAAATTTTGGTCCCAATGTCAGTTTGTCATTAAAGATTATAAGCTTTTAATAAAAGTACTTCTTCAAGCTAATAGTGATGAGAAGGCAACATTAGGCTACTTTTATGATGATGATGCCATGGAATTGGTGAAGCAAACAACCACTAAGAATTGTTCTTCCTTGTACACACCTTATCTTGTAGTTATTAATGAAAGATGGAAATATAACTTTACTCTTAGTTGTTTACTACTAGGGCATTTTTAAATCAAAGTGTCCATTCTAGACCAAGTTTTACAATGAATGTTGAAGTTAATATAGGAATGTTATTAGCATTCACAACCTTTGCTTCATATGAGAAAATACAATATCTCCTTAGCTCATAAATATAGGCATACAAGGATACGTGTGGTGATTTCTAATGCCCATTATAATACATTAACTAGATAAACTTACTCCGAGTATAAATTTATTTAATTTTCATACTTTTCTAAAATTAATCATCACTTCATTTTGCTTATAATATTACTTTTATTGTCTTATAATTGGTTAGTGGGGCCAATTTGGAAAAGACGTTCCATAGTTTCAAAAATTTTCAAGTTAAATTCTTAGTCAATATGTGAGTGCCAATTGGCTATAAAAGGAACTTAAACATATTTGAATTCGTTAAAAAAAAAGAAATAGATTAGAACATAAGGGATTAAATGATCTAGTATTTGATTGATACAACTTAAAGCTTTGAGATAGGTATGTTATTTTCATTATTAAGTTGAATATAATTTCTTAATAATTTAATTTATTTCTTTACTAGAATTTTTAATAGAATAAGTAGTTTTATAGATCTAATTTTCCTTGATTATATAGATCTTTTAGTGAATTAGGTTTATGAGAAACCAAGTTATATAAATGAGAATGACTTATAAGATAATCTTGGATGGGAAATATTGATATGTCATTTATGTTAAGTCAAAATGACTTTACGATTAATAAGTGTTGATGACAAACAAAAAAGCAGACGAATGAAAAGCAGACGGAAGCTAAACAAAAGCAGACGGAAGCTAAACTAAAAGCAGATGAATGAAAAGCAGACGGAAGCTAAACAAAAGTAGACGGAAGCTAAGCAAAAAGTAGACAATGAAAAGCAGACGAAAGCTAAGCTAAAAGCAGACGAATGAAAAACAGACGCAAGCTAGACGGAAGCTAAGCAAAAGCGGACGGAAGCAAAACGCAGACGGAAGCAAAATGCAGACGGAAGCTAAGCAAAATCATATGGAAGCAAAAGCAGACGGAAGCTACGCTAGAAAGCAGACGCTAAAAATTAGACGGAAGCATCAGTCTGAGTTAGTTACAAGACTCAACTGAATAACCGTTTCTTT
>JAOTAX010000002.1:20243397-20281818 GCA_025629825.1 Erythroxylum guanchezii | reverse complement strand
TTTTGTAAATCCGATTCTTCGATTTCGCTTATGATTTTGCTTCCGCTTTATGATTTCCGATCCGTTCGTTTGGTTCGCTTTTCGTTTTCTGTTTTTCGTTTTTCCAGTTGGGGTTCGGTTTCGAGATCGGGTTCCAACACGAGTCCTGTAACTAACTCCAACTAACTAACATTCCTGTACATTCTTTAATTTCCATCATCTTGTATGGATACATATACTTCGTCTGGTGTCTCATATGCTTCATCTAGTATCTGATATGCTTCGTGTGGTGTCTTAGACTAAGCACTCCGCACTTTGTCTTATCAGCTTTTACTAGCGTATCGTCTTGATTTGATGATTTGTGCTACTTACATTTATTTGCTCACTTAAAAAATTCATCAAAACAGTTCACACACTTCTATGATTATTATTATTTGATTTTCATCAAAATTAATAGAAGAAGTGAAGTCTTCTTGACTTAACATCATATATCAATCCAAAGGAATCACTCTTACAATTGATGATAATACATTAAAACGACTTAAGAGCTAACCTTCCAAGCCAACATCTACCTCGTATTCAACATACTCCAATAACCCATTCATTACAACTTTAGGAGGATGCATTAATCATAAACAACTTTTCAACACATGTGTAATTCCTCCTTGATACATTTTTTAAAACATTTTTTCTCTTTTTCTTTTCCTTTCTCTTTTCTTTCTTTCTTTTCTTTTCTTTTCTCTAATAAGAAATTAAAATAAACTAAATCAACATGGGAATTTTAATAATAAGATATAAAATAAAATCCCAACATTATAACCATCCCACGTATATGCATACTCCCACACTTAGAATTTTGTACTTCCATAAACTCAAAAATAAACAAATGTTCCACTAGGTTCAAGGCTTGGGACAAACATTTGGTTAGGTTAAAGCATGTAATATGGCTAATACAAAAAGAAAAGGCAAATAAAGCTCAATAGGGCTCATCAAAAAGGAAAAATCATATAATGGGTAGGTTATTTGGCTAATGTAGCTCAGAAAAACAAAGAATGCCTAATCATATTCATGTTAATGCATGTGATAAAAATATGGTCTCGAATAGAAATTCAAGGCAAAATTAGGATGTACATGTCATGAAGGTCACACATTATCAAAATACAATGAGACTGATATGAATGTGTCAGTCTAATAAGGCTCAAAATCTCATCAACTTTGTCTACTACTAGTCACTACTCTTCTAAAGATAATGCACATTGACCAATCACAAAAGTAAAAGTGCATGCTAAAGTTGCTATGAAATTCTCTAGTCAATTCAAAATCTAATCATGATTATATAGTCCTAGAATCAGCAGAAAAGAGAAAGTTTTTGTTTTGTTGTTTTATTCTTTCTCTCATTTTGATTGAAAACTTAAAACAAGTAAAAAGAAACAAATTAAAAAACATACATGCATATAAAAACTAATGCGAAAAAGTAAAGAAAAAGAAATTTACTCCCTTTGGGTTGCCTCCCAAGAAGCGCCTTTGTTTATTGTCGCTAGCTCCACTCCTTTTTCTCCTCACGTGACAAAATTGTGATCTTCAGGTCTCACAATTAGCGCCACTTCCATGCGAGGTTGTTCTAAATAGGCCCTGAGTTGATCATCATTTGCATTTAGCATCCTCCCTATCCTTATACTTTCGATCTCTACTAAGTCCATCCTTTCTTAAAAGATCTCGAATATCTCTTCACTTTTTTCTTCCTCGTTTAATTCCTCTAACCTGCTAGGTAAAAGTAAAGAGTCATTCTCAAAAACAAAATGGAACTCAGTGCTTACCTCCGAGCTAAAAGATATGTCTTTTTCTACTTCGAGCTCCTCCTTTGCTTTTTCCACACAAGCAACTCCTTGAGTAATGCTCTCAAAATTCTCAAGCTCCTCATCACTTTGTAAAGTTTCCACACTTACATCTATTGGGTACACCTCAAGTTGATATAGCTGCGCCTTTCCCCTTTGTGGTTCCATATGAGTGATATCTCCTTATCGAGGCAATACATCTTGTTGGAATTGTAGAGTATCCTGTCGGATTTGCTATACACCTTATTGAAATAGTTGCTGCATATTTTGTTGGAACTGCTACATATTTTGTTGAATTTAAAGATTGATAGCAATCACAATATTCATCAATTCTTCCAGAGATGTACCTGAGTTTTATTAGCTCTCCACATCTTGGAAACTAAACCAAGACTGCCTTTCATCCTATTGGAATTATAGGGTATTTTGTTGAAGTTGTTGCATACTCTCTTGAAGTTGTTGCATACCCTATTGAAATTGAAGATGGCCAGCATTACATGTCTTGATATAATCGTCCAGAGGCATCCTAAGTTATGACAAGAAGCTTTTAGTGCAGACTAGAATTGTTGTGTGTCCTGCAAACTATCATAGACGTAATTCTAATGGTTATCTCATCCATAACCAAAGTTAGGCTGATCAGTCCAACATTGATTACAGGATTAAGAATTAAGAGTTATAAAAGAAATTACTTCTATCCATGTCAAATTTTTTTGATATAAATAGCAAACAAAAAGTGAAAAGATCAAGAAATAACTGAAAAGAAACTAATTAAAAACAAAAATGTACAAAACATCAATTAAAATCACAGACAAAAACTAAAACACTGCACTCCAAGGCAACAAGCCAAAATTGACAATGCGTCTTAAGGCTAGTCAAAATAAAAACTAGACTAATACTATAACAGTGGTGAGTCTAGGTCGATCCCACAGAGAGTATGTGTAAATTTGTTGAAATTAAATTAATCAGTGTTTAGGTTAGGGGGTTTGGCTTTAGAAATAAGAAAATAAAATAAAGCTAAAATAACTAAGAAAAGCAATGTAAAGAAAACATGTAAAAAATGACAAAAGTGGAGAATTCGGTAAGGGTTTGATTCTTTAGTTCAATCTCAGCCTATACCCTAATTAAACATATTTCATTGATTTATTGTTCTCAAACCTCTCCTAGCAACTATTAATCGAGGGCTAATAATTAACCCGATTTTTTTCTTAGGTAGTGTTTAATCAAGATACGATCATTAATTAAACCTAACTACCAAATAACCTAGGATATGATCTCTAGATTCAATTGGATAGTAGCATTACAAATTAGAATAATCAATTAATCAAGGCAGTAACCACTTACGATGCGTCATTTAACCTAGTTTATGTTATCCCTAATGATTACGACTCATTAGTATCTACATTTGAATTTTAACATAACAATTACAGAATACATCGAATTCTAGCAATGGGTTTGCAAATAAACAATTCAATGAAATCATTAAAATCATCTTTTCACAATACCCAATGGGTTCATACACAAATAATCGAGCGATAACAAGAATATGATTATCCATACACAAAACTCAAATCAATTAATATAGGATAACACAATCAATTTCTAATGAGAGAAAGAAACAACTAAACAAAGAAAGAGTACTTAACCAGGTCATTGGCATCGATGTAGCCTCCGAATTGGTGTCGGGAAGCTACCCCTCCATAGGCCTCCTCATGGTGGAGAGCTTACCTCCATCTTCATGCTCTCTCGAAGCCCCCGAAGTTCCCACTTAATTCAGCCCAAAATTACCCTCTTCAGCTGACACTCTCCCTTACTCCTCTCCTATACTACTGTTATATTTTTCTAATTATTTTTTTGTCCACTTTACTATTCACTTATTTAAAACCCTTGTTTACTCCTTTGCTATTATACAACTACGTTTTATCTTGGCTTATGTCTCCATACTGCGCGTTTTGCTTCCTTTGTCCCTCACGTCTGCGCTGCATTGATGCTATCTTTATGTTGTGCATTTTTGGCCATTGTCCAACATTTGCATTTTATCCAACTATACTTCTTGTTGCCAGCTGTTACATGCCATTTTGATCCACTTCCTAGCCTTATATATTAAATTCACGTGAAGTACCATGCAAAACTCACATCTTCGGTTCATCATTCCAACTGCTGCGTTTTGATGCTCCTTAATCCACCTTGTTGCCTTATATTTGCTTCATATGTTCCTTCACGTCACACATGTTCTATTGTTTTGGTCTAGCATGTTGCATGAAAGTCCCATGTTGTTTGCATGTTTTTGGTCCACTTGTGCAGTGTTTTGGTGTTTTATCCTAGCAGCTACCATTTTCTTCTCACCTTGGTGCCTTATGCATTGTCCATTAATTAAATTAATACCTTGCATGACCATGCAAAATCTATCCAGCCCACATTCTTTTCTTTGTGTTTTCATTTTTCTTGTCTTCTTCTTCTCTTTTAATTCTCTTCTTCTTGCTCCATGAAGACAACTGAATATTAGTCTTTGAGAAATGGCCCAGTTATCGTGCTTTCAACTCACTTTAACTTCTTTACTTCTGAATTATGCCTAAAATCACATATGAGTCAAAGTGAGTATCTTAAGCAATTTTATGTCAATAATCACAAAGTGTTATGGAATAATTATGCAATCAATTAAGCACCTATCAACATCCCATTTATAACGAGGAAAATTAGTTCTCCTTATAGGAGCTACTTCCAATATATCTCCTAGGATTTCTTCATAAATTAAAATTTCACATTCATACACCCATGAGACAATGGCTAGCTTTCCATTAATTTCTTCCTTTTTCATACGTGTGTTGAATATCCTGACTAGCTCATTGCATACTGTCTCATCTAATTTTAGTAAATTTTCCCAACCAATGAGAATAAGTAAGGAGGATGGGCATACTTATGTCATAAAATATCATAAGAGGCAAGATCTGTCTAACAACCACCTTTCTTTTCTTGTAATGTGTTTTACAGCAGACTTCAGCTTCCATTGATTCAAACATTTTTATGGTATTGATACCTTTCCTTGCTTGTGTGTAATTATCTTTATTTTCTTTGCCTTTTTTCTTTGGGAAATATCTCTTTTTGAGACAGCCTTTTTCTATCAATGGGGTCCTTAATAGTATCTTTAGTAACAAGCTCTTTGCCTTTCTTTATTTCTTCCCTTTTTCTTTTTCTGGCTTTTCTTCCTCTTTCTTTTTAGCTTGTTTTATAAGACTTCCTCTAGTCATGGTCATCTAATCAACCGAGTAGATTGTTCATTTGAATCATTTTCATTTGTAATCCAGTGCACTTCAAGCACTTTCTTCTCTTAAGGTTTAGAGGAGAAGGTTCAGTAATACAAGCTATATCGAAAGAAGATGGGGTTTTCTTTTGTTCTTTTGATTTTGTTCTTGCCATTGTAGGTGAGCTTGGTGAAGTTTGAGAGAGAAAACAAGAGGCAATAAGAACGTAGAGAGTTAGGGTGCAGAGAGAATAAACGGTGCAGATGAGAATGACAGAGATGAGAAGATGAGAGAAGTTTGCTTAAGGTATACTAAGTGATTCTTGAGCGTTGATCTCGTGAGAAGATGAGTAGACGTACAAGTTAGAGGAAGCGTAATCATTTTGTATATCTTCTGACAAATGCATACATAGAGTTATCATACTGCGCAATTATTTTTGAAAAAGGCTTAAACGATGCCATGAATGACTCCTTATTTTTAGGACACGTGTCACTTAGAAAGTCAACCTGAGAGAAGCCTTCTAAAAAGAAGAGGAGCCTTATAATCTAGAAGAAACCTACTAACCCAAGAGGAGGCTTCTAAACTAAGAGGGACCTTCTAAACTCTAAAGAGCCAAAAAACTAAGAGAGAGTTTCTAAGGAATCAGAATAGAAGGAGCCTGCCAAAAGAAATGCAAAGACAAATAGCAGAAAAATATTCATGAAAAAATGATATCAGAGAGTTTTCATATACCAAGCTCTTTTCTTAACACACAAAATCTATCTTCAAAGTGTAACTTGGTAAAAATGTCAGCTACTTGATTCTCAATGTTAACATGCAAAAGATCAATAGTTCCTTCTAAAACATGATCTCTAAGAAAATGATGTTTGATTTCTATATGCTTAGTCCTAGAATGATGCACAAGATTTTTAGAAAGATTTTTTGCACTAGTATTATCACATAATATAGGAACATGAGAAAAATTTATAGAGAAATCCTACAGTTGATGCTTCATCCATAAGATTTGAGCACAATAGCTGGCAGCTGCTATGTATTCTGCTTTAGTAGTCGAAAGCACTGTGCAATTTTACTTCTTGCAGGACCAAGATACCAGACGTCCTTCAAGAAATTGACAATGGCCACTTATGCTTTTTGGATCGACTTTATCACTTACATAATTTGCATCACAATAGTCCACTATGTCAAATGAATCAATTTTTGGATACCATAGTCCAAAATCCAAAGTTCCGTAGAGATATTGAAAGATTCTTTTGACTACTTGAAGGTGACTTTCTTTTGGATTTGATTGAAAGCGTACGCAAAGACACACATTAAGCCTAATGTCTGGCCTTGAGCTTGTAAGATATAGATCCAATCATTCCTCTATACTCTGTCTCATCCAGAGCTTTGCTTTTTTTGTCTTTATCAAGTTTAGTTATAGTGTACATGGGAGTACCCAACGATTTGGCATTCTCAAAATGATATTTCTTGATGAGTTCCTTTGTGTAATTGTCTTGGTGAATGAAGATTCCTTTTTCTGTTTGTCTGATTTATAATCTAATAAAGAAAGATAATTCTCCCATCATGCTCATTTCAAACTCCCCCTACTTTAATGTTAAGAAATATTCATAAAAGGATGGATTAGTAGCACCAAATATTATTTCATAATTATATATTTGCACTATGAGTAAATCGTTCTTCTTTTTTTTAATAAATAAGATTTTATCGACCTTTCCTTTTTCAAAGTTATTCTCAAGCAAAAAGTTACTGAACCTCTTGTACCATGCTCGAGGAGCCTGTTTTAGACAATACAAAGCTTTGGTTAACTTCATCACTCCGAAAGGTTTTCATCTTTAGAACCTGAGGGTTGCTTGACAAATACTTCTTCGTTAAGGTAACCATTTAAGAATGCACTTTTAACATCCATTTGGAACAACTTGAAGTTTCTATAGCATGCAAAGACAAGCAAAATTCTAATTGATTCCAATCTAGCAACAAGCATATAAGTTTCATCAAAATCAATACCTTCCTATTGATTGTAACATTGAGCTACAAGTCTAGCTTTGTTTCTTACCACCTTACCATTCTTGTCAAGTTTGTTTCAAAATACCCACTGAGTCTTAACTTATTTTGAGGACAAGGTACTAGATTCTAGACTTTGTTTTTATCCAATTGATTCAGTTCGTCTTTCATAGCTAAAACTCATTTTTCGTCAGTAAGGGCCTCTTCAATGGTCTTTGGTTCTATTTATGAAATGAGAGAAACAAAGTTGTCCTTGAACAATGATTTTGTTCTTAGACTTTCAGAGGGATCTCCCGGAATATATTGATGTGTATCAAGACCTCTCCATTCTCTCTATGTTTTTCGTTGTATAGGCTCCTATTGAGATGAAGGAACCTACTCCATTCTAGCTTCAGGGGGGTCTTCTTGATTTTGTAATTCTGAAGGTATTGTAGGTGTAGTTTGATTCTCTGATGTATTTTTAGGTACCAATGGATGCTCTTCATCATCTGAGTCAGTTGCTGTTGTCGAAAGTAGTGCTTCATCAAATACCACATGTATTGATTCTTTTATCTTCTATGTTCTTTGGTTATATACTTTGAATCCTTTACTAGTGGTACTGTAGCCTAGAAAGATAGCTTCGTTTGATCTTGCATCGAACTTTCCAAAGTTGTCTTTTTCATTTTCTAGAACAAAGCACTTGCAACCAAATGCTTAGAAATAAACAACATTTGGTTTTCTTCCTTTCCACAACTCATGGGGGTGTTTTTGAGTATAGGTCTTGTAAGACATCTGTTAAGTATATAACATGTCGTGGATATTGCTTCTGTCCAGTATCTATGAGGTTGTCCACTTTCACACAACATGGTCCTGGCCATATCAACCAAGTTTGTTCTTTCTCTTTACAACTCCATTTTACTGAGGCGTCCTTAAACAAGAGAAGTTATTATTTATAACATTGCTATCATAGAATTCCTTAAATTTTCTATTATCAAATTCTCCTCCATGATCACTCCGAATTGAAGTGATGCAGTACTCTTTTTCTATTTGAATTTTTCCGTAAAACTTCTCAAACAATTCAAAAGCATCATCCTTATTTGATAAGAAATAAATCCATGTAAATCTGGAGTAATCATTTACTAGGAGGAAAGCTGCTTCTGACTTGTTTACCTTTTAAACAAGCCTCACAAACCTGATTGCTTTTGAACTTTACAGTCAGTAGTCCTCTTGCTAACTCGTTTTTGGACAATTTTGAAAGAATGCTCTTGCTGACATGTCCAAATCTTCTATGCCAAATAAACAAATCCTTTTCTAGAGAGATAAAACACTTAATACTTTGAGAGGACATGTCTTCCAATTGAGCACAATATATATTCTAATTTCTAGGACCAATAAACATAATATTATCATTATGAATATCGACATTTTTACAATGAAATATATAGAAAATGACTTTATAACCCTTGTCACACAGCTGACTCACACTCAACAGGTTATGTTTCAAACCATCAACAAAGAGAATGTTATCAATAGAGGTAGAGTCAGAATTACCAATTTTATCAATTCCAGTGACCTTTTCTTTATTTTTTGTCTACAAAGACAACATTACCTCCATCTTTTCTTTACATGTAGTTGAAGTGTGATATTTCACTTGTCATGTGTCTCGAACAACCATTGTCAACTATCCATTGATTCTCCCTTGTCTCCGTTTTGAAACATAGCTGTAGAAAGTATTATCTCATTTTAGGTACCCAAATTTTTCTAGGTCCTTTCGGGTTAGTAGTTTGACCTTTCGGTCTCAAAACATACATCTGAGATAATTTCTTTTTATGAAAATTACAAGAATGACTAATATGACCATGTTTACCACAATAATCGCACAAAATAAGTGAATAATAGTTGCTATGATTTTTTTGCCACTTAGCAGGTTCCTATTGTTTTGGCTATAGCTACTACTAGATTTAACAAAGAAGTTTTTATATGGCCTAATATTGTTATTTTCATTGTATCATATTCTGGTCTTACCAAAAATACATTTATCACTACTAAGCAATGCTTCAAGATTCTTCCTTCTATCAACAAAATTTTATAGATCTTTTTCTAGAGATAAGATCTTTCCAGCACTTTTCTCCTTTTTAAGTTTTAAGGCAGCGACTTTTTCTCCTAACAGTCTTATCTTATTAGAACCATTTTTTAGCAGTGTATTTTCCAACTTAGCTACTCTTTCTTCCAGAACTTCCTTTTCAGAAACCTTTTGCTTATAGCCAATCTCATAGACATATTCTTGGTCGCTAAATTCTCATTTGTAGATTCCAATGATTTAATCTTACTCTTTAGAGATGTATCATTATTCTTGGACTTCTCAACTTCTTTGAAATACTTCACTGTCAACCTTTTGTATTGATCATACAATTCATAATATGCATTTTTCAATTCATCAACTTCAATATCATATTCAGAATAATATACCTCATCGTCTCCTGATTTAGCCATGAAGCAAACCTTGCTGACTTCTTCTGACTCTTCTTCTTCAAATTTTTCAGAATCCTCATTTGACCAGGTTGTAATCATCATTTGCTTTTGAAGAAGAGGATATTCTGATCTTGTTTGTCCAAGCTTCTTGCAATGATAGCGTATGATTTGATTATTTTGTATATTGTTATTGCTGTTGTTGCCTTTTGATAGGAACATGTTGTTCCCAACTTTCTTGTTTCCTTCTCTTTTCTTCATTAACTTCTTTTTATAAAAGCGGGCATATTTTAGGATCATAAAGTTGAACTCGTCATCTTCATCTATTTGCAACTCATTGTCACTTTCATCATTGTATGTTTCGTCAATTGCTTTTAGTGTCATTTCTTTTCTATAGGAGGATCCTTCATCTTGCCTAAGCTTGGTTTTATGGATCATCAGATTTTCTTGTAGCCAGTCAAATGAAATAGTGTCTAGATCCTTTGTCATTTCTAAAATTGTCACTAGGTCTCCATTCCTTTGGTAGTGACCTCAGAATCTTTGTTACGAGCTCGTCATTAGGATATATCTTTCTCAAATTCTTTAAGGTCGTGATGATGTTGTTGAAGCATCCAACGAAGTTGTCTATGGTCTCTCCTTGTTTCATACCAATAGTTTCGTATTGATGCATTAAAAAACTTATTCTATGTTTCTTTACCTCATTCATTCCTTCAAACATGACTTGTAGTTTGTCCCACATTTCCTGTACTGTAGAACAATAGGATATTTTCTCATATTTTTACTGGAGTTAATCCACAAATCAAATGATGTTTTGCTTTAAGGTTTAGTTGTGCATTTCTTCTGTCAACATCAGTCTATATTTCTACGTTATCTGAATTAGGAAGTGTAGCTCCAACTCTGATAGCTTACTAGACTTCAATATCTACAGATTAGAGATATATTGTCATTCTCTCTTTCCAGTATGAGTAGTTGTTTCCATTGAAGTAAGGAGGTTTTGAGACGGATTATCCCTCAAAACTTCTCATATTGTTTGCCATGATCAATCACATGCTGCAAAACACAAAAATGTGAAATCTTGCTTTGATACCAAATGATAAAGCAAACACACGCAAAAGTATGGTGAATTGTGTGTGACAAAAAATTTTCGCAAGTTCTTTCAATTCGTATAATAAGCAAATCCTAGTTAACGAATAAAAATAGTAGGAGCTTGCCAGGCGATAAAGCCTTTTAAATGATAGGAGCTTGTTTGGCGATATGAGTCTTTTGTAGGATAGGACCCTGTTTAAACGAAAGGAGCCTATTGAATGTGTTAAAACAATTTAAAAACAGAAGGCGCATGTTAAAACTGAAATGAACCTTTTACAAGTTGAAAACAAAAGGAGTCTCTTATAAAAGTGAAGGATTCTCTTGCTAAAAAGAACACACACACATAATATAATGTGAAAATTTAAAATTTAAAGAGAGAGAGAAGAAGGATGCAGTCGATTTATACTAGTTTGACTAACAACCAAGCCTACGTTCAGTCCCCAAGTATTTAACTTGAATATTTCACTCTAAGAATCTGATAATTAAATTTGACGAGCGTCTCTAAGCTCACAAGTATATGTTTTTCAAAGTTCTCGAACCTTCCACACTCGAAGTGTATAACAAACTTCTTAAAGCGTACAAAAAATAAAATGTAAAATCAAAAGTAAGTTCTCAAATAGCAATCAAGTGATTTTACTTTTTAAGATAAGAACAATATGAATCCAAAAAATATAGATGCTGCTCAAATGTTTCAAAAGTCTGAGTATGTTTATTGCTTTACAAGTATTGTTGCTATTTTTTAAATAGTTAATTTCTTCAATTAGCCGATTCTTTCTTTTAATTTTGAGTTGACTTTATATTTTCAATATCTGTGCTAGAACAAAAATTTCTGAAAAGGTAAGATCATCTCAGATTTTAATAAGGAAAATTTACTAAAAAAAATTCTGCAAGATAAGAAGTAATTTCTTATAATTTTATTTCCTTTTAAGAATTAGACAACTAATTATATAAGAACATAAATTTAATTTAAAATTTAATATTATACTTGTTATCACGTAAATTTTTAGCTACCAAGATGTCCAAGACGATGATGACCCAGACCCATGAAGAGACTCCGGAGGCCAACCGAAGGTCTCAAGTTGAAGAAGCGATATTCGCCCCTCCTAAGAACTGTAATACTACCGGACATTTAATTTACCCTTTTTATGATATTTGCTCACTTGGGTTATGGTTTGCTCGGAACTAGTTCAGAAAATAGCTATGGAGATGCTTGGGCGGGCAAAAGATCACACCTTTACATACTTTTCCAGTTGTCAGCTTTTGAACGTATCTCCTTCATTTGACTTTGAGGGATTTTGGTTGAGGATAGAGAAGTCAGGCAATTCTTTTGAAAGACCACTGTAGCCGTTCACTGGAATTGCTTGAATCAGAAACCGAAATGTCTTTGTACAGGGAGAGCCAGAGCCGTGTGTGCATGTAATAATTCTTTTTAAAGGGCATCTTATGCTCAAGGACAGGACATAATAATTCTTTTTAAAGGGCATCTTATGCTCAAGGACAGGACATACATACACTGGAGATCAATTTTCAGGTGAATTATTATTTTGCCTTCCTGTTTCTTGAATTCCCCAACTTCGAATAAGACCATGTGTATACTGACACTAGTCATTCACTTCTTCTGTTTGCCTTAACCAATCAAACCCTTTATAGGAAAAGAATCATCTTTCGTTTTGAGGATTTGCTGCATATTAGAGAAAATACAATTTAGGGGGTTGAGAAATAAGAGAGTTTGGTAAGTGTTTTGGTAGTGAAAATGGATACCGAGTCATTCACCAAAAAAGGGCCTACTTACTCCTGGAATGGTCAAATCCCCAAGAATAACGGAAGAAAAAAGATATGAATCGTGCTAAAAGTGACAAATGACCAAGTATTAACATATCCTCGAAAAATGGTGCGATTAAATAGATGGGTATTTAACAAGTACAAAAATCGGATCTATGTTTTGGGATAGGTACAAGAACCTGCAACAGAAGAGTGTGTACCATCTAAAAGCTCAATCCAGCTACACCCTGGTATCTTATTCAAATTTAGCTGCTGCTTCATCATCGTATCCCTAATACCTGACACCTTCTCATATTCACCGGAAGCTACAAAAACATTTGACATGAGCACATTATTACCAGAGTGTCCAAGCTGAGGTTCAAGGCCCAAGACGTGATCTTCAGCAACCCTTAAAAGCTGTGCATTCTCATGGAGTCGGCATGCAGCTAAAACGGACCTCCATACTATAGAGTTTGTCTTTATAGGCATTGAGAGAGCCAATTTATATGCTTCTTCAAGCTGCCCAGCCCGGCCAAGCATGTCAACGACACAAGCATAATGCTTTATTGTTGGAGTGATACCGTAATTTATCTCCATTTGCTCAAGAAACTCACGACCTTGATTCAGAAAGCCTGCATGGCTGCAAGCTGACAGAATTGCTAAAAATGTTACCTCATTGGGTCTAACTTCCCACTTACACTTGCACATGCATGAAAACATATCCAATGCCTCCACTCCATAACCGTGCATTCCATAGCCCATAATCATTATATTCCATGATGCTACATCAGTAATGCTCATAATATCAAAAACCACGCGAGCATCTCTCATGCTCCCGCATTTAGCATACATGTGTAGAAGAGCATTACCCATCAGTACAGTGTCAATATCCTTCCAGAACCCGTTAACAATAAAGCAGGCGTGGACCTTCCTACCATGTGTCAACGAGGATAATTGAGCACACGAAGAAAGAACAGTTCTTATTGTAACCAAATCAGGCTGAAATCCATGACAAATCATTCTCCTGTAAAGCCTCAACGTTGCTTTATGATCACCAGACTGCTCATTTGCTCGCATAATAGAATTCCAAGAGAGTATATCCTTCTCATCCATTTTCTCAAAAATCTGCAATGCCTTGTCATTGTAGTTGCACTTCCCGTACATATCAATCAATGCATTGCATACTGCAGCACTGGAAGCAAACCCCATTTTCATCACAAAACTATGAACTGATGTCCCATTGTCAAAGTCTGTAATATCAGCAAAAGCAGAGAGAACCCCTGTAACCGAGTATCTACTCATCAAAACTCCTTCTTTACTCATTCTCCTAACAACTTCCATTGCCTCATTCAGCCTACCTGCCAGAGCATATCCATTTACCATGGAATTCCACAACCCAACATCTCTCACAGGCATATCGTCAAACACTTCATTCGCCTCATTTATCAATTCGAACTTCAAATAACTAGAAATCAAAGCACTCCCCACATACAAATCCAACTCCAACCCAAGTTTAAACACCAAACCATGAATTTTTTTAACCTCCATAACCTTACAAAACCCCTTAATCAAACATGGAAAGGTAAATTTATCTGGATAAACACCCACTACTCTCATGTCCCTAAAAATTTCCACCCCATCGTTTACAAGCCCATTGGAAACCAACCCAGAAATGACTGCATTGTAACAGAAAACATTACGATGAATATGCGAGCAATGGTTAAACACCGCAAGGGCAAGGCTTATTTGGTGGCATTTTGCATACATGTTGATGAGGCTCGTTGTGCATGAAAGAGAGGAGGTGAAAAGGCCAGTGGTGAGCAAGTGGGCATGTAGTTTTTTGCCCTGTTGGAGATTCTTGTCGAGAGCGCATAGTTGAAGAGAAGCAATACATAAGGATTGACTATAAGGTGAGCCTGTGGACAATAAGGTAGAGAAGTTGAAGCTACAAGGACAAGGACAGCTTCCTCTTCTTATAACCAGGACTTTCGACAATGTGGTCGCTTTTTTCATTTAACATCAGTACATCTTTGGTTCGTTTGATCGAAATGGTTTAGACTTACTATTAACTTCTTCAAGTCGATTTGATAGTTTTACATGGAAGTGGATGAGAAGAATAGCAGGAGAGGGCGTTCCTCTGATGGAAAAGGTTTAGACGTATTTCATAGAAGTGGATGAAATGGTTTAGACTTATTATAGCAGTAGCCAGTAGGACTAGGATGAGAGCAGCATACTGGGACCCACCATTTTCGACCCCTACACCTATCCCGTTGGAACACATACGTGGCTTAAAGTTAGAGCCACGTCATTCATTCAAAGTAGATAACTAGTTTAGATTCGAAAACTACATCAAGGGCTAACTTGCACAAACACACGGCACGACACACAAAAACACACAGAAAGCCAGGGATTGAGGGAGAAGATAAGAGAGGGTCTTGCTGCTGTGGGACAATCTGAAAATGGCGACAAAGCTACCAAACTGGTTTCTAGGCCACGGCGGATTCATGGGTTTGGATCGTAACAAGCAGCGAACCAGCTTACGGTTCCCTTTGCCTACCCAAAGATTACGTCCTGCTTCCTGCAGAATGCGACCCCGCCATTTTCGGTATTTCTTATTCCTCTTCTTGTTGTTTGTTTATTAATTGCTCTTTGTCTCTGTGTTTCGTTTGCTAAATTTCTTGAAGGTGAAAGCTACTCATTTGTTGGTGATTTTTCTTAATGCTTTATTGAGTTATTTGGATTTGAGTCGGCTAAAAGTTTTGATCTTTCATTGAATTTTGGATTTAGGGTCAGAAATATAAGTTCTGATGTGTTTTTATTTATTATTTTTACTTTTTATGCGATCTTTACGAATTCCGCTTGGGCCATTTTCGATTTTACATATTTGTTTTTGGTCATTCTGCTTTGCTTTTTTTCACTTTCATGTTGGAAATTGGTTGAACGAATTGTTGGGGATTGAGCTTCTGTGAAGTAAAATGGGAAGTATTGCGAACATAAATTTTATGAAGGGAAAAAGTAAGCTAGAAAGCGATAGTCTTTTGTGTTTGGAAATGAACATCGGGTTATTGGTTTGGCTGATGCATTTGCTTGATGATGAGTTGATGGTTCAAGCTTGAAACAAAATCAAGTTGTATTGAGAGTACTGTTTCCTTATTTAGATAGTAATAAGATAGTTAGACATGATATATTGATTCGATAATATCAGATGATATTATGGTGAGGTGGCAGAATTTGTTGAAAGAAGCTAACTAGTTTGTTATCAGACTTCCATTCGCAGATCTCTCATTGAGCACAATTTTTTTTAATTTGCTAATGGGCATTCCAACAGATTGGAATGCTTTCAGTTATAACTTACTAATCGCCATCTACAGTTTTATCCTTCAGGACTTGAGTGACCTTATAATAACTCATGTTAGTTTTATTTGAATTTTTTACTTTGGGCTTTGTACCTGTATGAATCAATATTTGGTCAATGCCATGCAGATCCGAGAACAAGAGACGACCGGTGAAAGAAGGCTCTCCTGAACAGCCTTCAACAAGCGCTGATTTTGAATCTAATGATGAAGAGAGTCCTGGGGGGCACATTGTTTTAGCTGATAGTGTCCCAAACTCGAACCATGATATTGCACCAAAAGATATTGCCCCTAGCATAGATGTAAATAATATACAGAATACCAACAGGAGAAGTTTGGACAGTTGTGTAGATATGGAGCATGTTTGGAAAACTGATGCAACATCTTTGGACAGCTTGGCAAATGAAGAAATGAAACCTTTGGTATTCTCCTTTACTGTGACTTTTGCAAGGAGATTGACAATAATTTTCATGAACTTGTTTACTTTGACAAATGATTTCTTTGGTTGCATTCATCTTCCTAGTTTCCCAAATGTTATGAGAGGAGAACAACTTTAGATATCACTCTTCTGCTTATGGCATAACAATCCCTTCTATTATGAATATTTTAGAATAGCTATATTTTACAGTGTGCTGATTTGATGTCAGTGGTGTATCTCAATATTAATGTTAGAGTATTCTATTATTATGGAAAATCTGCTATTATCTGTATAAAATAGGGACTTGCATTATGTAATGACACAAACTATCCTAAAGAGAAATATGTGAGTTTTATTCTTGTGTCCGTGGATGTAAGCCCTTAAGACAAAACTGTGTTAATCTCTTTCTTTTTTCTCTCCCTCTATTCTGTTTCTTGTTATTTTATTTCTTTTATATCTAATACATCAACATGTATTAGAGTTAAGTTACTATCTTTCATTGTCATAAAAAGTATGATGGGAAACCTGTATTCTTCTTGCCTTTCTATATTCTTCTTGCCTCTCTATAGCTGCAGTTTCTTTCAATGACCTGTGACACAGCCACACCATTCTAAAACTGTCAATTTCAGTAGTCATGCGAGCTAGAGTTGCTTATCATCTTGTCAACAATTATGTAACCTGAAGCTGCATGCCAAGTTCTTGTCAATCACATGGTGCCACAACATCAATCATATACTATTGTCGGCTAATCTGTTTTTATAATCAAGATGATCATACACTTTCATCCATGCTCATCTTAAGGGGAGATGTTAAAAAATATTAAAGAATACATATATTCAACAAACATGTTGATGTATATCAAATGTACACACCATTATTAATATTAGAATATTCTATTGTTATGGAAGGATTGCTCATCCTCCCCATGAAGAGGGATTTATGATATTATGTAACCACACACAAATCTAATGAGAAAGATGTGAACTTTATTGTTGTATTGGTGGACATAGGTCTTTATGTCTGAACTACATAAATCTATTGTTTTCCTCTTTTTATCCTTTATTCTATCTCATTATTTTTATTCTTTTATATTTCGACACCCTATGATCTTGGATGAGTAAGATTTCCTGGGTCTACCTTGGTATAATTCAATTATACAACACGGTTGAGGAGCAATATATGTGGAGAAAACAGTACTCCAAAGTGCTTTTCTTTATCTCTCTCATCTATCTTATCTATGAATTTTGAAGAAAGTGCGACAAGGCTGCTTCATGCAGACGATATGATGCTAGAATTCTAATTAGTTTGTCATTTGCATTGCTTGTGTAGTTATAGTCGTAATAAGTATTGGCTGTCCTCCTGTTCATGCTATATTTTCAATTGAATTTTGTCAATGGGTGCTTGTTCTTTAAAATTTGACTCTTCAGACATATCGTTATACCATCAAAATTGGAAAAGCAATTGAAATGTAAAGTTCTTTTCTGTGTTACACAGGCTTTACACAAGCAAGCAGAAGAGAAGCTTTCAGACGATCTTGATGAGACAGAATCCTTGGTATTATTTCTTTCCTAATTTTCTGTGGAATGTTAATATTGTTCTGCGCTGAATATTTTGGATCACTAATTTTAAGGAATATGTAATTAGGAAGCTTCAGTTTGGAGCACTTGAGATTCAATGTATTAGTGTCTGCTTAAGTGTTTGGTGTTACTTTTTGCATCATTTGTGACTCAAACTGGTTTTACTTATCATTTGTGTCCTTGCACTGTGATATAACAAGGAATGTATCGGAGAATTGACATTCAGTCTTTAATTGTCTTTCTTACAGGCTGTAAACATGGATCACAAAGAACGACTTCCAAGTGTTCAACATGATGATATGATAGGGATGATAAGAAATGCAGAGAAAAGTAGGATGTCATTCTATTATGCAGTTTATATTATTTCATTTAGTTTTCTTTTCTTTTTATCATAGCCACAACATACTTAATGGTGCTGCACATATCACAGATATCCTTCTTCTCAACCAAGCTCGTATCCGTGCACTTGAAGACCTTGAGAGAATCCTTAATGAGAAGGAAGGGTTACAAGGAGAAATAAATGTGTTGCAGATGAGATTGACAGAAACTGATGCCAAGCTGAAGGTTGCTGCTCAGCAAAAGGTGCATGTTGAACTCCTGGAAGACCAGTTGGAAAAATTAAGAGACGAATTGACTCACAGTGCTGCTGTTGAGAGAAGTCTGGTTGATCCTTTCGAGGACCAAAACAAATTTTTGACAGAGAAAGCCCTTCTTGTTCAGAATACAGTTACTCCTCCTCTCAGTGAAGAGCTGAGATCATTGAGAATGGAGAATATGTCCCTCAAGAATGATATAGAAAAGCTTAAGTTAGAGCTAAGTAATATTGAGGACACAGATGAGCGCATCATAGTGCTGGAGAAGGAAAAGTCATTTCTGGAGTCTTTGTTGAAAGACTTGGAAGTCAAATTCTCAGCTTCTCGAGAAGATCTTTCAAAAATATCTAGTCTTAAAATTGAATGCAAGGATTTACAGGAGAAGGTTGAAGGTTTGCAAGCACTGTTGGATAACGCTACTAAACAAGCAGATCATGTTGTTCTAGTGTTACAACAAAACCAAGAACTTCAAATGAAGGTTAATAAATTGGAGGAGTGCATGGAGGAAGCTAATGTCTATAAGGTGTCATCAGAAAGATTGCACCAGGATAATGAACTGATGCAGGAGAAGATAAAACTATTAGAGGAACGTATTCAAAGATCAGATGAAGAGATACATTCTTATATCCAATTATACCAAGATTCAGTAGAGGAATTTCAAGAGACACTTAATAGTTTAAAAAATGAAAGCAAAAAAAGAGCTCTAAATGAACCTATAGATGACATGCCATCGGAATTCTGGAGCCATATACTGCTCATAATTGATGGTTGGATGCTAGAAAAGAGAATTTCTACAGATGATGCAAAGCTATTGAGAGAAATGGTGTGGAAGAAAGATGCGCATATTAGAGATGCATACTTGGAGTGCAGAGAAAAGAATCAGCATGAGGCCATCTCCAGTTTTCTTAAACTAACATTATCACCTAGAAGGTAAAGATTTTATCGCAAAATTCACTGCTTATGGTTGTTTAATTTGTTCCTGTTTTTGGTTCTAGTCCAGGATTACATGTCATTCATATCGCAGCAGAGATGGCACCAGTTGCTAAGGTGAATTTCACATTGCTAAATATAAACTTTACTTTTTCTTTTTTGAGAATTTCCTGTTGTTGATATGTTGGGTTGACAATTTTCGTGTGGACATGTTAAGTTAGAGATGTAACTGACACCATGTTTTATAGCCTTTTATGACTTTAAGATAATCTCTTATACGACCACAAAACACGATAATGTGTTTGTGCTAAATATTTGAACAAACCAAGAAGAGTAAAATGCTTCAGCCATTAAGATAGATGTTGTGTATGTTACACTTTAATTCTTGAGTGGACTTGACCATAACATTCAAAGGAATAAGAATGTAGCTTTCTACGTTGTTTACTGAGAGGAAGCCACTACGTCATTTTATTTCTCTATTTGAATATCTGCTGTAGCTAGTTATTACACGTGCCACTAGCTTATTGGCCCCAACTCCTAAACGTTATGCATTATTTGTGTATGAGAGAATTATTGGCTATAGTGATTGCTATTAAATATTGACATCACTATTTGAATGGGAAACCATTTATAATTCACATTGATCATAATGAGTTTGAAACATGTACTGAAACAAAGGATGTGTACCCCATTTGAACATTCACTTCTTAAACTCCTAGGAGATGAATTTGAAATTATAAGAAAGGCAGGGAAAATACTACAAATGATGATTTGGCTAGAAGGGTGTCTAGTGTGGAGATGTTTGTTGTCATGTTGACTCAAATTCTCAAGAAGAGTTGGGAGGAGGTTACTTTTATGAAGGATCTTATCAATAGGTTGTCAAGTGAATTCTTACAGTCTAGCACATATCAATGGCAGGAGGGCATTGATTAATGGAAGGGAAGAGTAGTTGTTAATGTGTCATTAAGATCTAGGATATTGTGAATGATACATGAAGAATTTAGTGGGGGACATTCAGGCATGTTTTTAACTTTCAAAAGGCTTCAAGCCTTGTTCTTTTAGAAAAATATGCAAAGGGATACCAAGAATTGGATAAGGCAATGCCAAACTTCCCAATAGAACAAGTATGACACTTTTGCTCCTGCTAGATTTCTACAACAATCTCCCATCCCTAAATGTTGTTGGGTTGGCATAAACATGAATTTCATGGAGGGATTACCTAACTCTAACAATCTGTGATTGTGGTAATCATTAATAGATTCACCAAGTATGCAAATTTTATAACTCTTAAACATCCTTATTTTGATAAATGTATTATTCAATAATTCTTAGCCAATGTTTTCAAGCATTTTGGAATGCCTGAAACAATTACCAATGATAGAGATCCAATTTTCTTGAGTTCTTTTTGGCAAGAATTCTATAGGCTATAAGGATTAGGGCTGGGCATGTCTTCAACTGACACCTCAAACTGATGGTCAAGTTGAAGTGCTGAATAGAACTCTGGAAACATACCTCAAATGCATGATAGGCGATTACCCTTCCAAAAGGAGTTATTTGTTACCTCTAGTGGAATAGTTGTATAATCCACACATCACACAACCATTAACATGATACCCATTTGAAGCTTTATATGGCTATAGTCCATCCTTGCATGTGCTAGATTTTGCAAGTGATTCTAAGATAATCTCAGTGGGCGAAGCTGATGAAAATCAGAACAGTGATTAGGAGAAATTATTTCCTAATTATAAAATAGGAAACAGAGGATATCATGGATATTTACTTTAGGAAATTGCTGTAAATAGGGGATATTGCTGTAAATAGGAAATATTTTAGTTACCTAAATTAAGCTAGGACTTTTGTATATATTCAAAGGCACTTGTTGTGCAAAATAAGAAAAAAGACTACTTCTCTCTTCATGATATCAGAGCCCAAGACGTTGTAACTCCTGGTTTCTTTTTTTTCTGACACTTACTTGGCCTTCATTGCCAATAGTGCCTTTTAGAAAACAAATGGTTGAATCTATTACCAGCAAAACCCAAACGTGGAGGTCTCTTCCTCCTCTGAAATCTCCTCTGTTGGTAATCCCTCCTAACCATACTGGTGAATTACAAACATTGTTTCCATTTTACCAACTCAATGTTAAAGACTACGTCCACTGGTCTCAAATGGTGAAGACTTTCCTTAAGGGAAAGGGAAAGCTTTCTCACCTATTAAGACCTGCTCCTGCTGTTTCGAATCCCAAGTTTGAGGCTTGGGATGTAGAGGATTCCTTAATCATGTCATGGCTTTGGAACTCTATGGAATCAGACATTAGAGGCGCTTACATGTTCCTCTCATCTGCTAAGGAGATATGGGATGTTGTTACTCAATCTTATTCTAAAGTAAATGATGCCTCTTTAATTTATGAGATTAAGGCCAGAATCTCATCTATCAAGAAAGGTATGCACTCTGTCACTAAATACTACAATCTAATGAAGAGTTTTTGGCTTGAGTTAGATCATTATCAGAATTTTAAAATGCAGTGCAGTGATGATAGTGTCAAATTACAAAAGTTTGTAGAAAGGGAAAGAATTTTTAAATTCTTAGCAGGTCTTAATGTTGAATTTGACCAACTTCGAGTTCAAATACTTGGTAAAGACCCTTTACCGTCTTTGAATGAGGCCTTTTCACTCATCCGGGCAGAAGAGAGCTGGAGAATTGTGATGTTGGAATCCAAATCTGCTGATAGCTTAGCATTCATGTCGTTCAAAACCAACACAGAAGCCCTTAACCACCACCAACAAAATCCTCAAAATAAGGAAGTTGTTTGGTGCAGTTTTTGTAAGAAGCCTCATCATAGCAGAGAGACTTGCTGGAAGTTACATGGGAAGCCACAGAAAGCACGGAAAGAAGGGGCAAACAAGGATGGACAGGCCAAAGCCCACTTCATTGAACCTACAAACTTTGGAGATTCTGATCAAACTAGATCAGAACCCAAAGGACTTAACAAAGAAGAGATTGAGCGCCTAAGAGCATTATGAATTTCGTTGAAGTAGCTGGTGCATCATGTTCATTAGCCCAATCAGGTGATTTTTCTAATTCTCAGGCTCTCAGTGCCTCATTAGTGTCTCCTAGGGATTCTTGGGTTGTAGATTCAGGTGCTATAGACCATATGACTACCTCTCATCATTCTTTTATTTCTTATAACCCCTGTCCTAGTAACAAAACAGTTAAAGTTGCAGAGGGCTCTCTTACTATTGTTGCAGGTCAAGGAGCCATTCCTTTTTCCCCTAATCTTCTCTTGAAAAGAGTACTACATGTTCCCAAACTTTCTGCCAATCTTTTGTCCATTAAAAGATTTACCAGAGACTTGAATTGCTTTGCCATCTTTGATCCTAATTATTGTGTATTTCAGGATCGGGAAACAGGGAAGATGATTGGGCATGCTAAGGAAAAGGATGGACTCTACCTTCTGGAATCTAATAGTGGAGACAAAACCTCACATCCCTCCTTGACTTTCATGACCAGAGATACTTTTACCCCTATTTGGCTTCACCATTATCGTTTAGGTCATCCTTCTTTTAGTTTATTGAGAACCATGTTTCCTAATTTGTTTAAAAACAACGATCCTAACAATTTCCATTGCGATGTGTGTGAGTTGCCAAACACTGTCGTACTTCCTTTCCTTTGAGCAATAATAAATCTAAATTTCCTTTAATTTTGATTCATTATGATATATGGGGACCTTCAAGGATATCTAATGTGTCAAGAGCTAAATGGTTGGTTACCTTTATTGATGATTGCCCAATGTCACGTGAGTCTTTATGGTTGGTTACCTTCTAAGAAGCACGGACCCGGCAAAATGGAACTGTGTCTGCGTGTCGGACACGTGTCCGTGTCACGCGTCTGACACGAACACCCACAAAAAGTGCATATATATGCTCCATATTTTTTAAGAGGGGCTTATAAAGTACAAAAATATGTATGAACCATCAAGATATTGGAAGTTTTGAAACACATCAATCAATATTTATCATATTATGGATTCTGAATTTTTTTTCTTAATTCTAAATTTTATAATATATATATATATATACCGTGTCCATGTCCACCAAATTTTAGAAGTTGGTGTGTCCCCGTGTCCATGTCGTGTCGCGTGTTCGTGTCCGTTTCCTTGCTTCTTAGGTTACCTTTATTGATGATTGCTCGATGGTCACGTGAGTCTTTCTCATGAAAAAAAACATCAGAGGTCAGTGAGATTTTTCCTAATTTCTTTCATATGAGAAAAAATTAGTTTGGGGTGAGCATAAAAGGGGTCAGGGGTGATAATACTCGGGAATACTGTAATCAAACCTTATCTTCTTTCTTTCAACGTGAAGGCATTTTCAATTTTTCATCTTGTGTTGATACACCTCAACAAAATGAGGTGGCTGAGCGTAAAAATTGACATTTACTTGAAGTAACTAGAGCATTATTATATCAAATGAATGTCCTTAAACAATATTGGGGAGAGGCTATTTTAATTGGAGTTCACTTGATAAACAGATTGCCTTCACGACGTCTAGAGTTCAAAACACCGATAGAAATCTTCCATAATTTCTTCCCCAGTTTTAATATAAATAGTGTAACTCCAATGGTGTTTGGATGTGTTAGTTTTGATCATATTCATGCTCACAATAAGGGAATACTTGACCCACAAGCCCTAAAGTGCATCTTTGTTGGCTAGGGAATACTTGACCCACAAGCCCCCTAAAGTGCACCTTTGTTGGCTAGGGAATACTTGACCCACAAGCCCTAAAGTGCATCTTTGTTGGCTACTCTCCTACACAAGAAGGGTATAAATGTTTTCATCCTCCCTCACATACATTCTTCATTTCTAAGGACGTGTCATTTGTTGAGAGTCAATCTTTCTTCCCTAATACTTATCTTCAGGGGGAGATGGGGAATTCTATGGAAGAAAAGTATAGGGAGACTAACTTCTTACTTGATTTACCTTTCCCAAATACACAGACTGAGTCAGCCACTATTGTCCATACACCACCTAACCAATATGACCAAAAGAAGGCAGAAATTTCCTAGTCAGATACCTCAAAAAATACTGCACCTATCCCTAACAAGCCTCTCTTAGTCTACTCACGAAGGGATACTGTCCAAACCTTACCAGAGTAGGCTCAAGGATCTAACCCAGAATCAGGTACTGAAATACAAAACCCTAAACTTGATGATTTGTATGACCCTATAGCTCTTAGGAAGGGCACACGAACATGCACTAATTACCAATTTCACCTACACTTCACTTGACAAATGTTCTCCAAGCCATAAATGTTTTCTTACTAAAATAAATTAAGTTCCACACCACAAACACTTGATGAGGCACTTAGGGATAGGAATTGGAAAAATGCCATGGATGATGAGATGAATGCATTAATTAAGAATCAAACATGGGAAATAGTGGATTCACCAAAAGGAAAAAACCAGTAGGATGTAAATGGGTATTCACAATTAAATATAAAGTAGATGGTTCATTGGAAAGATATAAAGCAAGGCTAGTAGCTAAGGGGTATACTCAAACTTATGGGGTTGATTATCTTGAAACTTTTGCCCCAATAGAAAAAATGAACACTATACGTATATTGGTATCCTTGGTAGCTAATTTTGATTAGCCTATGCAGGAATTTGATGTAAAGAATGCCTTTTTACATGTTAATCTAAATGAAGAAGTGTACATGACAGCCCCTCCTGGATTTGAAGATAAGTTTGGGAATAGAGTATGCAAATTAAAGAAAGCCTTATATGGCCTTAAACAACCTCCTCGAGCATGGTTTGGGAGATTCACAAAGGCTACATTGGAAATGAAGTACAAGCAAAGTCAAGGAGATCACACTCTATTTATTAAATTTGCTGCAAAAAACAAAATGACAGCCCTCATTGTTTATGTGGATGACATCATAGTCACAGGTAATGATCTTGGAAGAGATGAAACAACTCAAACTTAAACTTGCCCAAGAGTTTGAAATCAAAGATTTGGGGAAGTTGAAATATTTTTTGGGCATAGAAGTAGCTCGTTCGAAAGAGGGAATTTTTCTATCCCAACACAAGTATATTATGGATCTTCTAGAAGAAACTAGAATGATGGGGTGCAAACCATTGATACACCTATAGAATATAATCATAGACTAAGCGAGGCCAAAGTTGATGAACTTGTAGAAAAATGACAATAAAACAGTTGAAGCTTATACGGATGCAGATTGGGCAGGTTAAAGCATTGATAGAAGGTCAACCACTGGGTACGGCACTATGTTTTTGGGCAATCTTATCACTTGGAGAAGTAAGAAGCAGTCAGTTGTGGCTAGATCAAGTGAGGCAGAGTTTAGAGCTATGGCTCGCGGTATATGTGAGCTCTTGTGGATTCGTATCATCCCGAATGATTTGAAAGTTAGGTGTCAAGGACCTATGAAGCTCTACTGTGATAATAAGTCGGCTATTAGTATTGCTCATAACCAGGTACGACATGACAGAACTAAACACATTGAGATTGGTAGGCACTTCATTAAAGAAAAATTGGAAAGTGGGCCTATTTGCACCCCATACGTTCCCACTGCCAAACAGATGGCACATGTATTGACTAAGGGGTTGGCAAATTCACAATTTCAAGATGTTATAAGCAAGCTGGGAATGCAAGACATCTATGCACCTACCAGCTTGAGGGGGAATGATGAAAATCTTAACAATGATTTAGGAGAAATTATTTCCTAATCATAAAATAGGAAACAAGAGGATATCATGGATATTTACTTTAGGAAATTGCTGTAAATAGGGGATATTGCTGTAAATAGGAAATATTTTAGTTACCTAAATTAAGCTAGGACTCGTGTATGTACTCAAAGGCACTTATTGTGCAAAATAAGAAAAAAGATTACTTATTTCTTCACAAGCTATTAGGGACTAAGAGACAACCATTCAAGTGATACAATTTCATCTCCAAAGGGCTTATAAAAAAATGCAGCAATAGGCCAACTTGCCAAACTTCAACCTGATTGACAAGGATAAATGGCAAGAAGTAACCAAAAGTATGGACCCTTCAATATTGTGACAAAGTGACATACAAGCTTGAATTTCCATCTAGCACTCAAATTCGGAACTCATTCACGATGTGTTCCACATGTCTCAACTTAACAAATACATTCCAACAAGGAAGTTAGCTCTTCCAATTTGAGGTCAGAGTTGATAGCTGAATAAAAAGTTCCATGCGCTAAACTGGAAAGGAGGTTGGTGAAACACCATAACAAGTTAGTCGGTGAAGTTTTTGGCAGTTAGGAGACAACGTAGTCCCAACTTGGGAGTTTTTATCTGATTTTCGGAAACAGTTTCAAGGTTCTATAAGAGGGAGCTATTGTTATACTTTAATTCTGGAGTGGAGTGGACTGTTGGGATCAATGAAATGAAATTGTAGCTTGCTATGTCATTTTATTTCTTTACTCGAGTATTTGTTGTAGCTGGTCATTACACGTGCCACTAGCGTATTGATCACTGTTTAAAAGGCCATTATCAAGTTGTTAATCCAACATATATATATGGTGCAACAAACTCTAAAAAATCTATCGAATGAAATATAAATTTCAGTCCCTTCTCTTTCTTCTGGCTTCTTCCTTGATATTATTCTTTTTACTTAAGTGGTATCAGATTAACTAGTGCTCTGTTCCTACCTATTTCCATGGTTATTTCTACCTAAAGTAATCTTGGTTCTGTTTATAAAGTGACCTTATGCCATGAAGTTTGATGGGATGCTTATTTGTCTTTAGAGCTGAACTTGTCTCATATACAGTGCATTGATTGCAACTTATTTTAATAAATGTATTTCTCTGGCCATTTGATTTTTTTAGTCATCTTTGTACTATTATTATTATCATCATCATTTTTATCCATGTATTTTCAACACACAAAAACATGCTTTTTATTAGGGTAACAAAGACTGGAGTTCTTAAGTTAAAAATTGTTATGATGTGGGAGATCATCCTGTTCTTCTTCATCATTGTTGTCCTTAGATTATCCTCCATCTAATCAGCACTCTATTTCTTCATCCTGATCTGCCTGTAACGCAGATCTCTTATTCACTTTCTAATCTTATTTTTCCTCTTATCTGTCGTTGCCAACTACATATAAGTCATAATTATTGCTTTTTTGGGAACAAAAGAATTTTAGCTGACACATGTTTATGACAAGTGTTCAATGAGTTAAATTAAGCTGAATAATTTCAGATTTTACATCTCAAAAGTGAAGTACACTGACATTTTTTAATTCATAATTTAACGAGAAAATGGAGTAATCTTCAGAATATTTTTTGATAGTTTTTTATTTCCAAATGGAGGATTTTAGCTGTCATATGTTTATGATAAGTGTTCAATGAGCTAAATTAAATATGTCTCAAAGGTGAAGTATACTGATGTTTTTTCGTTCATAATTTAACCAGACACTGGAGTAATCTTCAGAATATCTTTTGATAGTTTTTTATTTCCAAATGGTTGGAAATTAACTCCTTGGTGCAGCAAAGATAATGTGTCATATTATTGTCTTTTCCTTTCTTTTCCTACATTCTTTTCCCTGTTAAAGGCTTGATAATACTTTTACAATGCTTATTTATAGGTTGGTGGCTTGGGAGACGTAGTGACTGGTCTCGGTAAAGCACTCCAAAAAAGAGGACACCTCGTCGAAATCATTCTTCCCAAGTATGATTGCATGCAATATGAGCGCATTAAAGACTTGAGGGTATGCCCTCCATTTGAGATTTGGGTAACAGACAGAAAAGTTTTGTGAATAGTTGTCTCACATGATTGGTTGTGCAGGCCCTAAATGTTGTTGTGGAATCATATTTTGATGGCAAGCTGTACAAGAACAAAATCTGGGTTGGCACAGTTGAAGGTTTAGAGCTCTTTATGTTGCTCATTCAGGGTTATCTTGTGACATGCATTTTTATTGTATTTTGATTGTAAATTTTATTGCATAGGTCTTCCGATTTACTTTATTGAGCCTCATCACCCTGACAAGTTCTTCTGGAGAGGACAAGTTTATGGACAGCATGATGATTTCAGACGTTTTTCATTTTTCAGCCGTGCAGCACTTGAACTGCTTCTCCAAGCTGGCAAAAGACCAGACATAATCCATTGTCATGATTGGCAGACTGCTTTTATTGTATGATTAACTTTTGTCTCGTTGTCTGTTTGTTTTTCTTTTCCATATCCACATTTTATTTCACTGAAGTAAAGAAACTTTCTATTTGCTATTTTAGGCACCACTTTATTGGGACATCTATGCCCCCAAAGGACTAAATTCAGCTAGAATTTGCTTTACATGTCACAACTTTGAGTATCAAGGGACTGCACCTGCGTCAGAACTGGCATCTTGTGGACTTGATGTCCACCAGCTAAACAGGTCAGATAGAATGCAGGACAACTCAGCACGTGATAGAGTGAATCCTGTTAAGGTATTCCGATTGCTTATTGAAATATCAATACCTTACTGTTTAGAACCAGTATAAGCCACGTACCATTATTCCTTTTTATTCAGGGTGCGGTAGTCTTCTCAAATATTGTGACAACGGTATCACCAACCTATGCACAAGAGGTGCGGACTGCTGAGGTATGGACTTGGTGATCTGGCATAACAGCCACAAACATTTGACTTTATCTCCTCTTCCACGGATAGGGGATTAGCCTGTCTAATAAATGATGTGATGAGCAATGTTGACTGACTGACCTTTCTGATAGCATGCCTTGGCTAGAAAATTCTAATTTATATTAATATTTCCCCAAGAGATTGTTGGATGTTCTGGTGTCAAGTGGTCTGTCTATGGTGTCATTTTTTCAAGTAATTGCTATTGCAAAGCTTGAAGAGTTGGTCATTCCACTTGGACCCTGGCAGTAACATATTGGGATCGATTTTTGACTGATGTGTTTTTTACATGTCTTTGTAAATTTGGCTTAGTGCAATAACATCAATTAGAAGACTACTTTTGCATATGTAAAGACAAAGAGAGATTGGAGAAAATTTGGCTTAAGCTTATGATTAGCTTAGCCCTAGTATATATACATATTAATATCTTAGAAGTATATTTACAAGCTTTTCCTTATTCATAACAGAATTTAACACATTTTATACTGCAACATAAATTTCTTCAGTTATATGAAACATCAATATAATCAAAGTTTGCCAAGTCACTCATCCAAGGCTTGAATTTTGAAACTTGTCATGCTCATTCTATGATATGTATAATGCTCATTCTATGATACGTATCCCATATGGTTGAGGGAAAAGATAACAAAGGGAAAGGTAAATATTCTAGATGAGCTTTGGCTGTTGTACCCTATTTTATCTTTGTCGTTACAGGATAGACTTTCAAGGTGTTAAAAAGTCAAGTCACACATAATAATCGTCTGCAGGCAAAGTTCCATGCATACTGTTCATAAATTTCTTGAACTGTTTCTTTAAAATAGTACTTGAGAGGAGACTGTACCAGTGATTTACAATGGATGCCAGGGATGCAGATGTCGTGATGTGAAAACAAGAATAAACTGGATAGTCAGGTTTGAGGTCTCTGTAGTGAAGATGTTAAACTTTGGAAGTCGTCTATTTTCCGGGAGAACATGTGTCCTATTTGTAAAGGATGATAGAGTTGGTAGACTCTGGAATAGAATCATTTGTGTTGTATTAGACCAAAGTCCATGAGAATGTATTGTATTGTTCTTGCTGTTAACTGAAGGCTTTGTAAACATGTGTTGATTTTTTTCATTGACAGTGTGGGAAAGGTCTCCATTCTACTCTCAACTTTCATTCAAAGAAGTTCATTGGCATTCTCAATGGAATCGATACAGATGCATGGAATCCTGCTACTGATTCTTTTCTTAAAGTTCAGTACAGCTCTAATGATCTTCAGGGGAAAGAGGAAAATAAAATGGTTACCAGAAGGAACCTTAGGCTTTCGACTTCAGATGTCAGACAGCCATTGGTAATTGTAGTCGAGTTTTTGTAGAAATTTTGAAATTTGTTTAATCTTCCTGCATTTTGTTGTCAATTGGATCATTAGTGTCTGATAGATATAGCTAGTGCCAAGTCTGGCAGATCAATGGAGCTATTCTTCATGCAATTCATGAAGCATGAATTACGAAACATTGAACCAGGTCTTTTCCTTAGGATGAACTTTTTTCAACCTTTTATCATCTGCTTGGAAAAGAATAAATAGTATAGGGCCATTTTGAAGACCCTGAGTAAACTGGGATAAGATTTTCGGATTTTATTCCAAATACTTAGTATGACAGAATATGATAAAGGTTTGAAATCCTGTTTGTCTATATAGTTTATATGTTGCATCATATTGACCATCTGATGGCATTCCATTTAATTCTTGTCTCTTCATGAATAATGAAAGATTTTGTAACGGTATATCCATGAAAAAAGTTTACCAATATACAAGTGGAGCTAGCTGATTGATTGTTGTATTCCATTCTACTTCTGAGAGAATCTTGAGGACTTACTGTTTTCTGCGATCCTGCCCTATTTGTTTATCATTCTCTGTTCTCTGTGTTTGTGTGTGCATATGTGCGTCTTCACATGATTTTGATAGGTAGGCTGCATAACAAGGTTAGTGCCACAAAAGGGTGTACATCTTATTAGACATGCAATATATCGAACACTGGAGTTGGGAGGACAGTTCGTACTTCTTGGCTCAAGCCCAATCGAACATATTCAGGTAATAGCAAACAGTTCTTTTTGCACCTTAAGTTGGATATAATCTTTGCTTCTGCACCTCTAATGCAAAAGCATGTAGAACCTTGGTCAATGCTTGTCCCTGGTTGGCCATTCATTCACCAAAGGTGCATTTTCAAATTTATCGAGTGTATCTTTACCTCCTTTTTCATTTTTTGCAGAGGGAATTTGAGGGTATTGCAAATCATTTTCAGAATCATGATCAAATTCGGCTAATATTGAAGTTTGATGAATGTCTTTCCCGGCGTATTTATGCAGCATCTGACATGTTTATCATCCCATCTATCTTTGAGCCATGTGGCCTAACACAGGTATAACCAACAAGATTCATGGGGCAAATTTTTTATATCGACAGACTTCCAGAATGTTGACACTAAAAGAGAAAACTGAAAGTAGTAAACTCAAATATAGTTGTAAACCATCCCTTTGGACTACCTTTTAGTGACATAAGGTTGCCTTGGTTGTATATTGGGAACCAAACATCTTACAGATCCAATGCGTCATATGAAGTGATAGTGCCTGCTTTCGATTTTTTTCTGTATGTCTGCAGATGATAGCAATGAAGTATGGTTCCATACCCATAGCAAGAAAAACCGGTGGGCTAAATGACAGGTAGCAATCTGACTTTAGATGCATGTGAGATCAATGGTTAGAAAATAGTTTTCTAACTCTAATTCTTTGATTACATTCATGTACAGTGTTTTTGATATTGATGATGATACAATCCCTCTGCATTTTCGGAATGGATTTACATTCCTGAATCCGGATGAACAGGTGAATAATGATTGACAAAGTTACTATTTATTTACTTTCATCTTGATATTTGAGCTAGCGATTCTACTAAAACAAGTAATATCTGTTTTGCAACCACCTTTATCTGTTAATGTTGGACAGGGCATGAACATTGCTTTAGAGCGGGCATTCAGCTACTACAGGAACAACCCTGAAGTATGGAAAGAACTGGTCCAGAAAGACATGCGTATAGATTTCAGTTGGGAGTCTTCGGCATCACAGTACGAGGAGCTCTATGCCCAGTCAGTAACAAGGGCAAGGGCAGCCGCAATGGCAAGTCGTGGATGGTCATGACTAATCAGGCGTTAGAAAGAGACCAAGACTGCAGTTTGATAACTAAACAGAGGTTGGAACTGGAAGCTGCGTGCTGTGTGGTCAAACCAATTCGCGTTTTTTTTTTCGTTTTTATACAAGCATACAGGGTCAATTGGCATATCTTGCTCCATAACACATCTTGTAAATTATATGGCATAGTAGTCATCAATAATGAAAGTTGCAACAATAAAATTTGCAAGGCACTCAAATTCAATTCAAGATTGGATTTGGAAGTTATGGTTTTTTCTTAACCAAATAGAAATAGAACTACTAAGTGGAATTGAACAAAATTAGCCAATCAAAGAGGCATTGTATTCACAATCATTATCTTCATCAAATTTAGAGAGCTGAAGTTCCCTTTCCAGGTAAGAAGTTAGTGGCAATTGTTGTTGCTGGTCAGCCAAGTTCTGGGGAGGATTTTTGCTACTAACAATAGCCTGAACAAAGTGTCTAAACACTCGGAACATTATCAATCTCCCGTTCTTAATCTCTTTCACCTTCAATTCTGCAAAGGCCTCCGGGTCAAAAGCTCCCACTCGAGAAAAACCTCATCCAGTGGTTCGATAACCACGTAATGGGCTCGTATTTTTAGCCGGTTAATTTAAATTAACTATTTGACGATATTAAAATTTTAAAAACTTGTTTGATTATAAGCTGATTGAGTCGGTTGATCAGTTGAATTTTTAAAAACTCTTCTACAGGAACATTTGGACCCTTCAATTGATATAGATGTTTGACTACTGACGCAGAAGGGCATCTCTTTCTTTAGGAATGTTGAGAAAACGATTGCTTGTCGTCTGACCTACTCCTGCATAATATGCCCATCTGGATCTTTACATTTATTTTGCTGTAATGTAAACATGGACCCTACTAATACCATTATCCTAACATATGTCTCTTCTCTTGTCGAGGGAACAGTTCCCTCCTTGACCTACTTAGCAGCGTTGTACCAATATCATAATATTTATGCTTTTACAATTTTTTTAAATTATACTTTTATAAATTTTTAATAAACAGATATTACTTTCTGCTGATCAAATTAGCTAATATAACCGGCTATTAATTTTTTATTTAAAGACAATTGAAACTTTCATTAATCATATAAATGAGTTAAGGAAGGTGGAATAGAATCTTAAACTTTCAAACGTGAAAAATTGCAAGCCATTCTAGCTATTACATGAGCTCTAACATTTCTTCGTCACTAATCCAAACAACAGAAAGATTAGAATTACTTTCCAAAATTAATTGGCAATTCTTGATAATTCCACTAAACTCTGACCGATCATTATGATGTGATTTAAGGACAAGTACCACAAGTTGAGAATAAGTGAAGATGCTACCCAAGTTTTGCTTGTTGGGAGCTGTCCAACTAAGAGTCTGTTGAACCGCTAAAGCCTCCGTCACTAATACTAAATGTAGACCATCAAATAATTCAGAAATTGCATATTGACAGTGGCCTTAAGGTTCTCAACGATAATGCCAAAACTCGAAGTTCCCATATTCTGGAATGTTGCACCGTCGACGAAAGTATGCCATTTATCCAAGCTGTCCGCTGCATTTTGTCTACGAGCAGCAGCTATAAAACGACTTGCTGCTGAGCCACTATTGCTGCTGGAAGTCAAAATCTGCTGCTGCCGTTTCTGTTCTTGCGCCAAAGTCCAATAATTGCTGATAAAATGAACTACCCGCTAATAAAATGATCTGTTTGCCAAACATGCCAATAACTCTCTATTGCGCTTGTCAACCCCGCTAAGTAGCCCAAATTGCCAATATGTTCTGTGCAAGAATCAAGCTTGGGTTTCCCCAAGTAGTCAAGACCACCTTCGCTGAACATCTGAGCTCCAGCCTTGAACCACACTGCTTTTTCGAACTCCATGCCAACAGCTAAGGGAACACGCACCCCAGAGCTCTCAACATATACCTCATCTATAGTGGATCACCTCAAGCTCACGGTTCTTGGCGAATGTCACCGGGTCTGTTGAGAGTCCAACGGTGTTCTACCCTAAGTCGCCGGGGAGCGCTCAGGTCAAATAAGACGGCGACTCTCGGAAAAAGTTCCCAAGTATTTTACACGGTCAGGTCTTTACGATAGACTGGTAGAGGGAGTAGATTTAACGGATATTTTTATCGAGAAACGGTCGTTGCCCATCATCTTCACCGCATTATGCTAAGTGAGTGCTCGGCGAACGACGTAGGCTGGTGGGTGGGTATTTATAAAGGTACGGATTCCTATTTCCTTATATCGGGTATCTAAATCTTTAGTTTGATTGGAGATTTAAGATTCTGTGCAGGTTCAAATTACCTTTTTTCATTAACATGTTCTGTTACATGAATATCTGTTCATTTATTTTGTGTAGGTTGCATTTATTGGATACCACTATAAGAAAAAGGCGGATTAGGGACAAAAACTTATCGACAAAAAAATTACTATTGAAAATCAGGGAAGAAAGCATATTTCTATCACTAAAATTGATTAATTTAGCGGCGGTATTAATATTCGTCGCTAAATTTGGAGGAAATCTGTTGTGGCAAAATTTGTGACGGACGTTAGCGACGGAACAATATGACTGTCGATAATCACTACGAGTTAGCAACGGAACAATATGACTGTCGTTAAATATGGAGGCAATTATTGGCGGAATAAAAAATTTTGAGTTTACCTACGGAAAATTCCATCAGTAAATTCCGTAAGTAAATGGATTTAGTGATGGAAATTTCGTTCCGTCAGTAAAAAGACAGGAATTATTGACGGAATAAAAATTTTGAGTTTACTTATGAAAAATTCTGTTAATAAATTCTGTAGGTAAATAGATTTAGCGACGGAACTTTTCGTTCTGTCGGTAAAAATGTGAGAATTATTGGCGGAATAAAAAATTTTGAATTTACTTACGGAAAATTTTGTCGATAAATTCTTTTTAAATATAAACTCATCCGACATCTCTCCCACCCTCACCTGCATCTTCCTCTTCCTTCTTCCTGCATCTTCTTTTCGGTTTTCTTCTCTCCGATTTCTCTGTTGTGAACTTCTTTTTTGCTCGTCGACGTTGTCTTCTTCGGCCATTGTCATCCTGTCCTTCAGTGGAGATATTTTTACAACTACCGTCATGTATTTTTTCGTATAACATAAAAGGCAACTTTGTCCTTATCAAGCTCAGGAGAGTATTTAAACCTACTTTAGTTTTAAAAACAAAATTCTACTTCTATTGATTTTCAAAAGATCCTCTAAAGTCTAGCATAAAATTCTTCTTCTTTTTGTGGATGCTTAAAGAAGCTAAACAGTTCATAACATTATTTCTAGCTCTCATCAAAATTGATGGTGATAGAACAAAAAAGTTGTTGTCAAGCCTTCTACACATGTCACAACCTGTAAGAATCTTCATTCCAGATCATTTGAATAGGTAAAGCCATGTTGGTATGCAGAAACATAGCAGACCGCCTATATTTAATGTCGGATTTTTAAAAAAATTAAAATTATTTACCGACGGAAAATAGAATTACACCAGTAAAATCCATTATATTTAGCGATCGAAAATAAAAAACTGTCGGTAAAATGTAACAAATTTACCAACGAAAAAAAGATTATTCATCGATAAAATTACCTATAGAATTTGGATTTCTGTCGGTAAATTTACCGACAACCGTTTTGCCGATACCATTTATCCGTTGGAATATTCCGTCGCAAATTTTTATTACCGACGAAATCTAAACATTTTTCGTTGGTAATTTCCATCGCTAAATGACAATTTTCTTGTAGTGTACTTTGTTGAACATTCATCTATTTTGTATGGATTTCATTTATTATAAAGATGAATATTCATAAAACAAGTAAGATGTTATATTTCTAACTTATCACTCTCTAAACCGCTCAACTTCTAAGTCATTTGATGTTACGAAGCCATTGAGTGGTTTCCACTTATCCCCTCGCAAAATAATTCGAGAGTTGTTGAATGCAATGGAATGGAAGTTGATATATTTGAAACTTAAATACAATGTCCTTTTGTATAATATATATTTATTAATACAAAATGCTGTTTAAGTGAAGTTAATAATATGTGAGTGACTCCTATGATAGAGATGAGGAAACTTTTGATGAGATTTAGAGAGGGTGATGATGGGGAAGGATTTGGGTGATAGGAAATGGTACTTGTGACATGCATTTAAGGTGCCAAATTTACCATCCTTTTATAGAAAGTATTACGATTTATAGTATGTGCCAATCGCCATTAGAGCGCCTCTCTGGGGATGTTTCCAAGGTGTGTTATTTTTTATTGACTTGCATTTCATTTTCAACTATTAGATTCGTTATTTAAAGTCCAAAATCATGCGAGTGTCCAATTGTCTATCAAAAGCCACGCGGGTGTCCAAGTGTTATCGGGATTTTTGACCTAAAACTTTATGGTATACATGATCCTCGGAAAGAAACAATTATAAAATATACTTGTTTTTTAGTACAATCAAGATTACATTATTTAAAAATCAAACTTTCAGGATAGAGAAAACTTGGAAAGAAGCCATATGATGAAAATACATAATATTTTTTACAGATAAGGTTCTATCTATAAGGTTTTAATAAGATTCTCATAAGGTTCTAATAGGGTTGCCTACAAAGGTGATGTCTTATTACCTTTTACCTCCAAGTAGCCATATATAATGAAAACACATTATATTTTTTACTGATAAGGTTCTATCTATAAGGTTTTAATAAGATTCTCATAAGGTTCTAATAGGGTTGCCTACAAAGGTGATGTCTCACTACCTTTTACCGTCCGACTTCTTACTAGCTGATTTACCTTATACCCTTTGCACTTTCCTTTTTCGGTTCCTTTTTCCCGCTTCCTGGTTTGCTTCTGCCTTGAGGTTTCTTCTTCTTCCGTTTTTACTAGGATTTCACCCCTTATGGAGGGCCTTATGAAGGCCTTGTTGGTAACCAGGAAAATAGGAGAATCTTCTTTATTTGGTGAAGACTACCCTGCTTTATCCCGAAAGAATTTGCTCTCCAAATCCCCAGATCTATGCAAATCCAACAGTGCTGTTAAAAACTAAAAAACAAGCATAAACGTGGAAGATAAACAACCTACGGGTACATGAAAGAACAAGTTATTTTCTATACCTCGAAAAGTTTCTCTTCAGCATTTTTATAATGTTGTGACTGATGGTATCATCAGTCCTCCAACAGAACTTCTCCAGGCAGGAGCTACGGTGTGGTCCTCTACTTGGTTTCTTCTGGAGCAAAAGGCCAGCTTTTCTGGTGATTAATGCATGGGTGAAATCCAGATGGAGTAAGAGGGGATTGGAAAAGGTCTTGTTACGTGAGGATGGGACTATCTTGTTTAAATTTTCAGATGAAAATGGGCTAAATGACATCCTTGAGCAAGGGAGCAACTTCTCTTCCTACAAAAATGGCAGCCAGGTATGGAAATCAATGTTATAAATACTGTATTGATACCGGTACCGAATTGAGTTATAGTACAGTATTGTACCGATTTCAGTCAATACCGAGTACCGTTTCGGTTAATTTTTAAAATTTATGAAATAGTCACTAAATTTTTAAATATATTTTATTGTATACTTTATAATTTTATATCAACCTTATCTCAAAAAATCTTAATAATAAAAATTTAAAATAACATCAATTTACTTATTTTTATTAAAATTAATTTTCAAATATTTATATGACCACTAAATGAAGTTCACTACAAGAAAAATGGCACATTTCCGTCGGCAATTATAGTTACCGACGGAAAGTGACGAAAGAAGAAACCGTCGTCAATAAGGTTGTCGCTATTACTTACCGACGGATAATAACCGTCGGTGTATTGTTAACGGAAAACCGACGGAATATTATCCGTTGTTGTTATGTTGCGACGGACATTGATAAAAAATTTTGTCGGTGAAATGCAGATATCACCAACGATATGAGGCCGTCGGTATAGTTTAGGGACGGAATAACCGTCGGTACGTTAAGAGAGGAAACAGAATTAAGTGTCAACGTTAACGACGGAAATATAATCTGTCGGAAAGTTCCATCATTTACCGACGTTAATTTGTACGTCAGCATTTATAGTTCAGGTTTTTTTACCGACGGAATATTCCATTCCGTCGGAGAAAGTTTATATATACCGACGGAATTGTGTAATCCGTCGGTGTTATGCATACCAGTGAACATACCGCTAAATGCATATTCTCAAGAGTTCCCTTATCTGTGCATACGAACTTAATTTGTATATTTGTATATATTTGTGTAATAAAAAAATTAGATGAGAAGTACAAAGTTTAAAAAGTGTCAATTGTTATAAAATTGGTAATAAACACATCAAAGTGTACATAAATTGTTATGTTTGTACTTTAAACTAATGAG
>JAOTAX010000002.1:20227939-20240836 GCA_025629825.1 Erythroxylum guanchezii | reverse complement strand
GATTCCTTCGTTTTAATGAATCCTGTATAAGTATGAGGTTTCCGGTTTCCGTAGTTGGGTCTCGGTAACGGGATCCAGCAACTTGAAGATCGAAGGATGAAACCTCACTAGGAGATTGCTAGAATTGTTTCTTTGTGCTAGTAAAGACAAGGAACTCTTGTGAGAGTTTGAGAGAAAAAGAGTGTGTATATAAGAAAGAACCTTTCTTTCTCACTTGTGTCTCACATAAGAGGCATGAAAATCATCTCTATTTTCTATACCATTTGATCTTCCATAACTCTCATAACTAATGGAGAGTTATGGAAAGTTAATGGTCATGAATAACATGCATTAATGGAAGTTATGGCAAGTTAACGACCATGAATAGCATGCATTAATGGAAGTTTGGGAAGTTAATGGTCAAATTTGTAGCCAACAACACTTATTTCTAATTCATTCCATGCAACGTTTTCTACCATGATCACATTGCGATACAATCCCGAAACACTCTCTCATATCTTGAATCATTATTCAAGACGGTTTTACTCATCCTTCAGATCTCCTATGTGTGTGACCCATTAGGTTCCCAGTTATGATGGCCACTTGAATTAACACTTAATTCAAGTAAGTCAAAAGTGGTATCTAGCAACACATCATGACCCCTAATTGACCGGAAAGTTAGTGGTTTGACTGCGAACCCTTCTATATGCAATGTTGCCTTGCAATTCGTCTTTTCACCATCTATACCCTACTTGATTCAAAGTATGGTTAAGGTGTTAACTCCCACTAGACTGACTATGGCACATCTAGTCCAAATGATATTAGATCTTGTCCTGAGGATCTCACTACTCTATGTTGTTGGAGTTATGTAAATATAGTGCCCTAGAAAGCAAGTGTATTTACATATAACTTAATTTTCTTCCAGTTACTTTTTTAATGAAAATATTTATTATTAATAAAAAAAAAGAGTTTGGTTTTATTTGTATGAGCATTATATATCTAGTCATACGGTACCGAGATTCTTTTGTAAGTAATATACATATACATAGAGATGTATGTGAAACATGTATATAATTATAATCTAAAATAATTGATTCACAGTTGAATAATCAAGTTGGTCGCTTGATTATAGTTTAGACTACAGTATTGCGATTTATCTCCTTGCAAGTAAAAGAGTTTACTTCAAGGGAATGATGAGTTTCATATCGTGATAGTAGTTGACTATCGATAATGACACTATTAAATGAATCTGGAATCAATTATGTTTTAAAGAATAAAGTGGGTTGTTACTTTAATCTTAAAACATACAACTTAAACATTCATTTATTATAGACCATAATTTTGATGAGTGGTGAACTCATATGTGCTTCATTACAATTCTTGATATGATCATAATGGATTTTTACGGAGTATCAATCTAGTGTCTGCATGTTGGAATTATTAATTGAAACATATATCAGGGAACATTCACTCAAATAAAGAGTTTATAGTGATATCATCACTTCTAGATGTTTTACCGAGATTGGTGATTAAATTGTCAGTAGTTTGATGGACTAGCTACCCATCAAGCCTTAACACCACGATGAGATCATGTGTGTTAATCACCATATAGAGTAAAACTGGAATCTAGAAACAAAAACCAGCATTAGGGCAAAACGATAATTTTTCCCTTTATTGTGCAGATGGCTACAATATGGTTCATATTAGAGTTTGCAATTAGACATCTTGAAACATGTGTTCTCATAATATTTAGTAATTCAAGAGTTCAACTAATTTTCTTTAGTGGAATGAAATTTAATTAATAAGTTGAAATTAATTCTGATGAGATTAAATTAATTCCGAGCTTATTGGAGCTTGAATTATATAAGTCCAATTAGATTCCCCATTTGGCTTCCAAGAAGGTTATCAAGCAAAGTAAGAAATACAAATAGAGGTTTTAAAGCCTATGATTAAATGTTAGGCTTACTTTAATTAATTGTTAATTATAAGCCCATATGAACATTTAGAAATGGTCTAGGATTTGGTTTAATTTGATTAATTAAATTAAAACAAATTTATTAAAGATAAATGGACATAGAATTTCAGTTTTAATGGGTTAAATATGCAGCTACACATTTACCATTAGTTTGCTACATTTAAGATGGTTTTTAACATGCTTTATCATCATTAAATGGAGTAATAACCTTATCATTAAATGGTCTAACGGTGGTCTTTTAATGATAGGTTGTAACCTATTAGCATTCATTGGATTAAAGAAGAAACAGGAACATTTAATGGACCGTCTTCCTTCTTTCATCACAAAACTGAAAATGATATGTCTCATTTAGGTTAATAGTCTTTTCATATAGCCAACTTAAAGACAAATGAGAAGAGTCTCATTTATTGGCCTCTTTATGATTGATTAAAGAAAGAAGTGATGCATTTGATGCAAATCTCTTCTTTCTTTTGATGTTAACCGAAATTGAGAAGAAGTAAGAAGGTGTTCTTGCATTTTTTTACTGTCTCTCTCGTATCTTGCATGGTATAGGTGAAAATTGCATGAGAGGTGTTTCATCTTTTGGCTTCTTTCTAAGGCAAAATCTTTTCAAGTTTTCTTCTCCTTTCCCACCAAAGGATCTTGTTAACCAAGTTGTCCAAGAAGAACAAGTGGTAGATTGGATTGGTTGAGGATACAATATCGAGAAGAGGGTACAATAATGTGAAGAGGATACATCACCTAGAAGAGCATACATTGCTGAGGATAGGATAGCACAGTGAGGAGTTAAAGTTGTAGCGAAGGAGTCGGTAATATTTCTACCATCTTGTTCTTATGTTAAATATTATCCTAATATCGTATCACGTATGGATTGACTTATTGATTTGGTATATTGCTTCCACTGCAAAAGTTTGATTTCTAAAAGTTTTTGAAATCTACCATTTTATCCAAATCATGCATGCTTTATTTTTCCGATCCAACAAATGGTATTGGAGCCAATTTTCTTATGTATGATTTTGGTTCCTATATGTGATGCATAGGTTGGCAATCATTTCTATATCCTGCATATTTTTATGTGATAGAAATATATATGGTGTATGTTTTGCTCTTTTGGTTGTCCATAGATTCTAAAGTTGCCTTGTAAGTTTTGTTCATTTGGTTTGTAATAAGGAGGGTGGCCTATCATCGTCATGTTTCCTATCTAGTTTCGTCTTTATGTTTTCTTTGATTATATAATGTACAAAATCATGTAATGATGAAGATGAAGTAGCCATAGATGAAGAAATTAAGAGGTAAGGTTTCGGTTGTTAGAAAACCAAAGTGCTGGAAATTTGTATTGACAATTTTTCAATTTTATGACAGAACAAGTTTTGGTTTTGATTAAATAAGTGCTGGATTTTTTGTTTCATATGGACAAGTTTTGGTTTTGATGGAAAACAAGTGCTGGATTTTTTGTTTCATATGGATAAGTTTCGGTTTTGATGAAAAACTAGTGCTGGAATTTTGTTTTCAAAGTTACAAATTCGTTTTTATGAAAATCAAAACTTTATTGTAAAAGAAAAGCCATAACACACTTTTTACCAAATGGGTCAGGTCATGTGAGCGAAGAGGTTGAAGCGAAAGATCCAAGTCTAAGAAAAAATTGTTGGGTCTAAAAGCCTTGTAGTTTTAATTATGTTTCTAGGATGGACAATCAAAAGTGGCTTATTAGTTCATATGATGAATGAGATATATGATGAAACAATATAGGATGGATATTAAATTGCATCTAAACATGACGGTATTATTAAAACTTAAAGCCCAAAAAGATTGAGTGGGAGAGGATGCTCATGTGAGAGTCCACGGTCTCCATATAATGGCCCATTTGCATGTGGTGAAGTGTTACTCCCCATCGGAGGGCATGAATCCTAGATCTTGCATGGTTTGGGTCTCCTTAAGGATAAGTCTACTAATTGGTAGCAAATGTGACCTCCCACCGAGGCATGGTTTGTAAGTACCTTTAGTGGATGAATCAAATGGTTACACACACATCATATTTTATTAATAACCTGCCCACCATAGCTCTATTGGTAAAAGTATGGCTGAAATTATGGTGCCTCTCAAAAAGTTAGGCATGAAGATGCTTGGTAGTTTTTTGAGTGGGAGGGTCCCAGATTTTCTTTTAATGGATAAGATGGCCCACCGTCACTTAGCCTGTTATGGATAAGAAAAATAATCGTCATATAAAGTTTTAAAATTTTTAAGTTTTGTTAAATCTATCATCATACATACATGCATCATGATTTTATACAAAGTTCCAATATTGTTGACTAGTATGTTCATGTTTTAATAAATTATTTCTTTAGACATAATCACCACAAAATGAATCCACTCACTTTGCTCTTGACAAATAACAAATTGGAAAATGAAGAAAATTTCAATAAATGGAGACATAACCTTGACATTGTTCTTCAATATGAATGGATTTCATAGCTATTAACTAAAAATGAGCCTACACCTCTGGGTGGAGATTCAACTCCTAAGCTAGTCTATCAATATGAGCGATGGCAGAATGCTGATAAGACTACTAAGTGTTATATTCTAGCTTCTGTCAGTGGCATGTTGCAAACACAAATTGCTGATATGAAAACTGCTAGTGCAATGGTCCATCACCTACATGAGATGTTTGGTGTGAGGACTAGGTCTGCAAGGGTGAAAGCTATCCAAACCTTTCACAATCTCAGACAAAAACCTGGTGAACTGGTGCGGGATTACATGCTTAAGGTAATATCTACGGTCACTGAGGCTGAGATGCTTGGAGCGAACATAGATGTGGACACGCAGATGATTATGATCATCAATAGCATAAAATCTTCTTTTCAGCAGTTTAAGTTAGACTATGAGCTCAACAACAAGGATTACACCTTAAGTGAGTTGATGAATACCCTCCAAAGTACGGAGAAGATATTGAGTAGCAAGGCTCATGGACCAGAAGCTATTGTAGCATCTTCTTCTAAGCCCAAGGGTAAGGGCAAGCAAAAGAAGAAGGGTCCAATGAAAAAGAAGGCCTAAACAGGGGTCAAGGCCCAACCTATGAAAAAGAAGTCCAAAGAGAACATCAAGGGAAAGTGTTTCCACTGTGATGAGATGGGCCACTGGAAAAGAAACTGTCTAGTCTACCTCGAGTCCCTTAAAAGCAAACAAGGTATAGGTTTCCTAAGTTTGTTAGGAACTAGAAATGTGGCAGATTTATCTGATTCTTAAATATTAGATTCAGGAGCCACTAACCATATTTGCAATTCTTTGTAGGGGTTCTAACAAAGGAAAAGACCAACTAAAGGCCAGTTGAATAATCAAGTTGGTCGTTTGATTATGGCTTAGATTGTAGTGTTGTAATTTATCTCCGTGCAAGTAAAAGAGTTTACTTCAAGGGAGTGATGAGTTTCATATAATGATAGTAGTTGACTATCAATAATGGCACTATTAAATGAATATGGAATCAAGTATGTTTTAAAGAATAAAGTGGGCTATCACTTTAATCTTAAAACATACAACTTAAGCATTCATTTATTGTGGACCACAATCTTGATGAGTGGTGACTTATAAGTGTTTCATTATAATTCTTCATATGATCGAACTGGATTTTTATAGAGTATCAATCTAGTATCTTCATATTGAAATTATTAATTGAAACATGTATTAGGGAACATTTACTCAAATAAAGAGTTTATAGTGATATTTTCACTTTTAGATGTTTTATAGAGATTAGTGATTAAACTGGCGCCAATAGTTTGATGGACTAACTACCCATCAAGTCTGATCACCAAGATGAGATCATGTGTGTTAATCACCATATAGAGTTAAACGGGAAATCTCGAAGCAAAAACCAACATAAGGGTAAAACAGTAATTTTATCCTTTATTGTATGGATGGCTATAATATGGTTCATATTAGAGTTTGCAATTGGAAATCTTGAAGCAGGTGTTCTCATAATATTTAGTAATTCAAGAGTTCAACTAGTTTTCTTTAGTGGAAGGACATTTAGTATAACATCCCATTCCTATATTAAGGGTTAGAACCCGAAAATTCAATACATATGAGCTCAAAGAGAGATTAAGAAAATGCATTTTCATACTCATGTATAATGTTAGCATATACACACATAAATATTGAATCTTTGCACATAAAGGTAATTGTACATGCATTTATTGACAATTTCTGGGTATAATTGTTTATAAATGTGATTATATTTGGAATTGTGAATTATATGTGTGAAAAATTGATTTGTGGAGTGTATTTATTTACTCAAAAATTTTAGTGAAAATCTGGAAATTTTCTGGAATTCAAGGATATCTTGGACTAGTTATTATAGTGGACTAAATGGAACAATGAGAAAGTGACATGTGGCAAGTGACATGTGTCACTTGCCACACCACTTATTGAATCACGTTTTTATAAAGTGAAAGATCATATTTTGGTCTTTCACTTGCTAAAATTGACACTTGCCTATATTTTCATCTTCTTCATTCCTATATCTTCTCCATTCTTCTTCTTCACTCACGATGCTTTCTTCTCCAAGCCATAAGGTTGAATATTTCTTCCCTCCATCAGTAGACACTTAAATACTTGACTATCTCCACCTTGCTACTAAAAGAACCAACCTACTCCTCCATGAAAGTTGATGATCATGGAGATGAAAGAGTTAGGGCTAAATGGTGATTTTTGAAGATTTGGAAGCTAAATCAAGTATGTCATGTTTTGATTTTATGGGTTTGGTTAAATGAAGCATTGTGATGATAGTTAGACGTTAATCTCATGAAAGGGTGTTTTGAGTATGTGAGTGTCGTGAATGGTGAGGAGGAGAGGGAGTAGAAAAGGGTGATCTTGGTATGAGTTGTGTTAAGGAAAGATTTGGAAATAAAAGTAGTAGTTGATCTGGAAAATGTTCACTGAGTATGTTTTAATCTTTTAGCTATACCTTTTTCTCTAGTTATCCAATTGAGATGATTCTTAATTTGGATTAAACTAGATACAAATGGCTACATTTCTTATGAAGACATCAAATTTAAATTATTTCTTTAAGAGTCTTAAAATTGTCATGAAATTAAGAACTAGGTGCAGCACATTGGTGGACAAATGTCAAAATTGTGTTTTGAACTCATGGGAAATTTTGGATTGATCTATGCTGAATTATAGAAAGTTTTCCACATCAAAGTGTAGATCTTTCTTTTATCTTTACAACGGTATATAATATGAAACTTTTGGACATCTAAGTCGAAATTTATGATCTTTATAAGTGGAGGTGTTCTAGAGAGTGTGGTTAGTGATTTAGAACTTGTAGGGATGTGAGGAAGACCCTGTAGAAACCTTCCTCTTATGCACTGAAGACTGAATCATCTAATGCACTGTAAACAAAAACCTTCCTTCTTATGCACTGTAGACTGAATCATCTGGTGCACTATAGACTGAAACCTTCTTTCTTATGTACTGTAGACTGAAACCTTCCTTCTTATTCACTGTAGATTGAATCATCTATCCTATCATCTGGTCCAATTTTGGCCCTCTAGATGACAGGATCTATCATCAAGGACTTCATGAACAATGTAGATCTAGAAGTCCTCTTTCAAATTGTCTAAGAATGACCTTGATCTGACATCTATAGAGAAAGTTTTGTCAATTGTTCCAAAACAGGTCCTAGACTGAAACCTTCCTTCTTATCCACTATAGACTGAATTGTCTACCCTATCGTCTGGTCCAATTTTGACCCTCAATCTGATAGACTCTATCTTTAAGGTCTTCACAAAAGTTGTACATATCAAAGTCCTCTTTGAAACCATCCTAATATGATCTCAATCAGACATCTCTAGTGGAAGTTAGTCTAATTTTCCCAAGATAGGTACAATATGATTAAGGGCAAAAATATATGTTTGGAAAAATCTGAAAGTAAGCCAATGAGAAATGAATTGAGATTTTAATGGTTTTGGTGAGGTATAAACCTAAGTATAAATTTTACTTAGGTGAGCTTTGTTATGAGATTGATTATGTGAAGAAACTAATGGATAAATACCCGGGATTGTCATTGAACGTGCATTATATATTACACATATGCATATGTGTAAAATTGAATGTTTAAGTGATTGAGAAATTGTTAATGTGTGTGCAATATACGTATTGCATAACTGTGATGTGCAAGTTAAACATTTGCATTCAGACATTTTCAGATTATGGAAGCTAATGCTAATCTGGAGCGTACTGTGAGTGGACCTAGATTGTCTTACTTTATTGTTTATTTTGTTTATGTTATGAATTGAGTGATTAAGAATACTTATGAATGTAATTTGATTGTTGAATTCTAGAAAATGAAAGTCCGATGATTGTGATATTGAAGTGCTAATTGTATATGAATGTGACAAACTAAATGCTTCATGACATGAACGTATGATCACAAAGTGTTTCTCTACATAAATGTTGAATATCAAACTAAGGTCCAATGATATGTGAAAGTGAATAAGTGATCATATATGATTGATGCATTTCACTCCATGAATGAATGAAAGATAAAGGTCGTTGTGACCAGAGTAGCCGACGTGAAAAGAGTTTTAAGCTCAGTTATGCTCATCAGAGCCTCAGGCTCAACATTTAATGAGCCATGTATCCCCAATGGATACGGGACAGTTATCAATGAGTCCAGTATCCCTAACGGATACGGGACAGCTATCATTGAGCCAGGTATCTAAAATGAATACGGGACAGTTTAGGCACTTGGTCACAATAAAGTAACAAATGAAAAGTGAGTCTCATGTGCACTGCATATGCATGATATGAATGATTATAATATGTTGAATGTAAAATGTCAAACAATGGATCAAGTGTATGTGATTTAATATGATTATCAAATAAATGATGTGAATTGTGTGTTATGTGACCGAGTGAGTCATCAATGATGGTCACTCACTGAGTTCGCAAAACTCACCCAAAACTTGCAACTATTTTTCAGGCTTAGAAGGGTTGCCCCGTTAGATAAACGGGAGTATAGCCATTGCATTCAAGTAAGTGGTAGAGGTCGGGATCTATTAGCGTCTGCATTTATACTTTCTTATTTATGTATTCTGCAATTTTTGTATAATATGTATATAAATATGTTTCTACATGTAATAACTTCCTATATTGGAAAGGTTTGTAAATGAGAATGAATTAGAGTGTAGTGCTAAGAAATGTGATTTTTTTATGTTATGAAAGAAAAGATTGGGCCCAATTTTGATTACTGATTTTTGCATATGCTTATATTGTTTTATTGAAAAACAAAAATATATTTGTAATGAGTTTGATTGTTCTAGCATACCACCCTTTCGGGGTATATACTCAGACATCACTCAGGATGTCGGGTACGTATCTCGAGAGGGTGGGGTGCTACATTTAGCTAATAAGCAAGAATTATTTCTAATGAGATTAAATTAATTTCGGGCTTACTGGAGCTTGAATTATATAAGTCTAATTAGATTCCCCATTTGGCTTATAGGAAGGTTATCAAGCAAAATAAGCTATATAAATAGAGGTTTTAAAGCCTATGACTGAATGCTGGACTTACTTTAATTAATTGTTAATTATAAGCCCATATGAACATTTAGAAATGGGCTAGGCTTTGGTTTAATTAGATTCATTAAATTAAAACAAAGTTATTAAAGATAAATGGAGGTAGAATTTTGATTTTACTGGGTTGAATGTGCAGTTCCACATTTAGCATTGGTTTGCTACATTTAAGATGGTTTTTAACATGCTTTATCAACATTAAATGGAGTAATAACCTTATCATTAAATGGTTTAATGGCGGTCTTTTAATGATGGCAAGTAACCTATTATCATTCATTAGATTAAAGAAGAAAGAGGAACATTTGACGGACCATCTTCCTTCTTTCATCATAAACCAAAAATGATATGTTTCATTTAGGTTAATAGTCTTTTCATATAGCCATCTTAAAGACAAATAAGAAGAGTCTCATTTATTGGCTTCTTTATAATTGATTAAAGAAAGAATTAATGCATTTGATGCAAATCTCTTCTTTCTTTTGATGTTAACTGAAATTGAGAAAAAGCAAGAAGGTGTTCTTGCATTTTTGACCCTCTCTCTTCTATCTTGCATGATATAGCCGAAAATTGCATTAGAGGTGTCTCATCTTTTGGCTTCTTTCTAAGACAAAATCTCTGTAAGTTTTCTTCTCCTTTCCCACCAAAAGATCTTGTTAACCAAGTTTTCCAAGAAGAACAAATGGTAAATCAGATTGGTCGAGGATACAATATCGAGAAGAGGATACAATAACGTGAAGAGGATACATCACCTAGGAGATGATACATTGTCGAGGATAGGATAACACAGTGAGGAGTTAAAGTTGTAGTGAAGGAGTCAGTAAAATTTCTACCATCTTGTTCTTATGTTAAATATTATTCTAATACCATCTCATGTATGGATTGGCATGCTAATTTGGTTATATTGCTTCCGCTGCAAAGTTTGATTTCTAAAAAGTTTTGAAATCTACCATTTTATCCAAATCGTGCATCGTGCATGCTTTATTTTTCTGATCCAACATATTTATCATTGAAGACGCTTTTCATGACACATATTTGCTCTGGCTAGAGACTCCCAAGTAATAACCCTGATAAGAGGCCCTAGGTATCATCTCCTTCTTTCAGAAGTGGTGAATCCTTTATTGGTTATTCAATTACCTCCGAATACCTCAAGCTGTACCCAGTCACCACCCTATGAGTAACCCTTAAAAGGCACCAATAAATGGAGTCAGAGCATAGGATCTGAGCACCTCAAGTCAAAGGATACTTACACCATTGCTATAATGAGACTATCATTGACACTGGAATAGAATATCTATATGATTGTCTCATAGTAGGCCAACCCAATGTACTTACTACTCTTAGTAAGCATCCATATGTTAACTCTAAACAACTCATGTCGTCTACAGCTTATGAGATCTAATGCTTGATCCAATCAAGGAGTATAACATGTACTAGTCTATCTGAATTAATGATATCCCATCTCATTAGTCCTATGACTAAGGAAAGTTTAGATACTAACATAATTACACATGATAGGAATCTCATTATCATGATCTCATCATGATTTCCTCCATGCTATGTTTTGTTGGACCAATAGAGATTGACAAATTAATTCCTTCTATGTTTTGATAATAATAAAACTTAAAGAATTGGTTAAGAAATAATTTCAGGTATTTTGACTAATGAAGATTGCAATAATGAGTATCAAAATGAAAAATGTGTATTTCATGAGAAGATCTTGTATGAAGAATTCAAATAAGCATCTCAACAATCAAAGATTGGAGATTGTGTGAGATCTGTCAGTTGGAGCTTGGGACAAGTCGACCATCATGTTGCAAGTAGACTATTAACAATCAGACCTATCAGTTGGTTAAATGGACTAGTCGACTATCATCATATTAGTCAACTATTCGAAGAGCGGAGCCGAAAGTTTCATGAAAAATGTTAGTGCTAGTCGACTAATTCTTGAAGACAAGTTGACTATAATGTACTAGTCGACTATTACACATCGACTAGTCGACTATCAGTTGCAGCTGAACATAATTTGACTGTGTCAATTGATTTCGAACAGGATAAAATCTTCATACAACGGCTAGGAGCATTCTACAACGGCTAGGAGAGTTCTACAACGTCTAAAAACGTCTTGAAGCCTTCAAATTGTTGGGCCCCGAACTTTTCATGGAAGTTAGGACTACTAAGGGAGAAATTGTTGATGATTATTCATATGTAAAAAAAAATGATAATTCTTGAATTGGAAATGAAATAGAAAAGATGGTCTAGGTACAAGATGGATTACATGTGATATGTTGAAAGTTAAAAGCTGGAAAATGTATATGTTCATTGAGTATGCTTTGGTGTTTTAGCCATAAATTTTGCTCTAGTTATCCAAATGAGATGATTTTTGATTTGGATTAAACTAGAGAGATAAGGCTTCAAATTGTCTGATGAAATTGAGTTTTAATTCAGTCTATAAGAGTATCAATTTTCAGGTGGAATTCAAGCGCAGGATAATGTTTTAGTATAAGAACAGTCCGAAATGTTTGGTGTAAATCATTCAGATTTTCGAACCAAATTGAATGATTTTGATGTCATTAGAAAATTGAGACAATGAGGAACATTTTTCTAGAAGGAAGTGCAAGCAAATTCCTTCAATTGCATGATTAGAAAAGGTCTTGATTTTTGGAAGGAGTTAAGCATGATTTAAATGAATTTTGAGGTCTTAATGGAGTATTTTTGTGGAATTAATCAGCATGTTAATGGGACTTAATTAGCATGTTAATTTGAGTAAGATCATATAACATGGATTAAATTGACTTAAGGTGGTAAGATTGCAAGAGGGCATTTTGGGAAAGCCACTTAAGTCAATTAAGTTGCAAGGCTTATATGTAAGGGCAAGGTTGTCATTACTTATTCATTAATGGCACATTTGTAAATAGAAGTGTAGGTTGGCTTTTAAGGAAGGAGCATGCACGAAATTATGAAGAAAAGAAGAAGAAAAGAAAGAAGAGAGGGGGAGAGTCGGTGGAGAAGAAGAGAAAGAAGAGAGAAAGCCATACTAGGGTTTGATTTTCCTTGGTTTTTCAGAGTGATTTTGAGACGATTCAAGAAGGAAAATGGTTATAGAAGATGAGGGCTTCTATATGAGCTAAGAAACTCTTCATTTGGTGAAGATCCAAGGTAAGTGGGATTTTAAATCTTTGGATTTTTAGAGGGCTTTTAGTTTTTATGACTTAAGAATGGTATTGGTTTAAGTTTTCTAAGATCAATTTTGGTGATTAAGTGTTGTGGATTATCCAATTTTGAACTCCTTTTGAATTGGGAATTTTGCCATAGATGAAGGAGATTAAGAGAGGCAAGAGGAATCAAGATCAAGGGGAGGCAATTTGAGTCAAGTTTCA
>JAOTAX010000002.1:20203377-20223813 GCA_025629825.1 Erythroxylum guanchezii | reverse complement strand
AGGTGATGAAGGAGAAGAGAGGAGTGAGGATTTGAAATTGGTCTATTTGCTTTTGGGTAGGAGTGCAATGGAGGGTGATTTTGGTGGCTTGGAGTTTCCTTCAATAATCGAGGAGTTTCTGAAGTTTGATCCACCCAGAAAATGTGGAAGCGTGAAGGTTTGGTCTTTTGTGTAATTTCAATCTCTTTGGGCATTCTGACAAGTCATTATGGATCATCAATGTAAGGTGAAAAGATGTTTAAGGCATCGCGTCAGGTTGTTTTTAATTTTAACTGATTAAATGGACATAGTTCCATCTTCTTCTTACCTTCTTCTCTTTTTCCCTCATCCGTTAGAAACTAATTTAATGACTGAAATAGAGCATCCGATGTATTTTGGGTACAAAGCAGCTTAAAATTCATATTCATGGGCAAGTAGAAAAAGATTGCTAGTTGTGAATAGAGCACATGAAATAAGCGGGTTTTACTTTGTCAACCTGGAAATTCTTTGCTATAGTTGCAGCAATTAAAAACTTAACCTTCTGAATTTAGGTGGGTCTGGGCTTCATTTCTGCTAATTTATTAATTTCATATTTAAGTGAAAATAAGCATCATTGCAGAAGCTGTCCTTATCGGGTGTTTGGTTGAGAGGAATGGGTATTTCATTCCGCATCTACTCTTGGTAATAGATTGGTACTTTGTTTGGTTGAAAAAATTATACGATAATGCTAAAGTTTAGTTATTCTTGAATTTGCAGAATATCTAAAGTCATCACCCCTTGTCTTTAGCTATTCCGCCCGCGTCCAAAATAAAGGTCAGGAATTGAGGACAAAAATATCCTCACCTAATGAGAAGAGTTGCAGGGCCGTGCAGGGAGTTGGCGAGGAGAGTGTTGGAGAGGGCATCTGGAGCAAGCTTGAAGGTGTTGAAGGAGTCGCTGGAGGAGTACTCGAGTCTGGACTTTCAAGGGGATCATAACGAAACAGAGGTGATTCAGAGGGTGAATCTGCACAGGGCGATGATGAATGGAAGGCATTTGGTGTGGTTGATTGAGAGGATGATTTAGCTGCGAGTGCCGGATTGTGCTGTGAAGGAGTGGAGTAAGCAGGGGGCGTTTACTGTCGATCTGCAGTGAGCCTTTTGGGACGATGCGTGGACTAATATCATCCCGGCCCGCCTGCCGTTGCTTTCCGCTGTACTTGTAAGCGGTTGCTGGTGGAACTATTTTGGCTTCTAGGCAAGTTTGATTTTATTGATTTCTGCTTTTTGGGTGCTAGCAATCGGCTTTAGAGCATTGGATTTGGGTTGCCTTATTATAGTATTAGTAATCAATGTTAAATAATGTATTGGGTCAAATGATTCATTGAAGATTTTTGCTTTGATCAGCAATGATAGAATTTGGTGTTGCTAATTAGGGGTTTTTTATTCTGAAAATTGTTAATGACCGGTTGATTTTGCATGTTTTGGGTTGGTTGCTCAATTTATAGGTAAGAAAGAAGCTTGTAAAAGACTAGCTTCCAGTTCTGATTGTTTGCAAAGACAATGTATCTTTTGCTTTGCCCAGTAATAAACCACTCTACCTGGAACTGGAAAAGACATTCCTCATAATTATCTCCACACTTCCCATTTCAGATGCCCAGGAGTTGTTCAAGCAGTGCCTTAGCTTCTCAACTTGCAATGTTGAAGATTGTCCACAAGTGGTCACTGCTTTTAACACCTGATTTTGCCGCGCAACTGAGCGTCCATGAGATTGATTGGCTGTATATATATATATATAGGCTCTGTTTGGCAAACAGTTAATTGCATTAGCTGTTAGCTGATAGCTAATTCTATACAGCTGATTTGACCAGTGGATTGTATTAACTGTTTGTTAGAGATGTTTAGTAAAATTAGCTGTTTATTATTAACTGTTTACGTGTAAAATGACTTATAAGGACATAACTTAAAAAAAAATATAAAAGTATGAATATTATATATCTTAATATTTCGTTGAATATTCTTATAGAAATTTAAATTTTAGATATTTAATTCTAAAAAAAACTAAGTTTATAATTTTAATAAAAAATAGAAATTTTAATAATAATAATAATTATTATTATTACTGAATCCTTTGGTTAACTGAAAATATTATTATACTAATTAATATAAGTAATGTAAATAAGGTAAAACAATAAAATGGTTTTTTATAATTTTATTTATTAAAAATAAAACCAATCAAATAACTATTAATTACTTATCTAAAATAAGTTATAAATTAAATAAAAAATTGATCATATTATTTATCAATTTTATTAATTAATAGAATACGTAATTTACTATCTTATTAAATGATTATTCCCAACTTTGTTATGTCTGCGTTTCATGTCAATTGCTGCTGCCTTTTGTAACATCTGGAGCTTGTGATAAGGTAATACGATAGAATTTAATAAACTTGCTTCTGACTTTGCATTAAACGACTGTGTTTTGTATTTAAGCTCTTCAGATCAGACATGTAAGTGGACTTTGGTCTCCACGTGTTTTACGCTTTAGTCTTCAACTGATAGATGCTTCCAGAATGGTATCTTTCTTCTTTATTCGAAACACTCTCGGACACCATCACACACTTCACTTCTGTTCTTCAATCTCTACTTGCATTTCTGTTGAATCTAAGTGAAGTTAGAGTATTAGGTGATTTTCATCACACTAATTTATTCTCCCTTTAAGGTCTTCCCATTTGTCGGTTGTTCCTTATTTCTGCTACTGTGTTTGTCTATCTTTGCGATTTATTGCCTACGTTTTGCATCTATTTTAATGAGTTTTGTGATTAAACTCACCAGTGGTTTGAAAGCCACCAGTGGAGTGTCTCACTTCGCCGTAGGCGATGGTTAAATGGTGACGCTGCCATTGGTAAGATCACGGTGGGCGATTAAACGCCCATGGATGACGCAGCAAATGAAGCGATGGGAAGCGACGATGGAGACCAGTCGACGACAGGGAGGTAGCAGTGAGGAGAAAAACAGAGATAAATGTAACGAGGGCAAAATGAAGATTTGGCCGAAAAAATATTAGTTGGTGGGATAAAACGCTTATAGAGAGGAGCTGGTTGAAAATCAGCTAGTTTGGTTGAAACAGCCAACCCAATCAGCTTTTTACCAAACAAACTTATAAGTTTTTTCTTAAAGTTAATAAGCTAAAGTGGGTCAGCTTAAAAAGAGCTGATCAGCTCTTCACCAAACAAGGCCATATATATATATATCTTATGTCGTTGGTTCTGGATTTCTCTTTTTTGTATAATTCCACTATGTACGATCAGGCTGTATAAACCGTACATAACTCCATCGTGCTCTCTCTCTTTTCCAACTCTCTACAAATGTTTTTGGTGCTCTTCTCATTTCCGTTTATGTTCTTCCACCACTATAATTATGCCTATCATGATAGTTGATCGTAACTTTGAATGCTTTTGATGTTGATCTAATATCTGTTGGTTTTGTGCTGCTAATCATACACGATGGTAATAGTAGTGGTGGCTTTGGTTGTCCATTTATTATGCCTGGTTGGGCAATGCATTAGGGTATGTTTGGATGTGGGTGAAGGAATGAAAGGGAATGGAATGGAATGACCCAAATGACTCAGGCCATTGTTTGGGAGTTTATTTTGAAACAGGATGGAATGACAATTAATGACTTTAGAAGCCATCCTTTGCCATCCAAAATCCAATATTTTGTGACCACCCAAATTGGGGGGTCAAGAATGGAATGACATGGCTTGCCTTCCAACTCCTAATTTAATGACAAAAATACCCTTAAAAAATTAATGAAATTACAATCTCAGTCCAGCAAATACCTATGCGGCTACATGTTACTACGTCCATTGTGTTTTTCCTTCAACTGGCTTCTTCCATTGATGAACGTTTTTCTCCACAACTGCTAGGGTCATCTGTCTTTGTTTCATCAGGTAAGCATCGACTATTCTTCTGTGTTCATCTTTTTGACACTTTTTATATGTGAAGAAATCAGAAATTTTTATTGATGCTGGTGTCGTCTTTTTTGTTTATCGATGGACGTGCGCTTATTATGTGTTATGTGTTTAGGAAGTTTTGTAAATCGAAGGATATGTGTTTTATCCTATGTTATGTGTTTAGATATTCTACAATTTGAAATGCTTTCGGGTTACTAAAATAGTTTCATGACAATTATGCATATTTTATTACAAGGGTAATTTTGAAAAAAAAATATTACAAGTCATTCCATTCCATTCATTTTTAGTATCATTTCCAAACAATGGTCAAAGGAATCCCTCTCTTATTTTATTTAAATTTCCAAACAATGGAGTAGCCGATTTCATTTTATTCCATTTCACTCCATTCCATTCCGTTCCATTAATTGCCATTCCATTCCATTCCATCCTAAACTCCCAAACATACCCTTAGTGATTTGGTAGCAAGAAAATCAGTTAGGTTAAGTACAAAGTTCATCTTATCTTTTAACTTTTGTTTTCTTGTTTAAATATAAAAGTGGTCTTGATTTGTTTGTATTCCAATTTAATAATTACTAGACGATCAACCAAAAAAAGACAAATTTTGTAAATTCAGAGATATTGACAACAACAACAACAACAAAGTAGCGGTGAATAATAATGATAATGATGATAATAATAATAATAATAATAATAATAATAATGTTATTATTATCATTAATCACAATAAAATTAATAATAAGAAGAAGAATAAGAAGAAGAGGAAGAAGAAAAAGAAGCAAATTAATTATAATAAAGTTAATTATAATAATTATAATAAAATTAATAATAAGAAGAAGAAGAAGAAGAAAATTAATAATAATAAAAATAATAATAAGAAAAAGATGAAAAGATATCATATTCTTAAAAATAATCATTCTATTTCTTGCTTATTATACATGAACCAAAGTTGCAAGAGTTTTAAGACAGAATTGGCATATTGTATATCAGTGCTACCCAACGAATCAAAACCCTTTGATTTTCATTGCCATTAAAGATTTCTTAAGATCAAATGATTCTTTCTATCAAATGTACCTAAACTGCATTTGACCAAAATTTAGGATAAAAGAGCACATTTTCCAATCGTGCGTACATCCAATGAGTGTTCTGAATCTGCTGTTTCCTTCCCGGTTCTGTTCGCTTTCAAGTCTGAGATGAACAGTATGAAGACATCTCCCCTTCTTATCTTCAGACTTTCAGTTTTCTAAGGCAAGACAACACCTCATTCATGTGTGGTCGATCTTCAGGGTTTGTGTTGGTGCAGAGCAACGCTAGTTTCAATAGCTCTCTCAGTGTTTCTTCCTGCTTGGAATAATTCACGGTCATCAATGGATCCAAGATTTGAAGAAGTCCGTTGGCTCCATTGTCAATGGCTTTGTTGACGAGTAGAGGGAGACTGATCGGTATCCCATCTTCTTCTGTGACCCCAGTTGGCCTTATTTTCGTTAAGAACTCCATTACTATGATCCCATAGCTGAAGACATCTACTTTTGTTGTGACTTTGCTAATATATGCAAATTCTGTAAAAACCAGAGGATGTTGCGATTTAGCGCAAAATAATTTGGAAAAACAAATCAAAATGAAGCTTGGAGCATCGAACTGTCCAGAGAAAGCAGATGACAAAATAAGAGATAAAACAGGTGCTTATTGCTTATTGTACACATTTTCGAGCAGGTTGTTGTCATCCCCTAGAAACAGCGAATGTAAAAACATCATGGTAGGACCTGGAATTTATGTTAAGCAGTCTCTAAAATCTTGTTATACTCTAGAACTTCTAAATTCATGTCGATGATAACTGACAAATAACACAGGTGTATCCGCGGCAGTGACAATACCATGGATGAAACAATCCAAAAAAATCCAATTAATTATTAATTACTTAATTATAAGAAGTTATTATATGATCGCTAAATTTCGGAAAACATTAAGTACAAACAAAATACGCAGCAACACCTTTGGAAGTTTCAATAAAATCTTACTAAGATGTTAAAAGAATGAGACCTAGTTGTTCTTTTGTTTTACTTCATTAAGTCAAAAACAAAAAATATAAAATAACAAAACAATATAGAATCAAGATGGATCACTATCTATTACATATTAGATACTTCTATTTCTTTTTAGATATCCTTTTTTTTAACATTTGATCCTTTGAAAATAAAGGAAATGAATTGCTTACCTGGTGCTAAGTAGCCAATGGTTCCTCCAAAAGCTGATGTTGAGGAAAGATTGCTTCCATCCTGGAAATGAACACCCAGTATTCGAGCAGTTCCAAAGTCGCTGACATGAGCTATCCATTTATCATCTAACAGAATGTTGAAAGGCTTCAAGTCACAATGAACAATGGGGAAATCATAGCCACAATGCAAGTAATCCAATGCATCTGCGACCGAAATACACACATTTATCCTCTCAGATAGTGTCCACCTTGACCGATCAACCCAAGGTTCATGTATGACGGTCTCCAAGCTCCCATTCTGCATGTATTCCAGAACTAAAGCTTTTAGCTTAGAACAATCCCAGGCATAGCCAATTATCTTTACGAGATTCCTGTGCCTCAATTTGCTCAATGTCTTGACTTCCCTGTAAAAGCACTTATCAGATTCTGCTGAGAACTGCTGCAGATTCAACTTCTTTACAGCTACAACCTGTCCATCTTCCAGTTGACCTTTGTAGACCGTACTCATCCTGCTGGCGCCAATTATATTCTCACTGGAGAACAAACTTGTAGCATCTTCTAATTCTTTTTGATCAAACCTTTTGAGTTCCAATGCAGCAGTAAATTCTGGCACGATACCATTTTCTATTTCTATTGTAGATTTTCTATTACGTTGGAGGAGCACTAAAACGATGAATACCATAACCAGAAGCGCAAAACCTAATCCAAGGCCAAGGAGAATCCATTTTGCTTTCTTAGAGAAGGCTTTAGAACTCCTCTTGTAGCAAAAACCAAGATCTTTGGTTCCACAGAGAGCAAGGTTTCCAGCCAAACTTGATGCATTAATGCTTCTAAAGACACCAGTCCGAGGAACAGGACCCTCAAGTTGATTGGAAGAGAGGTTAAGGTGTTTCAAGTTAGAAAGGTTGGCAAAGTGCTCAGGAATTTGGCCTGTCAGATGATTCTGAGAAAGATCTAGGGTGTTTAGATGCTTAAGTTGTGCCAACTCTTTAGGAATTTGACCATTTAAATTGTTCCCAGAAAGGTTCAAACTGGCAAGCATCTGCATCTGTGAACACGCTTTACCTGGAATTGAACCGGATATTTGGTTCCTTGACAGATCAAGAGAGAATAGATTTCTGCAACCTTCAAGTGATTTCGGAATGACACCTGACAGATTGTTGTTTGAGAGATCAATGGCTTGTATTCCTTGCAGCATTCCAAGCTCATCTGGGATGCTACCCTCCAAGAAATTATATGACAAGTTAAGGTATATCTGCATCGTTTTCATACTTGCCATTACAGATCCAGGAATTGATCCTTTCAGATGGTTGTGAGAGAGATCAAGAGTCATGAGTCGATTGAGATGACCAATACTAACTGGAATGGACCCGTTGAGCTTGTTGCCATGGAGATCCAAGTATGAAAGCATATCAAGTTTTGACACTGTGTCTGGAATTGGACCTGTGAGCCTGTTAATTGCTAGATTGAGAAGAGTTAGTTGTTCCAATTCAAAAATGCTCTCTGGTATTGCTCCTTCTAGAATATTTTCATGCAGGGCAAGCCCCTGTAGGTGTGAAAGCCTGGACAACTCCGGAGGGATTTGGCCTGAAAAACTGTTTCCAGAGAGTGACATCTTAATCAGTAGGCTCAAGTTGCCAATCTCTGGTGGGATGCGCCCTGCTAACGAATTGAAGCCCAGGATCAATGTGCGGAGATTATAGAGTTTGCCAATGCTTGGTTTCACTAATCCACTGAAATTGTTTTGGCCCAAACCTAAGGAACGAAGTTGGGAACAATCATAAAGGTCATCAGGTATTTCCCCTGCCAATTGATTGGCTCCCAGAGAAAGAAATGTCAGGTTATGCAATTGTCCCATACCTCGAGGGATTTTTCCTGAAATTCTATTATAGGTTAAATCAATTGCCAGAAGTTGGGTGCAATTCGTGATGCTGGAAGGAATGAATCCCTCAAGAATGTTGTTATTTAGGCTAAGGTTTTTCAAATTCGAAAGCATTCCAATCTTTGATGGAAGCTTCCTGGTGATGAAGTTGAAGCCCGCGGAGAAGTATTCTAAACCTGTCAGGTTTGTTATCCCTGAAGGTATCTCCCCAGTTAACTGGTTTGAGTGCAGTGTCAAAACCCTTAATGACCGCAAAGATCCTAGACTTTGAGGAATCGATCCAACTAACTGATTCTCAGACAATCCTAAGTGGGTCAAGGATTTCAAGTTGAATAAGGAAAGAGGGATAGTGGAATTCAGGTTGTTCTTGTACAATCTCAATGTTTCTAAGTTGGTCAAATTTCCAAGCTCAGAGGGAATGGCTCCACTAAGCTGATTTATGTACAGTTCAAGATTGACGAGCTTCTTGCAAAGGCCTAGTGCAGGAGGGATTTCTCCAGTGAGAGAATTTTTGAGCAAGAGAAGGTACTGCAAGTTCAGTAAGTTCCCAATTTCTCTAGGAATTACACCAGACAAAGAGTTTTGGCTCAGGTCTAAAGTTTGCAAAGCTTGCAACTTTCCAATTGAAGCAGGTATTGGACCAAGTAAGTTATTTCCATATGCCAAAAGAGTTTCAAGATTGACCAAGTTGCCCAAGTTTTCTGGTATTTTGCCAGTTAGATTGTTAAAAATCAGACTTAACTCTACTAAGGTGGTCTGGTTAAAAATGCTTTCTGGAATGCTTCCATCCAAGAAATTATGACCTACGCCTAAAGCCTGCAGGTTCGGAAGATACCCTAGTTCTGCTGGGATTGGACCAGTTAGAGAATTGTTATAAAGATTCAATACAGTCAACTGGGAGCAGAGTCCCAGCTGAGCTGGTATGTGTCCTGTGAATAAATTGGAGGTAAAGTCAAGAACCTGGAGGTTTGAAAGGTTTCCAAGAAATGGAGATATGACACCCTGAATTTGCGTTTCAAAAAGGATGAGGGAAATGACACGCTGAGAGGAATCACAAGCAATGCCCGACCAGTTCAGTGATGAGTTGCATGCGTCCAGTCAGTGAGTGCTCCTAATGGGTCACGAGTGGTGGCATTCTTGAAGGCCCCTAACACCTCAACTTCAGTTTCTATGGCTGCTTCTGCTGATAGAACAGAGACCACGACCGAACAGAGAACAAGCACGTGAAAAGAAACCTTTTGGAATCCCATTTCCGTAGAAATTGCTTGGAACTTGGAACTAATATGACAGAAAAAGATTGAACTGGGAGGGTCTTATACAATGAAAAATAATAATATGATTGAGAAAAAGATAGAACTGGGATGGTCTTATACAATGGAAAATAATAATATGATTGGATCTTTTGTTGACCCCACGAATCCTTGGTCAATATTAAAACGGGTAAACGGTGTGATATGTGAATCTTCTTTGATTTATGTAACTTTGAGCTTCAAGTCTACCATTAAGACAAGACAGACGTTTGACTATCCCGTGATAGATATGGGCAACATGCCACTACCGACCGAGATGCGCTGACAGAAATGTCTTCATGGGGCCCATTCATATTGTACATCTCCAGTCACATCACTTTCCATTTCCACCCAACTCGATCTTACCATTCCATATCAACGTAAGCTTACCTTCTTTTTTTTCGTTTTCTGAAATGCAACGTAAGCTTACCTACGCTTATGGTTTACGAGCGGTTTTATATTTTTCAACTTCGATTCGCCTATAGTTATGGTGTTACCTGACATTAATATCTTATTTTCGATACCTTCAAAGCAACGATTACGCAAGAGAGTCAAAGTGATGAAAAGTATTAGATCTAGAATACGACAAAAGGATCTAACATAAACAACGCGGTGTTGACGATAAGAGAACAGGCAGTGCAATGTAGACTATGTACAAGTTGCAAAATGGGTGACAGAAAGTCGGGTTGGCAGTCACTGATGGTCCACCACCCACAGATTGGATAAGAGCACATAGAGTTGAGATGATGGACCAGAAGAGTTTGGCTATGATGGGTGTTATGGTTTGATCTTATTGTAAGGTATGAGACTTGAATTTTATATTGGTTAAATACAAAATTGATATGAAATTTATAAGAATTTTGGGCTTTCTACTTTCATAAGCTAGCTTTTGGGGGTGACTCTCCTAAAGTTCTTATCAATTGATATCAGAGCCGGTCTTGGAGTGGTGACTCACGGAGTGGTGGCCTGGGAGTGCCAGCCGTGACCAACGTGACCGTGACCAACAAGGACCTCATAGTGGTGGCCAATGGAGTGGTGACTTGAAAGTGTCAGCCGTGACCAATGAGGACATTGGTCCTCATGGGGGACGAATGTTATGGTTTGATCTAATTGTAAGGTATGAGACTTGAATCCCATATTGGTTAAATACAAAACTGATATGGAATTCATAAGGATTTTAGGCTCTCTACCCTCATAAGCTGACTTTTGAGAGTGGCTCTCTTAAAGTCCTTATCAATGGATCCACTGGTTTTCTTCAGTGCGCTTTTTGGATTTCAATTCGGTGAGGAAAGGGGGCACTAGACTTAAAGGAATCCAAATTAATAATAAAATATTTGGATTTTAGATAGGTTTGGTTTACTACTCCATTCTACCTCAATTATTATACTACTGTACGTGATTAATTTTAAGATCTTTAAAAACTCCAAAGCATTCTTATTTATTGACCTTAATTTATTGAAATTCGTATATCGTTATATTTTTTGCCCATCGTCATTGTTGTTCATTGCTGTCGTCACCCCTATTCATCCTCGTCGAGCGTCAAATCTATTGCCCTTATTGAGTGTCGTCCCCTGTCGCTTACTGTCATTACTGTTGTTTTAGTTTGTGCCATTGAAGTTAGTTTGGGATCTACGTCCTTGTATTTAATCGAAGTCAAATCATTTGCTTGGATACGTATTATGGATTCTCATCCTGTGAACCAGTCATTCTTTTCGCAAGCATTGTCATTGTCTTTAATATAGTGTACCATAACATTGATGGATAATGAAATCATGGTATTTGTTAAAATGCGTCTTTACAAATTAAGGCTACTACAATAAGCTAAGCTTTTAGTCATTTAAAAAAAAATGGAAAGTATTTACTTGAGAATATAATCACAAACACGAGCACAAATTAAGTTGTGTCGGTGATGGATATTTTTTAAGACTAGCTTATGGAGCACTATCCACCGTCAAAAGGCTATTTTCTTGTTATGTCTTTTCTTTCTAAAGCCAATAGTTTCAAACTTTTTGGATTAACCTCCGCTTAATTTGACTTGGAAATTTCGTGCTAACCCAAAGATTGATCTACCTTGAACTCGGGTTAGCTTTCTTGAAATTTGATCGAGTTTTAAACTAGGGTTTAAGCTTGGACATTAAGGTCCAAGTTTGACTCCACACATTATAATTCCTACTTTACAGTGAACCTAGAAACTATTCATGTATTCCAAATATAAGTACCACCAAAACTTAATTTGCATTAAAAAGCAACTAACAAGAATTAATCTAATGTAATAAAAATAATTAAACTAGAACTTCCCTGATATGACCTTGTGCCTTTTAATTGGATCGGTAAAATCTCCTAATGTAATGAATTATCGCTTTCCAGTGTATAGCCATCTATCCCTACAATTATTAACTAATATCTTTATTTGATTAACACATTTGGTAACACCTTAAAACATGATATCCAATAAAAGATTATCCTAACACTAAAAGTATCACGTAGGTAGATTCTTAATACCCTATTCAATTCTCAATATAGGTGCCTAAGTCCATCTACATATAAGTTCTTTTGACAATGTCTATATATAAGTTTAGATCAAGTTTAAGCTTTCGCTTGTATCTAATCAACATTAAGAATAATACAATTTTCTTTCAATCATAATACCTTTCATCATCATCCTAGTAAAATAAACTAGACATTTAATATTTCTCTTTATTACAAAAGGTTGTAAGATGTGTATTCTAAGGTTCTTCCCTTTTAAACGACTCTAATCATAATTACAAGATTAAAAAAAGTGAAACTAAACTATTATAAGGTTTCCATGTCTTTTTAGAAAGGTATTTCCATCACAAACACGGTTTGAGACATGATTATGTTTTAGGCTATGTATCACATTTTTTCTTCATAATCTTTTAAAGAATGCAATATAGGCTCTAAAATGCCCGTCTTCTAGGTTGTATTTCACATTATTTTTTCACATCATCCAACATGAGCTCCCACCCAACTGTATATGAGTTTGTGTCTTATTCAGTAAAGTTCTAGTATAGAACACACCCTGGTACACAACCATGTTTCGGTTCTAGCCATTTATTTTTTTCCCAATGTGGACCATGCTCTAGACTATGGTTGTATGCTAGGTTGTTTTCAATAATTATCTAAATATAGTATATATATATATATATATATATATATATATATATATATATACACACAGATAAAAATTTTATCTATAAACAAGCAAAAAGACTAATTGGAATCAAATATGAGCATGGTGATGTAGAAAAAGTAGCTTTAATGGCACTAACTTAAACGAAGGCAATGATAAGCAGTAACAGGGGACAACACTCGACAAGGGTTAAAAAAATGACAAACAATAGCCATGATGGGTAAGAACACGATGACATACGACTATAATAGAGAATTTCAACAAACTAGGATCAACATTTCAACAAGATAACTTACGGATCCCAAATTAAATAAGAATATTTTGGGGTTTTGAGATTTTATATTGATATGCTATAATAATTACGTTACGTTAGTCTTTCTGAGTTTAAAGCTCTAATTTTTTTTTAATTATTTGACTTTGCACTTTAGGCTTTTCGAGCCCACTTGCCTGATCTAACTTCAAGCTTTTGGGCTAGTTTGAAGCTTGATGGGGCTTGTTTTGACCAACTATCTTAAAACTCAATCGAGTTTTGAGTAACGTTTGAACTTAATAATTGACTTTGGAATCAAACTCAAATCTTAAAAAAATCTAAACTTGGTATGACCTATTACCATTCTTAGTTTGGAAAAATTAGAAACATAATGAATTGAAAATGATTTCAAACTTAAAATTTTTTACCATTTAAGTTGCTTCGATTTTAGTTCAAAACAAAATATGGCTAACAATGGAATGGTGTTTGAAGTATTTGTTTGCAATGATCTTTAAACTCACGTTAATTTTCCTTTATTTTTGCTATACACACGCGCACACACACACAAGAATTTATCAATGGTCAGTCTTGAATTGTTTCATATACGTTACATAAATTACAATTATAACTAAAAGTAAACTATCAAAATAAAGCAAAATAAAACATATTTCACTTAAAGGCAAATTAATATGTTGAATTCCATTTATGCCTTTATTTATAATCTCTACAAAAAAAACAAAAATATTAATATGTGAAAAGCTTATGCAATCCAATATGAATAACTCTTTCACCATAACATTATATTCATCTAAAAAATTTGTAAGATAATCTATGATTAAACATATTCACATGTGATTTCAAGTTTAAGAGAAAGATACTCCAAAAAATTTGAAATACTTGACTCACTTCTAATTAGAAACTTATTCACTTCAAGAAGAAAACTTACGAAAGGGTATAATAAAATGATATTTTTAGAAATATAAATAAAATAGTTGAAAAAAGACTTTTGTCACACCATAAGTACTAATTTGATGAATAATAACATGTTGGTCTTCAGATTGCACGCGAGAGGAAGGGTGAATTGTGTGTATTCATTGTTTTGCCTTATTTATAAACTAATAAACTAATGAATGAATTGCCTGCATAAATGATCATGATAAATTGATATATGATAATTACAAAAAAATTATAACAATAATTAAAAGGGAGTGAAAAAAATAAAATCGATTTATAGTAATTTATCCAAATAATCTTTAGCTTACGTCTATTCCTTAACTTTATTTGAGAATTCACTATCTTTTTCTTTTAATAGGTGAAAATATGTAATTCTATATAACACCTTTTTTATGAGTGAAGAGAAATCTTTAAAATCATTTTCATTTATCACAAGTGAAGAGTAACCCTTTTCAGATCTTTTTCAAGGTTAAAAGGAACCCTATCAAAGTGTATCTCAAGATATTTTATCAATTACAACAAGTGTATAATTTAAAAACTCATTCTCTTGTTCACACTAATGAACAAAGGCTCACTATCTTATATATAATGCAAACATGCATTCTATAACCTCTCAAAGTTTTTAGCAACTCTCTAGTATGACAAGTATTCTTGCCATAACTCGTATGTGGTCTATTTATACTTAAAATTGTTATTAGAAACAATTTAACTGTCATAGTTACTAGTAACAATGACATTGGTCAATTAATCTATCACAGTAGTAAACCAATTTGTCATATTAATCATTCGTTGTGTCATATTAGTCAACTAATATATAAATTAATATCGATACCAACTCTCAATACATTAAATTTTTACTTAGAATACGGCGGTCTATATTCAGATGATTATATAATAATTAAGCCCTTAATTCATTGAAATGTTAAAGATAAGGTTAAAGAAGCATTACAATGATTCGCTTAAGTCTTGATATGTTTGATTCATCCCATTCTTTACTTGAATTGTATTTATGCTCCAATTTGCTAATTTTCTTCATTATTTGATTGTTCAATTGGTTTAACTAGTTCCTTTGCTCACTTTATCATTCCGTGAACTTGCTCTTTCACATATTAACATATTAATATCACCAAGGATAAAAAGATTAATGCAAAATATTTTGTTATCATTAAAAACATAAGGTGTAACTTCATTTGATCCATAATAAATTTTAATAAATAAATAAATATTATATATCTATAGTAGAATCAATCTCTTACTTATTTTGAATTAGAGACTTGTACCAAAGAAATTCAGGAAATGTGGGAAAAGATAAAATTTATCTTTTATAATGAAGCAGAAGAGAAAAAAAGATAAATAATTAAAATTAATTGTAAAATACGAGAGAAGAGATAAAAGAACAATTATATAATTTATTTTTTTCATGATGAAATATTACATATTATTTATTTGTATTATTTAATTTATAGGTTGGTGGCTTAGTAATAAGTAAGTTTAAAATTTTAAAATCCATGTATAAGTGGATATATTTACTCTCTATGAATTTAATATGTAATTTGGATTCTTGGTTAAAATTTAAACAACTTGAGAGCCTCTCTCGTTACACAAGTATTTATCGCATGAATAATTTTTAAGAGCACGTCTAATTAGGTCAAAAGTAGTTTTCTGTGTATATATATATAATACAATTAGAATAATTAAATTATACTTTAAATTAAGTCCATTAGCATTAACAAGCGAACCAGCTTGACAAAGAAGCGACATCGTTCGATGATTCTGGGAGATTAAAAATAGGACTTCATTAGTAAACGCCGTTCTCTTGTGATGTCTTTTTTTTTATTAGGGAAATTTTTTCTTCTTTAATCATTTAGGTAGAGATTTTTATGTACATCGCTTTCTTAAACAACATTTGCGCTTGATTTCTTCCACCAGTATGACACTAAGGCCATAGCTGCTTTATTACTAAACCTGAGACTTGGGAGAAATATCCAACACAAGATAATACGAAGCATTAAATTCATATAATATTTCCTGAAAAACAAGATAAGGATGAAAAGGATACACTCTTTTGTAAGACAGAAAGTGATGTAGTCACAAGTCCAAGCTTTCCCAGTTTGGCAAATTCAGAACCAAAACTTTCAACATGACCAATTTGTTAATTTCCTAGAATAAAATATTTTGTATTCTCTGTTGCAAAGGTAATCTGCTAATCTATATCCCAGGAACGAAAAAAACATATTTAAAAAATTGATTCATTCCAAAACTCCAACTATATATTTATTAATTGTCCTAATGAACCGAGTAAGGATGTTCTTTTTTTCAAAAAATAAATACTACTATTATAATAATAATAACACCTAGTAAAAATCCCGTTGAGATGTGAGGTCTTGAAAGGTTCAGTAGTACGTAACTTTATCCGTAATGACCCACATGAATTAATGAAAAAATAAAAATAAAAAGACAATAAATAAATAAATAAGTAAATAAAAAGATAAATAAAAGTAAAATTAGAATAAAAATAACCAAAAAGAAATTAAAATTAAAATTAAATTAAAATTAATAATGTATTTAAAAACATAGACAATAAAACTAGTTTAAGATTGTCTATCACCATATAACTTACTTACACTAAGACTTACACTAAGAGAGTTAAATGAAGCAAAGTTGGTGAATCTAATATAATAAAACTACCATTACAATTCACTAAATAAGAACAAAATTGCAAAAGTCTTGACTATAGGAGAGAAACTTATTATTAAATTATGGAATGAATCTAGATGACATCCCCATGTCCAGCTATCTTTTATTGGTAATATTAGCTCATAAGTTAATGGTCCTATTCTCACAATAATTTCATAGGGACCAATTTATATCGGGCTTAGCTTCCCCTTTTTCCTAACCTGAGCACACCTTGTCATGACAATACTCTAAAAAATATTTCATCTTTCGCTTGATATTTCACATTTCTTTAGTGTTAGTAGACTTAACTCTTATGTTTATCTCACTATATTCCATATCTTCGGTGTTGATCCACCTAACTCATTTATCTTTCTTGAATCACTTAATTTCTAACATAGATCAATTTGACCTATCAACAGTGTCTCGAATCAATTCCAACCTTCAACCATTTTTAGGCCTTATTCATCCAAATATAAAGGTGGACGACTCTTTCTGTCATATAACACCACATACAGTATTCTAATGATATCATTGTGGTAATGAATGTTATGCTTAAATTCAATTAAAACTGTACATTGACCTCATGTTTCTATGAACTCAAAAATATAAGTTCTAAGCATATCTCCAACATTTAAGACCGTTGGTAATTCAAACATCAATAATTTGATTCTATATTCTTAGCCGCTAAATGTTGTTTCGACGTATTCCTACTAGGATGTATAGCTTAGGTTGATTTTTTTTTGTGATTTCTCTAATAATCTCTTTGTCTAATCATCTATATCGGGTACACATACTTCTTATGTCAGCCACAAAGTATCATTTTCTAATTCAATCTCAAAATTCGGATTCATTTTCAATTTCTCAGTAAGGTTCATAAATTATAAATCTTCAATTTGGGCTTTGTTAATCCTTTTATGTGAAACTAATATTAAATTTCAATGCAGCTAATAATACTTCATTTTGCCCCAAATTCAACTCAATATTCTATACTCTTTATTGCACTAGGTTTGGTAACCTCAATATCTGGATTTGTGTTATTCCGTATTGAATTTTTTGTTCAATGCATCATATAGACACTAACTTTACTAGGATAGCACTTATTTGTACAATTATAATCTTCAAGTAACTCTAATCATTGTCTCAACCTTATATTCAATCATTTCAAACTCAATAATTACCTCAAACTTAAATGATCTGTATATTTATATCTATCCAAAGCATTTCATTGTACATATAATGTCTCGAAGCTTTCAAAGTAATTACTATTGCAGCAAGTTCTAAATCATGTATCAAATAATTAACTCATGGTACTTTAATTGTCTCTATACATGCAAAATCACTTTATTATGCTGCAACATATTGCATCTTAATCTCTGGTATGAAACATCATTGCATACTACAAAATCTCCAAATCTAAACTATATAATTAACATTGGTGTTTTAATTCCTCAAAATTCTTTTTACATACTTCAGTCTATCTGAACAACACATTTTTTCTCAAAAGTTTTGTCAAAGGGATAAGAACAGTAAAAACCCTTCGACAACTTCTGGTAGTATCTAATTTTCAGCTAATTCTAGAAAACTTCGGATCCAACATATATATTCCTTGGAGTTTCTCACTTCATCATTACCTCTGCTTTCTTTGGGTCTTCCAATATGCCATGTTCAGATACTATAAGACCCAACATTTTATTTAATCAAGCTAAGATTCACTCTTATTGAACTTAGCATATAATTGTTTCTACCTTCATGATATGCAAGATTTACCTCAATTATTCAAAATATTCTTTGAAACTTTTAGAATACATTCAATATATCATCTATGATCATAGTCACTAATTGATCCAAGCAAACTTGGGACACTTTATTCTTCAATACCATGATAATGTCGGGGGCATTGTTAACTCAAACAGATATTGTCAAAATTCAATGTGCCCATGATTAGTTCTCGTAATTCCTTAAATAACTAATTCCTCAATGAAGTAATATAATCTCATGTTATTTTTTTGATTCCCAATGGACTTCTTTTCTTGAATGATTTTCTCCTTTCATTTGATTTCCTTTGATTTCACATTGACTTATTCTAATGTCTGTTCATTCATACTAGTTTCTCTACACATTTCAATTTATTTGCAATCTTAACTTCCTGTGTTGGTAACAAATTCATCAAATCTAATTTGTATCTCTTGAACATATTTACATAGAATATAGGGTGGACCTAAGTTCTCTTCACATTAGCAATAGTGTCTACTGAAATTCAAGAATTCAATCACATAGTTGGATACTTTACATGAAACAAAATGCATACACTCTCAGTAGCATATTCTACCTCTTATGCCCGAGTTTCCATTAGAAATGGGACTCCAATATTCACTTTTGATTAATTAAATATTCATTTCTGATTTGTTCCTTCATAAGTCATTCTTAAAAATAAACCATCTCGTTTACTTAACCTAATTCTGTGACATTCTTCTTCGAAAGAAGATTTCTTGCTACTTTCATCTATAATGTTCACGTAATCCTTATCAATCAACTGTTTTCATCATTGCTTATCATCCATTCTTAGTACCTTAAGAAGATCAATTTTAACTATTCATAATATCTCAATAAGATAGATTTCTATCATAACTTATATGATCAAAATATCCTTTATAATAAGGCTTAGTGAAGCATTAAGTAGATTCATTTACTCTTATACCTTGGTATATACCATCAAGATCATGACATCTAATCTAGAGATGTATTTATGACAATTCACCAATTGACAACTTATACTAAGGATACCTTAATCTCATTTGATTATGGACTATACTTCTCCTTTTGCGCCTGTCCTTGATCGTGGGGACTATATCACGATCATGCCCTTCTTCTTTTTCCTCAAATTCATCACATATAGTAACATAATTAACAATCTCAGTCTATCCCTGATTGATCACTATAAGCAGTTTCATGTGTTACTCTAATTCATCTTAGACTTTGAACTATAGGAAATATGACTAATAAATATTCGATAAGTCATAGATTGCTTCCTATATCATCTCCACACGTATAATACATATGTGCTCAATATTCTCACTTGTCATGGTAATCCCATTATTAGATATGTACTCACAAAACTTAACCTTGACAACTTTTACATATATCACTATCATTATCTTACCTTCCAATTACCATTATATTGTCATACATATGTATGTTCACAATCAATTTGGAATTATAGATGCATAATCATCCTGAAATTCCGATCTCAATTCCGCTAACATATTCTTACGGTGGATCATAACTCTTGTCACATTAATCAAACAACCATTGCAGTTCCAAGTTCATCTTCTTAAGGTCATCATAAAGTTTTGTTTTCATTCCATTCTGCTTGTATCCTATAATCTCATCATTTTTACTTATATCTTTATTTTCCTCAAACAATTTACGATAATGCATTCACATCTATATCACATTCGAGGATATATCACCACAGTACAATATTGATTTCATATTCAATAATACATCCACCAATATAATTGCGTTGAATCTTTATATGTCATATCTAACCATATACTATTTCTCATTTCCAGATATCCACAAACTTCATTTTCTCACATTCTAATAGATCATCATTCTTCTCACTATTTCTATCAGCTCAAACTTTTAACAAATGCTCATGCGTGTGACTCATGTAAATGCAACTCAAACTTGGGATCAGTTGCTAGTGCCTGCTATGACATGTCTAAAATGCATATACCTTGACACATGTTTCGAAAAATGCCCACGTAAGATACTAAATTTGGGCTCTAATACCAAATTGTAGCAACCCGCTCTCATAGGGCATTGTAGGAAAATCCCGGTGCATGCATCACATACACACGGTGCGGAAAATAAAAAAAATTTGTTCCGGGACCTTCCCGAAGTCCAGGATCTATGTATTTATACAAAGAAGTACAATAATTCTCAAACCACAACGACCAAAAGAGACCGTCTCTAATAGTATCCACGCAGAGGTTGGAGAATCTAACCGGATCAAACTCTTTGATCCGGAAATAGCTAGAACAATGAAAAGAGTGCTAGCTCTTACCTTTGTTCTTGGAGAGCA
>JAOTAX010000002.1:20119325-20132758 GCA_025629825.1 Erythroxylum guanchezii | reverse complement strand
TAACGAAATTAATATGTTCATGAATAATAATAAACATGTTTTAATAAAATTGCAGTACTTCATTTATCAAAAAAAAAATCCAGTACTTCAAAAGTGGAGAAGTACAAAAATAGTAAACTTTTAAACATGTGTTTCAAAGCAAATTTCTTTAAATCAGGTTGTTTGTTGCAGCACAAACAACATGTCACAGTAATGAAAAGTGGCGTGGGATTTGGCTCTTAGAATGGCTTAGAAAGAGGGTCTATCAAAATTTTAGTTAAAAACGAGGTCGTCTTATTCTTAGACAGAATAAGACACAATAGGACTCGACAGAGGATTTGGCCTCCTCGCCCTCCTCTTGTCAAACTTTACTTTTCATCGTCTTTGCCCCTCGCACGTTTTGAGATTGTTTGTAACTAGAGAGGTGGTTCTGAAGTACATGGGTACGCTGGCAGCTACTATAGCTCCTTGTCTCCTGGCGAAAAGTTCAGATCTTCTGACCATTTTTACTTTGTCATATAGAATTTCAGCCATTTATTTTGCCGGACCCACGCGGACCCCACATAAATAAATGGCTGAGATTTATTGGACACAATAAGACACCATAATATTGGACAGAGGATCTGGACTCCCTGGCGAATGCTTACCCTTGCTGGAGCGTTGATGGATCCATCATCTTGACCATCGGCCCCAACTCGAGTTTAATGCCCTTTAGGAAAAAACTATAAAATAAACTTCTAGGAGTGTTAGTTTATTCAAATGTTTTTTGAACGGTGCACAATATTCGAACACCGACCCTTCTTGTTTCAATTCGTTCAAGTTGCCTGTTGGATCTTCAAAAATTTCTTCGTCAAATCTCTTAGTGTCGCTATAAACTCCTCCCATTTTGCAATTCCACTTCACTTCTGTTCTCGATCATCAACTAGTACCATTCTGGCGCTATTCTTTCCATATACAGGGACGCCACACAAACCTTCAATTCGTCTAATGTGCGATTGATTGTGAAAAACTATTCGCATCGACAAATTCGACTCGTAACTTCAGCATCATCAAATTTGGGGAATCTTAGTACGTAGTGAGAGCCTTATTACGTACCCCAGATCTACATGAAAAGATCATAAATGAAAGTAATGTGGAATACCTGAATTTCGGTTCAATCTCTGATTTCAATGCCGATTCCGAGTTTCAAATGACTCTGAATCTCTCGGGGCCTTTAGTGGAAAGTGCTCATCGACTCACGGGCAAGGCCTTTCTACAATTTCCTCAAGTTCCGAACTTCCTTAACGGGTCAGGAACTTTATACTCGTGAACCAGCCTTTGAATAACTGCAGGAGACCTTATCTTATATAGCTTCCATATCGGGCTTCCCCATCACAAGGTCGATATGGAGCCGATCTACACTGAAAGGGACCCATTTTCACCCAAACTTCGACCCATTAATCTAGATCATTTATTGGGCCACTTAATATCTTTATCTGGATCAAATGGCGTCACTTAACCGATAATTTATTTAAAAATCAAAATTGCAATTAATGTTAGTCCAACTTTATGAGACATTGACAAAATTGCCCCTAAGGACAAAAAAATGTCTTACATGGAAGTCCATCTTGCTGAATCTTGTCAAAATGGTATAGCTTTCCATCTCTCCGAAGTTCCATGACATCACTTCAAAGTTTTCCTTTCCCATCTTCTGCATGAGTTGCTTAAACATGGATTTGTTGTCGTTGATCTCTTTTTCATTTCTCATTTGTGCCTTTAGCAGATTCTTCAATCCCTCTTCCAATTGTCGCACTTCTGCGCTTTTCTGCCATTGAGTTACAGCCAAGGATAGTCCGCTGTAATAGTAAGGGAGTGCTTGGTTAAGGGATATGAGAATAAATCAATGGGAAAGGAATGAATGGTAATGGTTAGTTATTCATTACGAGTGATTAAATAGTTTTTTCATATTCAAATTTTAGGTAATAGTCCATACTCTTCATAGGAGGAATGGTTTTGATTCCTACCAATACTAATATTTTTTTAATTTTTTAATTAAATATAATTTATTAAATTAATTAATCAAGATAAAATTTAATTAATTAATTAAAATCTAATTAAAATTTATTTAATTAATTAAAATATAATTAAGATGTAATTAATTAATTAAAATATAATTAATTAATTAGTTAATTATATTGTAATTAATTGAAATATTATTCATTAATTACTTAAAATATAACATCATTTGCATTATCAGAGGAATGTAAATTGTATTAAATTATGTTACTTGATTTTACTATAGAAATAGAATGGTGAATATTATGGTTGTGTCGATGAATTGCACAATATTTTAGATAATTAAACTATATTTTGAGGATATTATGTAACTAATGATATGTTGATGTAAAAAAATACTATAGTATTTTTTTTTTCTTTAAGAGCTATTGGAAAGGAAAAACCCGCAATGTACTTGATTCTAAATATTTTGACATTATAAATAAGGTGTATGAATCAAAAATAATCAATTAAAAAATATTTAAAATTTGATATAAAACAAAAGTTTAATAAAATTTTATATCTCAATATTTTTAACAAACCAACTATCATCAATGGTAATGGTAATCGTTACTTCATCTTAACCAACCATCATAATTATAATGATTATATCCATTATCATTTTTCGCTATATTCATTCCTATTTCAATTTCCATTCTCATTGCCCTCTGTAAACCAAACGCCCCCTAACTATTACGCGTATTTTTCGAAACGTAGAAATGGAACGAGTACGCAAAAAAAACAAAGAGAAGAAGGAGAATAACTATTTTGCTTCAATTTTCTCGTACGTACTCAGGAACGTAGCTAGTTGGGACCCAGTGGTGCACTGAGCCCCCCAAAATTTATAAAAATTAAATGTTTTAATTTTTAATATATATATATATATATATATATATATATAAGGACAGAGTTATTTGAAGCTTATTGATACATTGGGTCCCTCAAAATTTAAAAACTTAAATATTTAGTCCCTCCTATCTTAAATTCCTAGCTCCGTCACTGTACGTACTATTGGTTGCAATGACTATTAAACAATGTCTTTACCATTATTTTCTTTTCGTACGAGTCGGTATGAAATAAAATTACTTGTGTATCGGATGTAAATAATGGTTAGGACTTACTATTGATGTGTTTTTGACCAATATTTATATTATAGTATTGAAAATTTTGAAAAAAAAAGAAAATTTATTAGCAAAATTTTCAAAGCTTTTTCAAAAATTCCCGCCTCCCCCTCACCACCCCCGCTCTTTTCTTTTTTCAAAGTTTTTTAATTAGATATTAATTTCATCTTTTATTGTGATTGTTTAATTTTTAAAATAAAATAAATATTTTTATTACTAGTAATAATTATACATTAAATAAAATTTAAAAATAAATTATTTTATTTTAATCTTTTATATAATATTTATTGATAAAATATTAATAAAAATATTTTATTTTTTAAAAATATATAATTTAAAAATTATTATTTATAAACTAATATTTATTTTATCTATTTTTAATTATTAAATCAAATTTTATTTGAATTATATATTTTTAAAAAATATTTTAAAATTGAATTATATTTATTAATAATTATTAAATTAAGACATTTATAATTTTAGTAATAACTAATTTTAATTAATTAAATATATAATATATTTAATTGATAGCAAATTAAATAATATATGTTTTTGTTTCATGTTTCAATTTTACTTGGTTGTTTCCTTATCGTAAACTTTTGTTGTAAATTGTAATAATTTAAGAGTTAAAAATATTTATTATTCTTTCTATTAGATATTTAGATGTAATTATTATTTATTAAATAATTATAATATTTTAAATACATTGTATTGTTCTTAATTTTATATTTATACAATAATAATTTTTTAATATAAATTGTGGTTATTATTTATATCTTAAATATTTAAAAAATTATTCTTATTTTATATTAATTATGATTGTTATTTATTACTATAATTTTTAAAAACAAAGTTAAAAACATACAATGCAACAGATATATAATAGACTATTTTATAACTTTTAAAAAAAATTTATAAATTTAAAAAATTATTCGACTCTCGATATTAACAGGTACTAATATTAGTAACTTAATCTATTATGGTATTCGCGAAAGGGACGCTTACGATGAAGAAACGTGATACAATTCCGCTTGTTACGACCGTCACAAGTACAGCGTGTTCTTATTCTATTCAATAATACATAATCTTCGACGTCGTTTGCTTGTCTTTTTTTTTTTCCCCGGTTTTCTTCCTTCAGTGTAGTTCTTTATCTTTTCTTACGGTCATTGATTATTGGTCATAGCACAGGGTCAGCCATTTTTCATTCTTCTTCCACTCGATCTGTGTCAGCCACTAAAATGGCACATGGCCTTTGATGGTAAGATTCATTTTTGTTTGCTGACTGAAGTTTGTCAGGAAAGCGACGTCAACGGACGAACAGTCTTCCATATCACCCGCCATGACCAATGATAGAAACGACCGTGTAGTTAATTTGAAATTTCAATGTAATCTAGCGTATCTCTAGACAGAAATAATTACGTGGCCATCATAGAAAGCGTCACAATTGCGACCATTGTTTTGCTTGCCATAACTGGAAATAGCGACTACATTTCCCCTTCTTCTACTCTCAATATTTTCAGTTCCATGCCTACCAATTTATCTGAATAGCAAAACGGAGTACATTACATATCTTAAAGAATAACAAGAAAAATCATTTCAAAACTGCAAGTACATTACCTGAGAATGAATCATCTTGATAATCACATAGCCTTCGCAGACATAAGTGGTTTGGGAGGGGAAAGTGACCTGATTTCAGGTGCAGAACTAGGGAATAGCATGTTTAGCTTGTGCATCAGTATGTCAGCCCTGGAAGGGATTTCATTTAGAAGAAACTGCTGGACGATGGGTTTCCTAAACCACTCCATTACAATGTCCCCTGGAGCCCTTAGAACTACCTTGCTCACCTCAAATGGAGACTCTACTGAACTTAACATCTGTGCAACCACAATCTTTAGGGTGGGTCCTGTAACCAATTTGATCCGTCTTGGTATGACACCATAATACAACATGCGCTTTCTGAACCTATGAAGGGTATGCACAACTGCTATAAGAGCAGCTCCTACAGACAAATTCCTTACATCCAGGGACCAAGCTATATGCTGGTCAAAAACTATAGCCTTTGGAAAAAGCTTGTTCTCATAAGCAACTTTCCAAACACATCGAGCTCGGTTTATCTGGCCCATTAAAACAAGATAATTAAGAACAACATTTACAAAGTACCTTGCAGCTCCCTCCTCCAAGTCATAATCAATGCCCTGAAAAAACTCTCGCACAAAGGTCAAGACTGGTTGTTTCCTTTGTTCTGGGCCAGTGAAAAGACCACATATAAAAGCATGTGCCTTATGTCTTGTTGTACTTAGGATTGACATCAAATGCCTCTCTTTCTGCTCTTCCTGACATCTGACTAGATGCGCAAGTATTGATGTGTAAAGTATGAGATCAACTTTAGCAGCAGAATTTACATAAGTCTCAAGAAGAGGTTTTGCTGATTCATATAAACCATTCTTCATGCAAGATTCAAACAACTGCCTGATAATGAAATTATTTGTCCTTATGCCTGATGAACCCATGAATCGCAGCCACCTCAAAGCCAAATCAACAGAACCATCCTTGATATAAACCATTAGAATGTCACTGGCACTCACATCAACAGAAAATCCCATCGACTTCATTTCAAGTAAGACTTTGGCAGCCACATCCACAAGTTTCTTTTTAGCCAGGAGAATTAAAAGGGCAGTATATGTACTTAGACCTGGTCTGAGTCCTGCATTGGTCATTGAGTTGTATAGTTTCATAGCAGAATCCACTTGTCCACTGCCAGCATGCATCTCAAGAAGGCATGAGTAGGTTGAAGGGGTGGGCAGAAATCCTGCCTTCTCCATATCTTGAAAGGTAGTCATTGCAACATCAAGCTTTCCAGACTTTGCATGGGACTCTATCACCATTGTGTATAATGCAAAGTTAGGCCTAAAGCCAGCTTTCCTCATCTCATCCCAAAGTCTAAGTGCAGTTTCTAATTTGCCAGCTTTAGTATAAGACTCCACCAAGGAAACGTACATAGCAGCAGACGGCCTAAGCCCAAAACCCTGCATTTCCATGTAAATCCTCATGGATGTGTCCAACCTCCCTGCCTTCCCCATGGAATCAACTAGTGAAGAGAAGATGCTAAAGTTTGGCCGGAAATCCCGGTCTTTCATCTCTTGGAAAAGCTTAAAAGCTGCATCAAGACGGCCTGATTTGGCCAGACTTGGTATCATCAACTCATATGTTGACCCATCCAGTGAACATTGCGCTGATTCCATGCTTTCATATATCTCAAATGCCTTGTACGGTAAACCCTTATTCAGAAACAACGTTATAAGGGTGTTGTAAGTTTCGGTGTTGATTTCACAACCCGAGTCTTGAGCCTTCTTAAAACAAAAAAATGAAACTTCCAACCTTTCTGCTTTAGCCATATACTGAATAACCCTATTATATGCATTAAACGAGGAGATGCCAATCTTACTTGAATCTTGAACCATCTCATCAAACAAAGACTGAATTCCATCAAAATCCCTACTTCGGTTCAACCCATCAAACAACAAAACGAAAATATCTTCACTTGGCACATACCAAGACTGCTTCTTGGCCCATTTAAACAAACTTAATGATGCCTCAGTATCATTAATAACTTTTATAGCTTGATTTACATGAATCATATTTGGCACGAACTGCAACCTTTCCAATTGGGTCTCCAATTCTGGCCCCCATTTCCATCTCTTAACAACCTCAACAATCTTTGCAACTGCAGAAACATTTAGAAAAGGCTTCTTGATCCCACCAACCATCACATGGTCATCAAGCCCCGGCTCAACCGATCGTATACCTTTACCACTATAAATAACGCTACCTGATTCATCTAAATACTCAATATCCTCAGTCCACCCACCAGACCCACCTTCAGCTTTCTTCTCTGAACAGTAATTTCTCGTAAATTTGAGGCCCTTAACAGAATCTATATAGGACGGGGGAAATACAGTGTTTTTTGGCAAGAAAAAAATTGAAGAAATTAAATTGCGACCCATCAATGGGTTAAATAAACTACAGCTACTACAACTACCAGGGACTACATCCGTACAAGCATGAGTGTATGGAAATGGAAACCTAAAGCTTGGATTTTTGGTGAGTAGATGGAGATTTCTAACGAAAATTCTATTTGTGTAAAAAGGCATCTGAAGAAATTAAGGATATATTAGCGGATTAACTAGTCAAACAAAATCGGATTTAAAGTGAAATGCTTACCAGATGATTTTGCTTCACAATCGAAGAAGCTAAAACCCTATAAAGAACGAACTTGGGTTTTAGCGATTATTGAAAGCTGCAGAGAGCCGGACACGTCGTCGTTTGACCTGCTTTGCGTTTCAAGACTCGTCGTTTTGTGTTTTTGACAGGGATTGGAGATTGTAACAGGGAAATATTGTGAAAACTGAAATGGGGTAAGGGTGAAACCAAATCACTTAAGGACTGTTTGTGCTTAAGTTATTAACCACAAAATAAAGGTTGTGCAACAACTTTATCAATCTATATACATCTGCTTAAGATTCTTGGCTAAGCACATTGATTTTTATTTGCATTTATTGAATTTCTTATAGTATTAACTAACAACAATAATATTTAGTAAAATCTCGCCGAAAAGCGAGATCTAAGGAGATTCGTTGCAACCCTACCCTAATAATTATAGAGACTATTTCTTATTAAAAAAGCATTAAAGTATGTTGATATGCTACTTAGTATAATTAACTAATTAATTTTGTCTTTTTGGTCCTAGTTCATTCTAAAAAATCTTACTTATTAGAGAAAGATTTTATCAGTCCGGGACAAATTGTGTCACCAATTCAGATTTAAGAATAGAAATGGTATGTCTACTCTTTTCGGACAAGATCCTTGACACTCGCGTGACATTTTGAAATCCCTGTCTACACCGAGGGAAATCAATGGATCGAAGCTCCCGCTCACAGCACATGTTTATGAAGTGATCATTAATGAAACTCGGAGCTGGAGTGAGGTATTCATAGACCTTCTCAGATATCTGGCTCCCCCAGCTTATCTCCCCAATAGTTCCTCTCTAGATTGTTTAGAATGGTTAGCTAGCCTTACCAAGCGTTATACCAAGTGTCAGCTTACCAAATATTGAGTACTCCTTTACCGATAGTCCCTTGGTATAAACTAGTCTGGTCCAAATACAGTACTCCCCGATGCTTCTTTACCTTGTAGCTTGCTTTCCTGCAGAAGCTGCCAATCCGGGACAAACTTTCTTTTCTCTATATTTCTAACTATTGTTTCCTGTGCTTTTCAGCAAATGAATCCATAGACCACTTATTCTTTGACTGCCCCTTCTTCAAAATTATTTGGGACCATTGTCTTTTTCATTTCAACTTGGCCATTGTCAACCCCTCTAATCTTTCAACTATTTTGTCCTGGTTCTTAGCTGCTTCCAGTTTTAGAGCTTTAGTTATTCCTTATTTCCCTTTACTTCTCTCTACCACTATTTACCACATTTGGATAGAACGTAATGCTAGAACCTTCAAGAATGAAGTTCTGGCGGAGGAGAGAGTGCTTTCTAGAGTAATCTCCCACGTTAGGGAACTGCTCAGCCTATACACCGAGAGGAGGTAATTATATTAGTACTTTTTTTATTTTGCAGGTTTATTGCTCAGGTTTTTTTTCCAGGTTACTGCTGCTGTCGAGGTTCTCTTTGGACTGTCCACGCTTGCTTGTCAATGAGGTGCAGCACAACTATTTCTTGGTGGCAGTTTTTTTTTTTCCTGGCCATTCTAGGGCCTTGACTGGTTATGGTTGTCTCAGTTTCTTGATGGTTTGCTGACTATGGGTTGGACTTTCTTAGTTTGATTTGGTTACTCCTTAGGTCTTGTATGCCTGTTTATTTGGTTATCATTCTTGGTGTTTATACTGCTAATTGGGTTTTGGGTTGCTTTACCATTGTTTGGTGTTTCCCTTTTTTTCTTATTTTGGTTAGCACTGCGACTAGTTATTTCTTTAGCTGGATGTGCCTTCAGTGGCTTAGACTGTGAATTTTTGTACATATTTTTGCTCATTTATTTATTTTTCTGATTTACCAAAAAAAACTTACTTGACACAAAAATGAAGATTTGACTTCCAATTCAATTAAAGATTTTGTTATTTAATTTGATATTCATTGCTATTACTAAACGTAATCTCAATATCTTAATTACTATTGGTAAGAATAATCTCAAAATATAAGAGGCCGAGTATCCCAAAAAAAGTTGCATACAAATTTATTAACTATAATCTGAACACATTCTGTGTTTAATTGTATGTGTATATTTATATAATGCATCAAATATTTTTTTTTCATATATAGAATTTGATTAATTTAAATAATAAGCGGTAATCCTTACCTTCTTCCTGTTAGATTCTCATTCTAAAGTAAGAAACTTAAACACCATTTTTAAGTTACAATTTTTTACTCTTAAACCTTAAGTTCTTCGACAGATTAATCCTTCAAGCTTTGTCTATGTATAGTTTTAGGTTAAATTGCATATATTAACTTTATATGGTTAAGCGTTAAGTTTTCGGTGTCACTAATCTTTGACAACTTAATATAACCAATTCTTATAGTACTGTTACATTGGAATAGAAGTCATGCATATGCCACTTATGGCTGAAGAAGATCAAAGTAAACACAAAGGATCCATGTTATTGTCCTAAACATGAGACACAAAGTGAAAGAGAGCTTTGAGTAGAAAGCAAGCAAAACGGAAACCCCAAAACCGCTTTGGTTTTTGCCAGTGAGAAGCAAGCATATATGCCTTGTTACACACAAAAACAAGGCAAATATAGTGTAGAAAAAAGCGGTGAACAACTTCCTATAGAACTCCTGTTCTTCCAACTTTTGCCCTTTTGCCTTTCCTTCACATACACATAACTAAGCAAAGTGAGTGTGTAGTAAAGTGAAGTAGCCAAAGAATCTATCTTTATGTACACTTGTCTAATCCCATTGCCTGCCTCTGGGTCTAGTTGGTCTATCCAAGGAAGGATGCCATGCCCCACCCCACCATACCCTACCATTGTGTATATATAAGCTCATAGTTAGTGCTGTCATGAGGTCTTGGAGTGCAACTGCTTTCCGCTTCTCTTCTTTGCTCAGATGGAAGATATGAAGAAGAGAAGAATTTATTGCAGTATTCTACTTTACTTGACCATTACCACCACTTCCCTTACTAACTGCGGTAAGTTCAAATCACAAATACATATTTAATTGCTTTTCTTTGTTTTTCTTTTATGCTAAGTTAGTTCATAGCTTAAAGATCAAAAGAGGTATTATGTGGTGGGGCTGGCTTCCATTAACTTGGAAGAAGCTACTGCTTCTGATCAAGTGGCCACTGCTTTTATTTTATACCTAAATCTAAATGCCAAACTTCACAGTCCATATACAAGGAATCCCATTTCCCTTTTATTAATTATTTATTTCTGTTGTTCACTACATTGAATTTTGTTTAGGTGGTGGTAAATGTATGGTGATAAAGCTATTAACAACAATTCATTAACCTTGAAGCAGATGCAAGAAGCTTAATGCACCTGCTGAGGGGTTCAACTTCAAAATCTACTACCAGTACCACCCCCAAGAAATTCAGAGTGACAAAGCATTTTAACTTGGCTTCGTTGATACTTGAGAGAGAAACTATGGATGCTTCCAACACTCAGCCATATGTTAGTTCTCCATTTACTCTGCCACCTTATGAATCACTACCTCCGTATCCCTTGCCTGAAAACTCCCCTCCGTACTGCATTTACCCACCAAATACCCCTCAAACACAAACACCTCCCGGTACAATTCCATCCCCCCCTTCCCCCTTCTATTATCTACCTCCTGTTCTTCCCATTCCAAGCCCCCCTCAATCCGTCCCTTTGGTACCAAATCCACCCCAAACTGTACCCAGTCCAACCATTTCCATTCCAAGCCCACCTTATTACGAGCCTACCCCACCCACTGGGTCCATTCCAAGCCCACCTTATTACGAGCCTACTCCACCCACTGGGTCCATTCCAAGCCCACCTTATGGGTCTATTCCAAACCCACCAATTGGGTTTGTCCCAAGCCCACCTACTGGGTTCGGCCCAAGGCCACCTACTTTTCTACCACCCATTGTGTTTCCTCCCCCTACGGTGCCACCACCTCCAAAGGTAAACCCCACCCAGGCCCTGTGGTGTGTTGCCAAGCCCTCGGTGCCAGAACCAATCATTCAAGAAGCTATGAACTATGCATGTGGGTCGGGTGCAGACTGCGATTCCATTCAACCCAGTGGATCCTGCTTTGAGCCCGATACCATATTTGCACATGCTTCCTACGCTTTCAACAGTTACTGGCAGAGGACCAAAGTGGCTGGTGGAACTTGCTCCTTTGGAGGGACAGCCATTCTAGTTACGGTTGATCCAAGTAAATAACACCAGTACCACTTCTTTATATAGATTTTCTATTAGAGATAACTATTTAGTTTCATAAAACATTGTTTTGATCGCAGGCTATGACGGTTGCCATTTCCTCTACTTCTGATGAGATGGTCAGTACTGGGACATCACCAACAAGAGTAGATATCAAGCTTAGAAGAAACGAAATTAAACACATGTTTTTTTAATTGAAATAAATCGTGCATAAATTTTGTACTTACTATACAGATTTTGTTAGTTGGGAGTCGGGAATTTATGTTCGTCTTGGTGTTTAGATTAACATTTTCCATCATGCACACGAAGGATCCGCCTGCCTTTCATGATGTAAAAAGATGCTTCATTACTTGATTATGTATGAAGCCGCCTAAGTTCAAATGAAAGCTCTTAAAACGTTTTGCTTTTCAATGGTAAAAGAACTCGCCGCCATGAAACGTCAAAAGCGCATCACACAACAATTTTGCAGATTGACTTGGGCATATTATATTTAGACACGCAACATATATTCCCTTTTAGATACGTTATCTATTATAAATTCTTAAGCATATTTGCAACTGCGTCACAGCATCAAATCAAAGTTAATTAATCAATTAATGAAGCACTTGACTAAGTCAAATATTCATTCATATATTAATTTACATCCTTTTCTAGATTTGGTATCTGTCAAACCCCACTTATCCACATGTTTTCTCTATTCTGTTTGCAAGTACATGGCCTGATTTGCTGGATCCTCGCTGGAAACCTCATCTACAACCCACCAAAGTGGACACCTGTACAGTAAGCGGTGAAGCTTGTTAGATAGCACTAGCACAGTACAAGTATAAACGCGTAAATATAATTTATTATCTGACAGAGTTGCACAATGTATTGAATAAGATCTGACTAAGCTTCTGAATGAAAGGTCTGACACGTTGTCTTGAATAAGAGATTGAATCACGTGAAATCCTCTTTATGGTTCAATTGGTTAGTTTTCTCAAGACTTGCTCCTGTAAGTTTCATATTCGAATGTGAGTTGTTATTTTCTTGGATATCAATTGCCCCCAAGTTTTAGTTACAGACTTAGCAACTGAAACTTTTCAGACCTTTTAGAAGGACGTAACATATTTTAAAGGAAATGAACAGAACTTTTAAGATAAAAAAAGGATGAGACACTGATCACTCAAGGAGTATATGAAAGGTCTTCAGCAAAAAATGTGTTGCATGAAAAGATGTCTTATAATCCTAATAGCCTTTAGGCATACAATCAATTGTAATAGAAAGTAACGCTTCAATTCCTGACAACATGTCAACTATTTAGCAAAAAAAGAAGGGGAAAACTGTTGCGTAACATGGGAAAGTGGAAAGGTCTCTGAAGCCTGACTCTGCCCGTACCACTGATTAGAGCCATCGAGGAGTTCATAAATAGTTTTTTCTTCACTGTTTCTAGAGTCTTTGCTTCTTTTTTTGTAGTTTTAAGTCATGCGCCTCTGGTTATGAAAAAGAGGACTTAAAAGTCCAAAGTAGTGATAACTCGATTAGAAGGGGTGAGGATGGAGGTTGTTGAATTTATTATTCCTTCTATTAAATCATGACAAAGTTTGAGTGGCTAAAATCAAATCTATTGATCTGAAAGGGGTAACTGACTATTTTGTCATCCCAACTTACATCACTAACTGCCTGTATGATTGCTATCTCCGGTAGCTGGAGACGGAACGGAACAGAATCTCCGGAGACGGAACGGAACAAAAAATGGTAACAGTGAGTTGTTTGGTTATGGTGAACAGAACAGAGAAAATTGTCTCCGTCTTGAGGACAGAATGTGTTTGGTTACAGGGGGCAGAACGAAAAAATAGTGCAAATGACAAATATGCCCCTGATCTTTAATATGATTAGAAATATGTAATTTATTGATAC
>JAOTAX010000002.1:20107968-20119225 GCA_025629825.1 Erythroxylum guanchezii | reverse complement strand
AAAAGTTTTTGTCTTTCATTTTTGAGAGGAACAAAAATTTTTGTCCCCGTCATCCGGAGACGGTGGACAAAAAATTGAAGACAGCAACCAAACATCATCGGAGACAGAATTATTTTGTCCTGTTATCTGTCCCCGTCTCCGAGGACATCAACCATACAGGGGGTAAAAGACGCCCTGAATGTCTAAGTGTGTACTTACATTGTCAAACTCAAGGAGATCAGTGCATATTATAATAGCTTTAAGTATACATTGAGGCTCCTTTTGATCAAGTTTTGTTCCAGAGTTTTAGAGGTAATTGGTTCAGCTATAGGATAAATTCCTCATTCCAACGTGTCTTTCTTGTTTACATGGAATTTTTCTTGCTGGATTATCTCACCATATTCCCTCTTTCTCCTTTATCCCCTACTGCCTAGGACGATCACTGGGATTTCTCCGAGGAGCATCCTCTCTTTTTTAAGGCATAAATCATTGTGCTCGTTCCCAGATCTCTCCAAAGTATACATCTTTTTCTATTAGGAACGACATCGACATTGGTTGATAATGTTGCATGTCTTTTTCAAAGGTTACGGTCGTTATAACAAATTTCAAACTCAACACTTATATAGGCTCCACTTTAAACCTCTAGGTATAGAATGTTGAAGGGTCTCCCCTATTCCTGTACCACATGAAAGAGGATAAAAAGTGTCCCTATGTCTCCTTTTTTTATTGGATAAATAAACATCGAACTTGGACTTGAGCCACCCAAAGCTTGAAATTAGCCACCTTAGGATAATTTTATACCAATCCCACGTGGATCCTACTAAAGTTTGAGAAAAATAACTCACATTTTTAGACTTTTAAGGCTGCTTACAAACTCGCCGTCTCCTTAATACCATTACAAGAAAACAACACAATTTGCGACGATTGAAAAACGTCACAGAATCTCAAAAAACGTCGCAGAATACAATTTGCGATATTTTAAAAAACATCATAAATAATGTCACTAAATGTGGTGTAGGAAAAGGTTTATGCAACGTTTCCCATAAAACTTCACGAAAAATGCTGACATTCTGTGACATTTTTAAAAACGTCACAGAAAGATTGTTCTTTCGGCGACGTTTTAGAAAAGTCACGGAAAGTCACATTCAGCAACATATTTAGAAACGTCACAGAAAATCACATTCCGCAACGTTTTTAAGACGTTGCGGAATGCTTTTTGTGACGTTTATACAAAAACGTCGCAGATAGTTGTATTATTTTTTTTCCATTTTTCGAAAATCATTTTAATTTTAATAATTATTTTTTAAAATGCAAAATTTTTTAAATCTTATTTGTTTAATAACTATTCAATATTATTTATGAATTTTATTTATTTAATAATTATTCAATTTTTTAGTGTATCATTAATTTTAATAATTATTCATGTATCACAAGAATTTCATACATGTAGACAGTGTATTATTTAATTGCAATTCGCAAACATGTCATAATACGCTAATTAATACACTAACAAATATTATGTGTAGAACACAAAAGTTCTAAGAGCTTTTTTTGTTGTTCAAATTCAATTCTTTGTTGTCCAATTTCGGTAGTTAGTCGATCTTGCATTTGTTCAACTTTTTTATTCAATTCATCGACTTAAGACTATAACTCTTGATTAACCTTTTTCGACTCCTCTAGTTCATCTCGAAGTCTCTTTCTGACCGAAGTCTTTCCTTGTGGTCGAGGCCTAACTCCTATGCCAATTGTTCCACCCGAATTAAGAAAATAAAGCTCGTTAAAGAGAGTGACAAGATACCTGAAAATAAATCTTCAGAATCAGAGAGTATTCCTTAACAAAAAGATTAAGAATATATAATAGGCGTACCATTCAGGAAGATTCTTGCCTTCAAGAATTGGTCTCTGCCAGGCTTCTACCTGGGCTTCCCAATGTTGATGCAATCTTCAAGAATTATTGCAATCTTACGGATCCCAATATGTCTAAATGGTATAGAGAGGTTTTCTCATAAAACATCTTGTCGTTCTGGAGCCATTTCTGTCACCCATAACATAGGATTTGGTGTCTGAAGCATCCATGTGGCAACAACAGCAGTATAGCGGGTCTTAAAGAAAACAAAAGCTGAAGGACACTCCTGAATCATAAGTAACAGAAGTTCAGGAAAACAAGTAAAATTAATATCAATGTAGACTAGTCAAAAAATGTAAGAAGCTTTCAAAGGCCCATATTGAGAAGCAATTTCCAAACCAAACACAAGATGAGAAACAGTATGAGAAAATGAAAAAAGAATGAATCTTATGAATCATCAATAACGATAAAAAACCAACAAACTAGAATAAGCTTGTTTTCAAGATTTTTACATTATCTCGTGATGCCAGACTCAAATCAGTAAAGCTAACACTACTGCTAGCACTTCCAGATTCATTAGAAAAAACTTTGAAAGAAGAAGTACTTCCTACACACAAACAACGTGGCCCTGTATCTAACCCATCCATAGGAACAATCTTAATCAAGTGGCAAACTTTTTCAGCATCCCTATGCAAGGAAAACAACGTACCAAAAATGTTAAAACAGAAATTGACATACGATATATATGCAAAAAAATAGCATGGCATTATTCAAGCAAGTCTAAATTAGGGGGATGGAAAAAGAAAGAGGCCCAGAACGGTTCAATTTACAATGTTAAGCACTCACTTACAATGTTAAGCACCTCATAATTTCCAGTCTACAGAGACATTTAGGAAAATGTGTTCATACAGAAAACATCCATGAATTAGCAACTGTGTGGTTGGTACAATATATTAACAAAAGTGGAAAAAAGTGAGTAATTTTAATAGCAGTAGACTCTATTTACTTGCATTTAACAAATGACGCAAAAATGTTTTTCCCAATTGTTAACTAAATTTCAGAAACTACTATTAAATCATTTGAACATTATCATTGAAAAACAATAACAAACTCCTATCCAAGCCATTCCATAAGAAATCGTAGTATACAACAAAGTGTGAAAGGACTCACTTGATGCTGAGATCAATATGCTCCTAAATACCAAACTTAAAGCATCCAGTTTCATTGAAGTTCCTCCTCAAGAGCTCGTACTCTTTAACCTTCAAACCACTCTCTAGCAACTGCTTAGCCTTCTCACCCTTTACAGTCACATAACAAGCTATCTTCTCATGACGCCTAATACTAAAGGACCTCACAGTGTACCTAGCTACTCAAATACAAATAATAAACAAACCCATATAGAAATAATTTTTAAGTGAAAATCGCAATGATACCCTTGGAGAAGACTGGGGTCTGACCGCTGAGTTGCTCTAGCACCTAGTAGCAAAACCCAAATCAGATCCAACATAAACAAATCCAGGAATGAAACAAATAAACATATGAGTAAAGTCGAAACCTTAGCAGCACGAGTGAGACGATCTTCGCTTTCTCTGACGGAGATGTTGAGAATGAGCCTTTGGACTTTGATTTATCTCATTGGGTTGGACAGCTTCTTCTCGGAAGCCTGAGGAAACATAAAGATACGTCACATTCAATACAAACAAGTATATACAATAAAGGAGAGAGTTGAGAGACGGGGTAAAAACCATGGTTGTGGGATGGAAAATTGGATGGTTGAGTTGTCGAAAGAGTGGAGGCTTTTGTATTTAAGAGAAATGATTTATGTAAGGGTTAGGGTTTTGCATAATGTTACGTTCCGTGGAAAGTGTTACAAATCAGTGACGTTTTATACAACAAAACGTCACAGTTTCTATTTCATGACGTTTTAATAAAAAAAACGTCACAAAAAGTGTTACAAAAATGTCAAGAAAAATTCTAAAAACATCACGAAAAGTCTTCACATTTAGCGACGTTTTATCAATAAAACGTTGTGGATTGTGTTGTTTTCTTGTAGTGTACCTAACTACGTTACTGAGGTTTGATGTACCATTATATGTTTTTCCTCTGAAGATGTTATTGAAAACCTGCCTAGGATGTTGTTACTCTTTCTTATGGTCTATCTATCACTCCTAAGATGCCTTTCTGTTGACAGTATTATGAGAATTTCAAGCCGATTTAAGGAACTTCTCACTGTTAGTGAAGAACATCCATAAGCTCTTTGAATTATTCTTATAGATAAAAAGGCCCATATCAGCCCTTTAAATTGATTATAGTCTCTTTCTAGTTGTTGAGCACCTATTTTTAGAAAGCTTCCTATGAGAGATTCTTTAGAAATCCTTATCTTAATGTTGGCTTTTCGAAAATATTCTAATAAATGGTTTCAATTGATGACAAAGTCTTTAATCCATATATCTGAAGTCTTCTCATATTTATGTTTGTTAGGTTCTTTATCAAGGTCTCGCAAAATAGTATAGAGGTTGTTCTAGTATTAGCACATTGATGATAAAGTTAGTTTCTATTTGAATAAGTTAAGAAAATATCGTAGGTATTTTTAGGTTACATAAAATTCAAGTGTCTTACCTCCTTCCCTTTCATTCTCATTTTTATTTACTTAGTATGTGTGGGTAGAGGTTAATGAGATATTCTTTCACGTGTTCAAATTTTAGACCCTAAGCATGGAAAAATAACATAAGATGGTGTGGTGTGAGAGTGTAGTCATGTCACAAATAGGGATGGTAGTCTAGGTCCGACCAAATTCGGATTAACTGGGCTCGGACTGCTCAGGCCTGGCTCAGCTTGAGGCCTGACAGCCAAACTCAAAATAAAATGATGTTGTTTTGAAAATTATTTTAAAAACATTAAGTTAGGTTGGCTCAGTCAGGCTCGAGCTTGAGCCCTGCCCTCCCATGGCCCAGTTGAACCTGATCTGGAGCTAGGCAACCCCAGGCCTGGTTGGGCCTCGAGCCTTGCCACCCCTGGTCATAAAGAACCATAAATAATATATATGAAATGTTCAACCTAAGATGACACTCATTAAATATTTTTATCAAGTTTATCTATATGAATTGATGGGGACGTGCCAAGTGAGTGGGTTATTCGTTCATGTATATAAACTCTTTGCAATTATTTATGTGCCTTGATCATATATACAAGTTTACTATTATTACAATTATTTAAAGGGGTTCCCTTAAATTGAAATGACATAACTAAACAAAAAGTATTTATTTAATTTGTTAATTTTGTCCTTAAGCAACACTCTAACATGGAGACGTGATAGTTCAAAGGAGTATTCTACATTCAATATTTCGTTTTTTTAGGTGAGTGATAATTTATTATAAAATTTTGAGAGAGATACAAATACGAGTATAGTAGCCCAATGCTATCAATATCATACCATATCTCAGCCTCAAAGAACCTACACATGTTCAGATATAACAAAATCATAAGCAGTGGCAAGTCAATTAGAAGGGGTGAGCATGGAGGTTATTGAATTATCATTCCTTATATGTGTTAATGATAAAGTTCGAGTGGCTAAAATCAAATTTGTTGATCTAAAAAAGGTAAGGGTCGATTTTGTCATCCCAACTTACATCAATATAAGATGCCCTTGAATGACTAAGTGGACTTATATTTTCAAACTCTAGGTAGATCAATGCATAATATGATGGCTTTAAGTACATATTAACGCTCCTTTTGATCGAGTTTTGTTAAAGAGTTTTAGAGGTGATTGGTTTAACTATAGCATCAATTCCTCATTTCAAGGTGTCTTTTCTTCTTTACATGGAAATTTTCTTGTTAGATTATCCCACTATATTCCCTCTTTCTCCTTTATACCCTACTACCTTGGACGATCATTGAGCTTTTTTCGAGGAGCATTCTCTCTTTTTTAAGGCAATAAATCATTGTGCTCATTCATAGACCTCTCTAAATTATACATATTTTCTATTAGGAACAACATCTACATTGGTTGATAATGTTGCATGCCTTTTTCAAAGGTTAAGGTCATTATAACAACATTCAAACCCAACACTTATATAGCCTCCATGTTAAACCTCTAGGTATAATGTTAAAGCCTATTCCTATTCCTGTACCATATGAAAGAGGGTAAAAGAGTCTGTATGTCTCCTTTTATTATTGGAGAAATAAACATCAAACTTGGATTTGAGCTACCAAAAGCTTGAAATTTACCCTGTTAGAACAATTTTATACCAATCCCACGTGGTTCCTACTAAAGTTTGAGAAAAAGAACTTACATTTTTAGACGTTTAAGGCTACTTACAAACTCGTCATCTCCTTATACCTAACTATGTTAGTTAGGTTTGATTTACCATTATATGATTTTTCCTCTAAAGATATTTTTATTGAAAAACTCTTGAGGATGTTGTTACTCCTTCTGTTGGTCTATCTATCACTCCTAAGATGCCTTCTTGTTGATGGTATTTTGAGGATGCTGCCACTCTTTAATTCGGTTAAAGAACTTTTCGCTGTTGGTGAAGAACATCCATAGGCTCCTTAAATTATTCTTATAGATTAAAAAAGAATATGGCCCACTTTAGATTGATTATACTCTCTTTCAAGTTATTGAACACCTATTTTTAGTAATCTTCCTATGGTAGCTTTTTCATAAGTCCTTATATCAACTTTGGCTTTTCAAAAATATTCTCACAAATAGTGTTAATTGATGTTGAAGTCTTTCATCTATGTATCTCAAGTCTTCCCATATTTAAGTTCATTAGGTTCTTTGTCGAGGTCTTGCAAAATACTATAGAGGTTGATCTACTATTAGCACATTGATGATAAAGTTAGTTTCTATTTGAATAAGTTAAGAAATATCATAGATATTTTTAGGTTGCACAAAGTTCAAGTATCTTGCCTCCTTTCCTTTCATTCTCATTTATATTTACTTGGTATGTTTGGGTTGAGATCAATGAGAAATTCTTTCACGTGTTAAAATTTTAGACCCTAAGTATGGAAAAATCTCGTAAAATGGTGAGGTGTGAGAGTGTAGGCATGTCACAAAAAACTATGAATAATATATATTAAATGTTCATCCTAAGATGACACTCATTAAATATTTTTGTCAAGTTTATCTATATGAATTGATCGGTTTATGCCAAGTGAGTGGGTTATTCTTTCATATATATAAACCCTTTTCAATTATTTATGTGTCTTGTTCATATATACAAGTTTACTATGATTACAATTCTTTAAGGGGATTCCCTTAAATTAAAGTGACATAATTAAACAAAAAAATCAAATTTATTAAATTGTACCTTAAACAACACTCCAACATGAAGACATAATACTCTAAAGGAGTATTCTACATTCAATATTTCATATTTTTGTAGGTCAGGGACAATTTATTATAAAATTTTGAGATAAATATAAATAAGAGATATAGTAGCCTAATGCTATCAATATCATACCATAAGTCTTAAAGAACCTACACATGTTCAGATATAAACAAAAATCACAAGTAGTGGCAAGTCAATTAGATGGGGTGAGGATGGAGGATGTTGAATTATCATTCCTTATGTTGAGTCAACGACTAAATTTAGTGGCTAAAATTAAATCTATTGATCGAAAAGGGGTACGGGCCAATTTTTTCATCCCAACTTACATCAATATAAGATGCCCTTGAATGTCTCCGTGGACGTACATTGTCAAACTTAGGGAAATCAGTGCATATTATGATGGTTTTAAGTATATATTGAGGCTCATTTTTTAATGAGTTTTGTTTGAGAGTTTTAGAGGTGACAGGTTTGGCTATAAGATAACTTCCTCATTTCAATTTACCATTTCTTCTTTACATGGAATTTTTCTTGCTAGATTATCTTACTATATTTCCTCTTTCTCCTTTATCCCCCATTACCTAGGACGATCTCTGAGCCTTCTCTAAGGAGCATTCTTTCTTTTTCAAGGTAATAAATCATTTTGCTCGTTCTTAAACATATCCGAAGTATACATCTTTTTTATTAGGAACAAATCTGCATTAGTTCATAATGTTGCATGCCTTTTTCAAAGGTTATAGTCGTTATAACAAAATTCAAACTCATCACTTATGTAGCCTCTGCATTAAACCTCTAAGTATAATGTTGAAGGCTCTCTCTTATTCTTGTACCATATGAAAGAGGGTACAAGAGTCCCTATGTCTCCTTTTGTTATTGGAGAGATGAGTATCGAACTTGAATTTGAGCTACCCAAAGCTTGAAATGGACCCCCTTATAGCAATTTTTTGCTAATCTCACATGGTTCCTCCTAAAGTTGAGGATAAGGGCTTACATTTTAAGACATTTAAGGCCACTTGCAAACCCATCATCTCCTTTTGCCTAACTACGATAGTAAGATTTGATGTACCAATATATGTTTTTCCTCTAAAGATGTTATTGAAAACCTCCAGAGGATGTTGTTACTCCTTTTATTGGTTCTTCTATCACTCTTAGGATGCCTTGTTGTTGACGGTATTTAAAGGATGTCACCAGTCTTTATGTCAATTAAGGGGCCTCTAGCTGTTGGTAAAGAACATCTACAACCTCCATGAATTATTCTTATAGACAAAAAATTTGGTCCATGTCAACCCTTTAGATTGATTATAATCTGTTTCTAGTTGTTGAGCACCTATTTTCAATAATCTTCCTATAGTAGATTCTTCAGAAATCCTCATCTTAGCTTTATCTTTTTGAAATTATTCTAACAAATGGTGTTAATTGATGTCAAAGTATTTTGTCCATATATTTCAGGTCTTCTCATTAAGTTGAGGTTAGTGAGATATTCTTTCATGTGTTCAAATTTTAGACCCCAAGTATAGGAAAATCTTATAAAATGGTGGAGTGTAGGCATGTTGATAAGCTCTTATCTTGACATATTATTTGATATCATCTCGTTTTTTTAAGATTTATTTTGGTGGTTAAATATAGAAATTAATGTTTGTTTTATTTTAGGAGATGAAAAGTAGAGATTGCATTGAATTGAGAATTTATTGATTATAATGACAAATTTTGGATACAGTGAAAAGATTAATGCAGTGGATAAGGTTGATCACTTAAAGAGTTGAAGTTTAATTGGGAAACTTCTTCTTATCCTTATCATATAGGAGTTTGAATTTAATTTTTTTTAGATAGATATCTTTAAAAGTTAGAGTTAGATTAGGATTAGATTAGAAAATCCTATAAAAGGGACGTTCTTCACAAAAAAAGGTTATCTCTTCATTCGTTTTTAGCAATTCTTTATATTTCTTCTATTTTTGTTATTGGAGCAAAAGCCATGTGTGGTTAAACTAAATCTTTCTGATTCAACAGGATTCGATATTTTAGTTATAACTTTGTGAGGTTGTGTTTCAAACTTTTATTCATGTTTTAATTCAAGTATTTCTTGTTTTGAGTTCTCATATTTCATGAATAATTAATATTCTATTAATATGATGATTTAATTTGATATTGATTATTCTATAATTGTCTAGGAATTTAATGATTTGTAATTTTCATGAAGGATTGGTATAAGTAGCAAATAGATTATTTATGAATTTCCATATTTAACTTATGATAAACAAGAAAACTAAATTGAGTAGTTGCAGCTATCTCGATTATTTAATTTAGGGTTAGTCTTTTTCACGGAACTTATTGCTATCATTTATTCGATATGGAATGTTATTATAACCGGTCAATAGATGATAAGTTTTGGTTTGGATGATAGGTTTGAACCAATTAATTTAGGAAAACTTGAGACTTATTACAACAATCCTAATATGTTTTGGACTAACTGCTTGAATAGTTTCTTTTTATACCAATGATTAATGTTACAATTACATGAGATCTTTCCCTTAAATTGGAGTTTGGTAGTCTTGACTTTTTCATATTTAAATTCAGTTGATTTAATTTATTTTAGTATTAATTTTAGTTAATCAGTTATTTAATCAAACCCCCTATTTACTTTTATTACTTGAAATTAAAAAGCTAGTGTTTAGTTCTTTAGCGATTCAACCTGGTTCTATGACTACTTCAAAAGTTTGAAGAATCGGAATTAGTTTGGGGGCTTTGACAACCTTACTAAAATATGGCGCTGTTGTCGGGAACTATTTTAAGTTTCTTAGTTTCTTTGCATTTTTATTTTTACAGTTACTACTAACCTCTTATCTTGTATGACTCGCGCTTCTCAGACAGATAAATTGTAATATAATCTAGAAATTGAGAAGACAACACGTCATTTGAGAAAAGAGACTAAGCAAGGAAGTGGACATTCATCTTCAGACGTGAAAGTTGAAGTATATCTAACAATTAGTGAAGACTCTAATTTTCAAGAAGCGGACGAAAAGATGGAAAAATCTTAACCTAGAACGTTGAGGGAGTTAGCGGCACCGAATTTGATTTAACAACCTTTATGCATTCAATTTCCAAATGTTGAGGTAGATTTCAAATTAAAATCTGGTTTGATTCACTTACTGGCTAGTTTTTCGGTCTTGCAGGTGAAGATCCGTATAAACATCATAAGGAATTTCATGTTGTTTGCTCTGGAATGAAGCCATAAGGGGTGATAGAAGAGCAAATTAATCTCATGGCCTTTCCATTCTCATTGAAAGATAAGGAAAAGGATTGGCTATACTATCTTCCCCTTAGCTCAGTGACAACATGGAATGAAAAGAAAAGAATGTTTCTGGAGAAGTTCTTTTCTGCATCAAAAGTGGTGAATATCAGAAAGGAGATATATGTGCCAAGACAAATTACAGGAGAAACATTATATGAATATTGGGAAAAGTTTAAGGAGTTATATGCCAATTGTCCACATCATCAAATTCTCGATCAACTTTTGATTCAATACTTTTATGAAGGACTATTATCAATGGATTGAAGTATGGTCGATGCAACCAATGAAGGAGCCTTGGTAAACAAAACACCTGAGGCGGCTAGACAATTGATATCAATTATGGCAAAAAATTCTCAACAGTTTGGGACAAGAATGGATGGAGCTATTAAGCGTGTGAATGAGGTAAGTAACATGCACCTTGAGGATAAAATTTCTGATTTAACCACTCTAGTTCATCAAATGGCTATAGGTCAATTGTAATCTACAAAAGTTTGCAGAATATGCTCATTATCTGGACATCCTATGGATATGTTCCCTACATTGGAACAAGACTCTCTTCAAGAAGCTAACGCAATAGGGGGCTTTCCTGGTCAACCTTAACAAAAGTATTCCTTACTCCAATTACTACAATCTAGGATGGAGGGATCATCCAAGCTTAAGCTATGGAAATTGTTAGACCCCGAACTTTTCTTGGAAGTTAGAAATATTAAATGAAAATTTTTAGTGATTAGTCATGGGTAAAGAAAAGGAGAATTTTGAATTTGAAAAGAAGACAAGATTAAGTTAGTGAATGTAGTAAATTGATGATGAGTG
>JAOTAX010000002.1:20070352-20102622 GCA_025629825.1 Erythroxylum guanchezii | reverse complement strand
CTTGACTCTTCTTTTTCTTTGCACACAAATAAGTCACCATAAGTTTCCTCATTTAATGCCACTTTATAATTCAAAAATTCCAAGAACTTCAGGGTCCAACACAAATACTTAGAAAAATACACACTAATGCACAACTATCAGCATGCTAAACCAAAATGGGAACCCCAAAGAAGACTTAATCCAACAATGAAGGATATGGTAATGAAAGAAATTTTAAAACTTTTGGATGCAGGTATAATTTATCCAATCTCAGACAATGAATGGGTAAGTCCAATGCATGTTGTGCCCAAGAAAATTGGTATGAGAGTGATACAAAACTAGAATGATGAATTGGTACCAATAAGGGTATAAATTAGGTGTCGAATGTACATAGACTTTAGAAAGCTTAATTTAGCAATTAGAAAGGACCATCTTTCGTTACCCCATGTGGAGCAAATGTGAGAAAGACTTGCTGGTAAATCATGTTTCTACTTTTTAGATGGTTTTACAGTTACTATCAAATAGCAATTGCTCATGGGATCAAGAAAAGACTATATTCACGTGTCCCTTTGGAACGTATGCTTTTAGATGAATTCCATTCGGTCTTTATAATGCTCCAGGTATGTTCCAAAGATGCATGATGAGTATATTTTCTAAGTATATTGAGAATTGCATTGAAGTTTTCATGGATAATTTCATTGTTTATGTAGATTCATTTGATGATTGTTTAAATCATTTATCTAAGGTTCTTAAATGATGCATTGAGATAAGTTTGGCCTAAAATTATGAAAAAGTCACTTTATGGTAGATCAAGGCATTGTTTTAGGACATGTGATTTCATCCAGGGTTATAGAAGTTGATATTTAATTGTAAACTTACCTTATCCTACAAATATTAGGGAAGTTCGATCTTTTCTTAGATAAGCAGGATTTTACCACAAGTTCATTAAAGATTTTTCCAAGATTGCAATACCTTTATCAAAGTTCCTACAAAAAGAGGTTCCATTTGACTTTGGGAAGGACTGCAAGGAAGGTTTTGAAAAACTTAAAGCACTACTAACAAGTATGCCTATTATTTAGCCACCAAATTGGGATCTTCCATCTGAGATCATAAGTGATGCTAGCAATTATATACTAGGAGCTGTTTTAGGCCAAAGGATTAAGACAAGAAGTCATGTTATCTTCTATGCTTTTAGAACATTGGATGCTGCATAGTGTAATTATTCTATAACTGAGAAAAAGCTTTTAACAATTGTTTTTGCTTTAGATAAATTCAAATCTTATCTATTTGGCTCTAAAGTTATTGTTTACTCTGATGATGCAGCATTAAAATATCTTCTGGCAAAGAAGGAGTTCAAACCAAGCTTGATACGATGGATTCTACTACTTCAAGAGTTTGATTTGATAATAAAGGATCGAAAAGGTGCGAAAAATTTAGTAGCAGGTCACTTTAGCAGATTAGTAAGAGATGAAGATAGTTTACCTATTTTTGAAACTTTTCCTGATGAGAAATTGTTCCAAACGAAAAGTATGGGTCCATGGTACGCTGACTTGGTTAATTATTTAGTTACTGAAACTTTACCTTATTACATTAGTAAGTCTATGAAGGAAAAGATAAGAAATGAGGCAAAATATTATGTGTGGGATGAACCATTCTTATGGAAGTTTTGCTCTGATCAAATTATAAGGAGTTGTGTGCCAGAAAATGAACAAAATTCTGTCTTAGCTTTTTGTTATAAATATGCATGTAGTGGTCACTTTGGGCCTAAAAGAACTACTAGGAAAGTTTTCTGTCTTAGCTTTTTGTTATAAATATGCATGTAGTGGTCACTTTCAACCAAAGTATGCGTGAATGTTATGCATAAACTAATGCTAGATTACGTGATATAATAGGACAAGATTGGGGGATTTGTTTGCTTACGTCAATAGTAAACAAGAAAAGAAAGAAGAAGACGTGATTTAAGTTCAAAAAATTAAAATAAAGCTGGAAGTTTTCAAGAAAGAAATTTGCTAGGAAATTTTAAGTAAAAAGTTCATATTAATTAAAGACCAATTGCAAAGGTTTTCAGTAAATCCTTAGGTTGTTTTTAATTATTGAAAGCGAATTATTTCTAATATTGGAAAATTAGGGTTCATCAAGCAAAGATAGATGCATTCAAAACAAGCTTGACATGCAAAATCTTCCCATTAATGCATTAATCCAAAACTAGCATGAACAACACAATAACAAGAGCATTAAGATCAAAATCAAGTCTGCCGAACCTAAGTTAATTTTCAAGAAAGCCAACATGCATAAAATTAACCTATGTCTTGATCTAACTAATTAAAACCAACATACAAGATTCAATTTTAATTAGTTACTGCTACTTAACCTAATCAATTTATTGTCCAACAATTAAATTAATCAGATAGCATACAAATTTCCATGCATAATTCACATGCATAATTCGACAATCATGTCCAGATCAAGAGCACAAATTTCCAATTATAGATTCATCAATTATATACGCATGCTTCTTATAAAAACAACCGGGAATTTAACTAATAGCATTAACAATTGGAAAAGAGAATTTAGTTCATGATTTTAATTAAAACAAACTTAAAAATCATCATAGAAAACATAGTGCAGAATTCAGGTATAAAAAGAAGAAGAGAAGAAAATAAAACTAGGGTTCTACCTAGAGAGAGAAAGAGAACGTAGAAGAGAGAAAGAAAAGAAAAGAGATTCAAGTTCAAAGAAAAGAGAGAAAATGTGAACACCCTCTCACAACTAATGTTAAAGGACCCTATTTACATTGGAGGAGGTATGGTCATAAAATCCTTGTAGGAGAGGATTTCTTTTCTAAGTAGAAGTAGGTCTTTCTTTCTTTATAGAAGAGGATTCCTTTTCCAAGTAGAAGTAGGTCTTTCTTTCCTTGTAGAAGAGGATTTCTTTTCCAAGTAGAATTAGGTCATTCTTTCCTTTTAGAATTAGGATCTTCTAGAAGCTTCCCTGTATGTCAGACACACTTCCTAAGGCTTAAGCGACAGTCCACGCGTGCTTTCATGTAGGCGCCATGTGTCCCAAGATGCTGACGTGGCAGGTGACGTGGCATGCTGACCAGATGCCAAGTGTCATCCACATGTACCAATCAGGTGCTGCCAGCTTATCAATTCTCCTAAAAAGTAGGGATCTTCATTTCTCCCAATCTACATATCCCCTGACTGTCTGAATTGTTCTTGGATCCATTTCTCGCAGTGGCGAACAAGAATCTTCCGAAATGTAGAAATCCTAGTTAAAGTAGGATTCCTTGTCTGAGTAGGATTCCTAACCCTAAAATTTCACCATCCCTTTCCAGGTTTAGCTCCTGATTCTCGTTTTGCTAGATTTTCTCCAAAGTAGGAAATCCTAGTTGCATTAGGATTTGGGGAATCCTAATTCTAATAGGATTAGGATTTCTGCAACTTTGGTCACCTTGGGGTATTTCGACCTCCTTATTCTAAAAATGACATCCAAAAGTCCTAAATCTCCCTCCTTAGCATAATTTTCCTCGCTTGATGCTTAAAACCACTTTAAATGATAAAATCAATGTAAGTCACGTGATTTAGACATCAAATGAGAATAAAAACTAAGTGTAAAAGTATAAAAAGATAAGAAAATATGACTGCATCAATCTTTTGTTGTGTGTCATCAAACATAGCTTCTCTATACTAGAACTTACTTTTGAATATGTGTTGAGACCACATTTTTGATGAATTTGTGTATAAAGATGATGAGAGCACTTACGATAACCATTTTTTGACCTGAACAAACCTAGCTCACTTTTTACCACAGAAAACCAATTTGAGTTCTTACATAATAACCTTGTTACAAGCTGAATTTATCCTTTTTGTTATTGATATCCTTAATAATTTTGAACCCCTAAATTGAAGGAATTGTATCTAACTTATTTGCATAGGATTTTGACTATTTCCTTTAAAAGTTAATTAGATTATTCGAGTTGCATTGTTTTGATTTTTTATAGAATGGAGGAGAAGTAAAGAAACAAAATCTCCTCTTTGATATTTTTGTTTTAAAAAAAAGAAAAAAGAAAAAAAGGGAAAGAAAAGACAAAGTGATTGAAAGATATGTCATTTGAACCAAGTGAATTTTGATTTAAGTTGAAGCTTGTATGGATAAGTTTGTATGATTCCCTTCAATTTATTTAGCCAAAAAGTTCCTTTTGTCATACCTTACCTAAGCCATGTTACAACCCTTATAAAGCCCCTTTGATTTATATATTAGGTTCATTTTGTTTAGTGGTGGAGATATGATTCTTGAGCAAGCTTATGGAAATAACTTGCTATGTTTTGATTTGAGAGCTTAATGAACCTTAAATACTTTGAGCGTATAGAGTGAAATCCTTGTAGGGGTGTCAAGTCTTGTTCATTTAATTTTGATGGAATTGATAAGATATTGTATTTTAACAATGTGTCCTGTGAGTGCTATTCTCTCGATTGTTATTTTATCTTAACCCTTAAATGTGAATTAGCTTTTGGTTATTTTTGGATGACATGAAAAGAGACGAGAGGTTATTGTGAAGATGACTATTGTATTGAATTGATGTATGTTTGAGGACAAGTATGAGTCTGGTGTGGGGGAATTTGATAAGATTTTATCTTGACATATTATTTGATATTATCTCCTTTATGTTAGAATTATTTGGTGCTTAAATATGGAAATTAATGTTTGCTTTGTTTTAGGAAATGAAAAGTGCAGTTTGCATTGAATTGGGACTCTATTGATGATAATGACAAATTTTGGATAAAGTGAAGAGATTGATGCAGTGGATAAGGTTGATCACTTGAAGAGATGGAGTTTAACTGGGAAACTTCTTCTTATCCCTATCATGTAGGAGTTTGAATTTAAATTTGTTTTAGATAGATATCTTTACAAGTTAGCACTTAGATTAGGATTAGATTAGAAAACCTATAAAAAGGGATGTTCCTCATAACAAAAAAAGTTTCTCTCTTTTTACATTTTTGGCAATTCTTTGTCTTTCTTCTATTTTTGTTATTGGAACGAAAGCCATGTGTGGCCAAACTAAATCTTTCTGATCCAAAGGGATTCGATATTCTAGTTGTAACTTTATGAGGTTTTGTGTTCCAAACTTTTATTCACATTTTAATTTAAGTATTTTTCGTTTTAAGTTCTCATATTTCATGAATGATTGATTTTCGATTAATTGGACAATTTAATTTAATATTGATTATTCTATCGCTATCTAGGAATTCAATAATCCGTAATTGTCATGAAGGATTGGTACAAGTAGCAAATAGGTTATTTATGAATTTTCATATTTAACTTATGATAAATAAGAAAACTAAATTCAACAGTTGTAGCTATCTCGATTATTTAATTTAGAGTTAGTCTTTTTCACGGAGCTTATTTCTATCATTTATTCGATATGGAATGCTGTCACACTAGTCAATAGATGATAAGTTTTGGTTTGGATGCTGAGTTTGAACCAATTAATTTAGGAAAATTTGAGACTTATTACGACTATCCTAATATGTTTCGAACTAACTACTTGAATTGTGAAAAATATTCTTTCTAGACCAATGATTAATGATACAATTAGAAGAGATTTTTCCTTTGAATCAGAGTTTGGTAATCTTGACTTTCTCATATTTAAATTCAGTTGATTTAATTTGTTTTCATATTAATTTCAGTTAATTAGTTATTTAATCCCCCCCATTTACTTGTATTACTTGGAATTAAGAAGCTAGTGTTTAGTTCTCTAGGGAGTCGACCTGGTTCCACGACTACTACAAAAGTTTAGAGGATAGGAATTATTTTGGGGGCTTTGACAAATCGGCCTTATATCACAAAGAATTATGAACAAGATATATTAAATGTTCAACCTAAGATGAAACTCATTAAATGTTTCTGTCAATTTTATGCACATGAATTAACGACTTTCGTGCCAAGTGAGTGGGTTATTATTTTCATATATAAAAATGCTTTTCAATTATTTATATGTCTTGATCATATAGACAAGTTTACTATGATTACAATTCTTTATGGGATTTTCCTTTAAATTGAAGTGAAATAACTAAACCAAAAATAAACGATATTTATTTAATTTATTAAGTTTTTCCTTAAGCAACAATCTAACATGATGACATGATACTTCAAAGGAGTATCACACATTCAATATTGCATGTTTTTTTAGGTGAGTAGTAATTTATTCCAAAATTTTGGGAGAAATACAAACAAAAGATATAATAGCCCAATACTATTAAGGTCATACCATAAGTCTCAACCTCAAAGAACCCATATATGTTCAGATATAAACAAAAATCATAGGTAAATTAAAATATGTAAATTAATCCCCATCTATTAGCTAAGTTGTAGAAAAAATCTTCAACTTCTTATTTATGTTAATATCATAAACTAAATTTTTAGGCTAGTACATAAAATTTCAATGGTTCTTTTTAATATTTTTTTAGCAATTCTCTCTTGCCGTACTAGATAGATCATTGAACCAAAGATAATTTTTTTAATAACATATCATTTAAGTTGTTATGACATAATTGAGCTAGTCATGCTATGGTGTTATTAAATCTTGGTGAGGCACGTGGAAGTCCACATGCATGTAAAAAGTATCAACAAAGAGAATCAAGGATATCACTGTAGTACCCCACTCTCGCAAGACATGTACCAGATATCTTGAGTGATATCCGAATACGTACCCCACAAGGGTGGTATGCTAGAGCATTCACGTCACTAACTTAATAATGGCATCATCATTCAAATATAAATATCACAATATTTAAAAAACAAGTTCCTCATTTCATTTCATAAGAATCGAATATACATTGTAACTTTACAAAATCATCCAAATATGTACATTATCAAGACTAATTACAGAACACACTACATACATGAGGAATTATACAAAAAATTTCTAACTAGATCCTTCATTCTCAGCTGACCGACCTTTGAGCCATTTCTTCTATCTAAAAGTACAAGAACTATGCTTCTTATAGAGTCTCTCTATCACTAGTATCCTCTCACGGCCTTGAAATGTCAACGTTGCAATTTTGGTGAGTTTCACGAACTCAGTGAGGTAACCATCCTCGATGGTTCACTCAATTCATACACCACATCAATACATACAATCATATAATTTACATCATTTTTTGTCATCATGTAGCATCACATAACACTTTGTTCACAATTTTCACGTTCTCATTCAAATACAAGGTAACAATACATTTCAATCATTCCAATATGCATATTAAATGTATATGTAATGCTCATGAGACTTATTTCAGATTATTACATTGTTATGACCGAGTGCCCATAACTCTCTCATATCTATTGTAGATACTGGGCTCATCGTTAACTGTCCTTTATTTGTTGGGGACATAGCGAGCCTTTGGCTCTTAATCACATTCTGAGCTTTAAGCTCATTTTTGGAGGCTACTCAGGCCACAACTGCCATTATCTGATCATGCATTCATGTAATGAAATGCCTCATATAAATTCATTCAATCAAAAGTGCTCAATATTACACAGTCATATTCACTATCGCATTCTCATTAACATTCACATTTATCATCGGACCTTGGTCCGGAATTCAATAGTTATATTGAGTACACTTATTTCTTCAAATTCACATACAAGGAACACTTCCAATATGTCAATCATGCATCAAATGCCTCGAACATTCAATATCTGCAATCAACACAATCAAATTCACATCATAATTCAATACCGAATTTGAAACAAACAATTAATTAAGTGAGACCATCTAGGTTACTCACAAATTGCTCCAGAAAGCTATTGCCTCAAAGTCTCGGCAATGTCTAGATGTTGTCTCTCAATATGCTCTTCTATATCATACCACATACATTTACATATCACAAATTTGCACAATCATATAAGTACTCATTTATGCACATATGTAGATATAGATTATGTACAATGTATACTCAATGACAATCCTAAGTATATTTCCATTATTCTCATCATATGATCATTTAAATATCAAAACTCACATAAGTCTAATTACAACTTAGGTTTATACCTTAATAAAACAAAATTGAGGATAAGTTCATAACTCAATCGATCATTCCAACTTTTTTTTTTCTAAAAACATATTTTCGAGTCCATTTTGCATGGTCATTAAGACAAGGAAAATGAAGTATTTAGGTATCACCTTCTGCTAAACAAATGTTTCCATAAATATTAAGTTTCTAATGACACCAAGTTCTCCCAATGTGGTTCAATATTTTGCAATTTATACATAAAATATTTCAGATTGTACTTAAACTACAATAGTACTCTATACTCAACTTCAAGCCAAATTTTGAAACTCTTAGAGACAGAATTAAAATTCGATACCTGCATTAAATTTGTAACCATATGTCTATAGTTTAATCTAAATCAAAAATCATCCCATTTAGATATCTACAGATCAATTTATGGCCAAAATACAGATGCATGTTCAGTGAAATTGCTCCATTTAATAATATTCTAGCACACTTCATCATTTTCATCAATCAATCCTTTCCTAACGAATTTAGAATTTTGGTGGAGAAGAAAAACAATGTGTTAGAAGTTCGTGTGTCAAATTTCAAGTCATTTGGAGGTCAGGAGAAGAAGTTATGGCCAAAAGAGAGAAGGATGTTCAAAATTGTTATATATCCCTGCACTCTCACTATCACGTACTTGTGCACAATCGTGCTTTTCTAGATATTTCCTTACTGTCACGATCTTGCTTGTGCATGATCATGCAAATCCTCTAAGGTTCTCTTCGATCACGATAGTGCTTTTGTACAAACGTGCAACTCCTTTGAGGTTCCTTATTGTCACGTTCATTCTTATGCACGATCGTGCAGTTCCTCTGAGGCTCCCTCTCTATCACAGACGATATTCTGCAGATTCATAAGAAACTATGGATTTTCGTCTCTTCTTCATCTCTTTTACTAAATCTAACATTTCAAACCTACGTCTCCATTATTTCCTCTTCATTCCTACTTCCATTTCAGTTCAAATCCATACAAACAAATCAAAATCTATGATTAATCACAAATATCAAAAACCAAACATATCAAACACGCATTTCTCATCACTGCCTCATTTTTCCTCTCTGCCATGATTGTGCTTCTGCATGATCGTGCAGTTACTCTTAGGCTCCCTCTCTATCACAAACGATATTCTACAGCTTCATACGAAACTGCAGATTTTTGTCTCTTCTTCATCTCTTTTACTAAATCCAACATTTCAAACCTACGTCTCCATTATTTCCTCTTCATTCCCACTTCCATTTCAGTTCAAATCCACACAAACAAATCAAAATCTATGATTAATCACAAATATAAAAAACTGAACATATCAAACACACATTCCTTATATTTTTTGCATTTTTTTCATCTTCTGCACTTCTTCATTTTCTTCAACACCTTTATTTCATCTCTAACTTCTCATTTTAATTTTTTTCCCATATCAAGACATCACCTTTCTCCTTTTTCCTTAACTTTAGACTCATTTTAGTTCATTTCTAAACACCCAAAGAGATTCATGCAAATATAGTGAAAACAGAACATATGTATATCATCTTTCTATGAATTTTCTGCACTCTTTTCATACACATTTTCAATGATCTCTCTCTATCTCAAAAATCATTTCAACATCTTATGAAAGGTTAATAATCTCTTATGCAGAAATAAGACATTTATTTGCACTGTTCATCACTCATGGTGAGCATGAAAAATGACCATTAGTCTCACTATTTGTAATCACCATATTTATTTCATATTCAAACCACCCATGAGAATTTACATGATACTTTCTTACTAATACTCCAAATTCTTCAAAACATCAAGAAGCCCTAACTTCTCATGCAACCCATGTACATCATCATTGAGGTTGGGAGGTTTAGGTTTCTTATGGTAAATGAAGAAGACAACAAGGTGGGAGTAGCAAGTAAAAGATAAGAAAGCTAGGTTCAACGTTGATGAAGGTTGGTGAAAAAATTCGTGGAAGTGAAGAAACTTGAAGAAGAAAGCAAGAACAAAACAATTAATGGTCTTTCAAGTAAAAATTGTGGTTTAAAGACTAGGTTTGGCAAGTGACACTTATCACTTGCCACATGTCCAATTTCTATGAGTTTAAACTAGGTTCTCTTATTAAACTAGTCCAATCAACTCCAATTTCTACTTCAATTGTCTTTAAATTTTCAATGACATTTGTCAACAAATACCAAAGTCATCTATAAAATTTTCACTGTCATTTGACTCTTATTTCTACTACCATTATCAATTGTCTTGCCACTTGGCATTTTTCCTAGTCTAAAAATATCTGAAATTTTAAAAAATTTCCTAAATTTTACCAAAAATTCTAAATCAGTAAGTATACTTTCCAAATCAATTTTCAACACATAAAATCTACAATTCTTAATCTTGGCCATTTCGGGGCTATGGATATGCAGTCTCTTTATGTTAGTCTCTCCTAGGCATGCTTGCTACTGGTTGGATTGTTTCAGCTAGGATTCTCCTTGGACCTTGTATGCTTGGACTTCCTTTAGATCTGTTTCTAGGGTTTCTAGTTGTTGCAGTTGTTTGGGTTTTGGTTTTTTTCTTCCTATGCTGTGGTGTCCCTTAGTTTATTTTGGTTTGCCTTGAGGCTTTGCTGGTCGAGCCTTTTGCGGCATTGTCTGTATACCTTATTGTATTTATTTGATTATTAATTTGATTTTTTCTAATTTACCAAAAAAAAAATCTACAATTCTCAATAAAATCATATTTATAAATAAGTTATACCTGGAAAATGTCAATGAATGAATATACAATCATTTTAATGTGCAAAGATCAGTATTCATGTGTGTGTGTATGCCATATTATGCATGAGCATGAAATGTACTTTCTAATTTCTCAGTAAACTCTCATGTACACTATTCTAGGGTTCTAGCCCCTAACACATGATAACAAGATGTTACAATCACGCTCAAAAAAGATGTACTCACTTGTCTCTTAGTGATTCTTGAAATAATTACAATGATTAGTACCTTGAAGAAAGTATTGGATGCAATCTTGAGTAATAAAATATTGTCTTATAGCTAACCATATAATGTAAACATTTTATGGAATTGCTTTAGAGAATCAAATTAGTTTCTTTTATGAACCTTTTCCCACTTTTTAAAAATAACTTTATAGGTAGAAGCCACATAAAATTTTTTCTTAAAGAATGATTTGTCCAAACCACCGTGTCTTCCTCCTGATTATTTAGTAAACAAAATCTAATATAAAGGCTTTCTACTTTGTAAATATTATTTAGTTGGTAAAAGGTCACTCCTAACCATAATTACGAATAATGTATAAAACTTTGGTGTTTAAAGATAAATATATATTAGTGAGTGTAGTTGAGTGCATATTAGGATTAAGTCTCTTGAGATGTAGTAATGCCCCAATTTAGATTGGCTAACAATAACTTCAATTTGAGCTTAAAAGAGCAATAGGCCTGAATATAGTTAGTTAAATAGTTAAATTATTTGTCTTTTTCATATTAGTATTAGGACATTCAACTTTTCTCTCCTTCTTAATGTGAGATTTAACGCCTACCTCCCACATAGAATGACATAAGATCTACCCTTTTAAATCTTTGATGTCATTATCCACATCCAATCCATAATCTATAATCTTCTGATGTTAAACGGAGTAGAAGTCATATTCGGGGCTACTTATTACTCACGGTCTTACTATCGCTATTACTCCCTATCTTTGTTATCTCGACTAATTATTGTACTTGTATAAGATTCATTATAATACCATTTGCAACACCTTAGGTCGAAGTTGGCCAACAATAACTCTAAATCGAGCTTAAGAAAATTATAGGCTTGAAAAAAGTTAGATAGAAAGTTGATTAGGACTTTTTTTTATAAGCTTATAAAGGCTCTCCTTCTTAATATGAGATTTGACACTCAATTCCAATGCGAGATGTCTTAGATTCAGTTATCCTTACAAAAGAACACTTTTCCACCCTTACCAACATAGAAAAGTAGATGTGATCTAATTTCGTGTCTTAGTTAAAGCAATTTTCTTGAGCTTCAATATTTTTTTTAAAGACAATAAAACATCCACAAACTCTTATATTGTATTTTATAGGTATGAATCTACCACACCCAATCAGAAGAGGGTCAATAAATAAACTCCATGTTAGTTAAACAAGTAACATATTCTAGAATTTCATAAGGATATAAACATAAACCACCCTCCTCCTTAGGACATCATAAATCTTTTGACAATACTTTCACTTTAAAGCATTGAATCTCAATTTTTGAGTAGAGAAATATTCTACACTTATGTTCAATGGTAAGAATAATACTAGTAGTGAGGTAGAATATAGAATCATAATAGTTTTTGGTATTACTAAACACAATTTATTAATTGAAGCTTACTTCTACATAAAAGAATTTTATTAGTCTAAGATGAGATTTGTTTATTCATTTTTTTGATTAGGTGAGAATAATCACATGTAGAGAGAGCACTTTTCATAAGATTAACCTGTAAACATGAAAGCTAAGAGAATTCTTACGAAGCATTATATAGTGTTGCAACTAAGATGGTGTCTACATGAGAAAATAATAATAGTTCATTGATAAAATTAAACCATTCAAATTGTAGCATATATCACTTTTGGTGATAACGAAAACTACTTGCATCCTAAATTTTATTCTAATAACTTAGTAAGGATCTCTTAGCACATTATAAACAAGTAAGGGGAGAATCATCCCTTTACCGTAATCCTTTAGCATCTATAAAGTACTTCCATTTCTATTATCCTATAATAAACCTTTAGTATCTCATGTCTCAGAAGTATATTATCCCTTATATGCCAACCAAGAACCAAGGTCATTTAGCTATGACCAATTAGATTACGAAGGATCCCTTTCAAATGGTTGGCCAATAGTTTTATAATGACTTTATAGATAGCATTGTAGCAATAAATTGGTTGAAAGCTATTCATCCCATTAGAGTTATTGACCTTTTAAACCAAACTAGGGTGGTATATGTGACATTCAACTATTTAACTTACCCATTTTAGAAAGACCTTGGTTGTCCTTATTAAATCATTAACAATTGAAGTCAATGCCACTCTTGAAAAATAGAATAGTAAAATTATTTGATCTTGAAGCTTTGGAGTTGTTAAAAGAGAAGAAAATATTATAGATCTCCTAATGAGTAAAATCAACTACTAGATGGGAAAGTTTATCTTGATATATTACAAATGCTTGTAAGTTGTATAGGCCACTCATATTAACCCTAACTCATGGTCTTTACCCAATAAGCTTTGATAAAAGGTTATAATTGTCTGCTTTTATTTCCACATGACTAATGATAATGGAACCATGAACTAGTTATAATGAGGCAATTTTTAGTCAATACTTATAGTTATAATACTAAGTATAAAGAATTTGGTATTTGAGTCCTCTTGAAAGAGTCGTTGCACTATAAGCTTCTATTTATAAAGCAGTGCTTTATTACTGAAGCTGAAGAATAATCATATACCAGCTACCTGACAAAGTTCTATATTATGTGGATGAACTATAAGTTCATATTAACAATCCTTTAATGCTTTAAAAGATGATTTCACTATAATTATCACATTTTCAACTCTTTCTTTATTTAGAATTTTTAATGATCCCTTTACTTTTTTTGTCCATCTTTTGAATCACCCTAAATATGGGAAAAGCAACAAAAATTCTTGTTCCAAGTTATAACTATCAAGTCTTGCTAACTTGGAACTTGAAAATATTGAAGAAAGCTGAAGGATTTTAATGGGAAGAGTAATCATATAAATAAGATAAGAAAAAAGGCTTAAGGTATATTTTAACTCTTAATATTTTCATAAAAAATTTTCAAATTAGAGCATAACATTTTTCATCATTTATAAATCATATCATTTATCTCTCACACTAATAAAACTTCAATTTGTGGTCAAGATTTTGTTAGTCTTGCTTATGTAACCTTTTTTCAAGTTAGAGGCAATGTTAGTCATGTAAGTAGTGGACATAAATCTCGTAATCGTTCGAAACTCCAAATTAGGAGATTTAGGGTTCAAGCCTATGAAATTCTAAATCTCCTAAACTTGTTTAGGACTAACTGAAATTCATTCAGAGGAGAGTGAATTAGATAATTTTAAAGATGACTCCGTTTCAACTTTTACATTTAGGGTGCTTCAAGGATGTTTTATTGATAAGATTATTAAAGAGAAGTATGAAAACAATGGATCTATGTAACATATTTCATAATTTGCCATCAACTGGGACAAATTATCCATAGAAGATGATGCATAATATAAATAAATGGAAAACTTGGATACTAGGATTGTAGTTGAGGGGTTAAGGATTAGTCTAAGATGTGTGAACTTATGATGATGATGGCGAGTCCCCATATTAGATTATTTTAACCTTCGTCTAACCCCAAGAAGCATTGATATATGTGATTCCAGAATAAAAATCCAAATCTAACTAAAAGGATGCCTTGTACATCTTAGGATCTTATGAGTTTGAAAACAAAATTTAAGCATCTAGGATATAATGAATTTCAAATCTTATAACATAGTTTATAAAATATTTAAATACTAACAAATATTATTGTCTTATGTACGTTCTGATAGAAATTTTAAGAGCTAAAACGTTAATTGAGTCTAAGAGAGAGAAGTCCATTTTTTTTTTGATGCAAAGGAAATACAAACACAAAACCGCTAGCTAAGTCGCGGCTCGGCGGTATTTCGTGCCAATCCGATCCCGATGCAGTAAATCGAGAGTGAGCATCGGAGGGTCTCGAAGAAAGTGAGTGCCTGGTCATGCCAACCCTACAAGCTAGGCTAGCTGATCCGTGCATTGGTTCCTTTCACGGGGCACATGCGCGAGACGCACCTCCCAATCCTGTAAGAGAAGTCCCTAGGCACCTGTCAACAAAAAAGGATGTACATCAAAATTAGTATTAGGAGAAGAAAGGATGTTAATAATTTCGAAAGAGTCCACTTCTAAAATGGCTATGTGATAGTCGAGTGATCATGCCAACGTGAGGCCCGAACAAACTCTCTTAAGTTCAGCGACAACTAGTGAACCGCTGCCAATATAATGAAAAAAGCTACCACAGCACTGTCTGTGGGGGCAAATCCCAAATTTAAAAGCACCGTCTTTGTTCATTATAACCTAGAGCGGAGGCGGTTTCTGCCAGCATTGAGATTAATAAACGCTCCGTCCAGCATTTGCTTTATAGGATGAGATCAAAAGCTGACCCGAAACAAACAAACTGAAGAACAGAGAAGTGGGGCCCAAATCAGTTGGTTACCGTGTTTAAAACATAACGTCAATTAATTTAGAGGCTGGACCACGCAGTGAAATTACGGCGATGAATAGAGGATACAACCTTTTTGGCCGTTTCCCTCCAATTTTGTTATAAAAATAAAACCCTAACAACTACCTCTCAAACGCAACCCTCCACCACCAGCAGCGGCCTCTGTCCTCTAATCCCCAACTGCCGCCGTCGTCCCCGCCGCTATCAATATGACCGCCGGCTTTGAGTATGACGGTTACGCCGCCGATAAGCTCTTCAACCAGGGCTTCTCTTTCACGTACGACGACGTCATATTCCTCCCTCATTACATCGACTTCCCCACAGACGCCGTGTCTCTCTCAACCCGCCTCTCTCGCAACATCACCCTCTCTGTCCCATGCGTGTCTTCTCCCATGGACACCGTCACCGAGTCCTACATGGCCTCCGCCATGGCTGCTGTCGGAGCGATTGGCATCATCCACTCCAACCTGACTCCGTCTCAGCAGGCCCAAATGGTCAGATCCGTCAAGTCTCGTCGCGTCCCTGTTTTGTCCAATCCTGTCGTGAAGTCTCGTGATTCTAGGATATTTGATGAGTTTGATGATGGTAGCGTTCCTTGTGTGTTGGTTACTGAATCTGGTAACTTCCCAAGTTTCGTCTTTTTAAGGTTCTGTTTATTATATGTTGCTTTGCTCGTTGCTGTCTTACTTAGTGATTTGACTTGAAACAGGTAATGCTGACTCCAAATTGATGGGGTATGTTACCAAGGCCGACTGGTTTGGATTAGATGATAAAGAAATGAAATTGGTGGATTACATGCGTACTACTGATTCTAAAATGGTTGTCCCGTGGAGTTATGATTTGGGGCAGATTGATGAGCAACTGAAGCAGGTAGAGACAGATTTCGTGGTGCTGGAGAAGGATGGAGGAGTGGTGGATGTGGTGAGCAAGGCTGAGGTTGAAAGGGTTAAAGGGTGTCCCAAGATTGGAAAGGGGACAGTTGGACCCGACGGGAAATGGATGGTTGGAGCTGCAATTGGGACTAGGGAATCTGACAAGGAAAGGCTGGAGCTGTTGGTTAAGTCGGGGGTAAATGCTGTGGTGTTGGATAGTTCACAAGGAAACTCTATCTATCAAATTGAGATGATCAGACACATAAAGCAAACTTATCCGGAATTGGATGTAATTGGTGGGAATGTGGTGACAATGAATCAGGCACAGAATTTGATTAAGGCTGAGGTAGATGGATTGAGAGTTGGAATGGGATCTGGCTCTATATGTACCACTCAAGAAGTTTGTGCAGTTGGGCGAGGACAGGTAAAAGGACTCTCTGTTTTAGTTGTCTTTGAAAAAAAAAATGCCATATACAAATTAGGAATGACAGTAGCCCTGGCTCACCCTCGGGCTGGCCCCTCAGGTCCAAGCCCAGTTGCCTAACCTGCAGCTCAAAGCCCGATCGAGCCACCCAAAATAGGTGTAGGGTTGTTTGGCCCTTTCAGGCTGGGCCAGATTTGGGTCCAACTGTCATGCCTAAATTACAAATGTGTCATGTTCATTAACTGTTCTAAAATACCTTTTGCCAAAACGTCACAGGCAACTGCAGTTTACAAGGTTTCAACTGTAGCTTCACAAAATGGTATTCCTGTCATTGCTGATGGTGGCATTAAAAACTCTGGGCATATAGTCAAGGCTCTGGTTCTGGGAGCCTCCACTGTAATGATGGGAAACTTTTTAGCTGGAAGCACTGAAACTCCAGGGGTTTATGAATATCAGGTACAATGTTTTCACCTTGAAATAGTGCCGCATGAAAATCACATTAAGTAGGACCGTTTTGAATATGTGAGGATTCTCACTTTGATTACTCTTTCACTGGCTCCTGTGCCTGTTTACTAGTTGATCGTTGATGTTTATCGATTTACCTGAACTTGGAGGTTTCACTACCATTGTAAAATACTTTTATTGAAGAACCCAAATTAACCGTGAGGTTCATATTGTGGGATTGAGATTTATTAAGAGGCAAATGAATAATTATATTTTCATATCTTGTCGAGGCAGGGCAAAGTCCTTGTCTTTGTGATGTCCATTGTTAGGTTTAAGCTTTAGCTGCCATAGGAAATAAAAGCAAAAGATGAGTGAATGTTATTTCTTGTTGTTTCCGTACTATTTAGCAAATTAACACGAATTAAGAAATTGTATTGAAGATCGATGTGTGCTTGTTTTGGCCTTGAATATTAGTTTTCTGTTAAGTAACCATTAACTTTCTATTTTAGGATGGCTGCTTGATAAAAAAATATCGAGGCATGGGCTCTCTTGAAGCAATGACTAAGGGCAGTGATCAAAGATACTTGGGCGATACAGCTAAGCTGAAGATTGCTCAGGGCGTTGTGGGAATGGTTGCTGATAAAGGCTCTATATTGAAAATATTGCCATATACAATGCAAGCAGTCAAGCAAGGGTTCCAAGATCTTGGGGCTTATTCTCTGCAGTCTGCTCATGATTTGTTAAGATCAAGGACATTAAGGCTTGAGGTATGATTCAATATCGTAATGTCAAAGAGTGATGACCAAATCTGATTAGTCATGCAGCTTTAGTTGCCCTATTCAGCTGATTGTTCTCATCGGATCTCCTCCATGCTATTCTAACTAAAAATCATTCAATTAGGCTCTTCTTCCAGCTTTCCAAGTGCCATAATTGTGGCACTAGGGATTTGCTACTTGTGTAGCTGCAATAGTAAAGTAAGCCAAATTCAACTTTCTTCCTTGGAGGAGCAAGGGATCTATGTGTTAGAAGTGGAAAATTGATTTGGCACGTAAGAAATTGTGATGGATATCAAAATCTAGTGTAGGCCAGAATATGAAGTTGTAAGAATGTGGAATTTCCTGTCATCACATAGGAGTGTATCATCTCATTGTGGAGTTAAGCATATGTCAAATGCATGGCGTGTTGCTTTTGCCCATCCCCTTTTGTGCCAATTATCTGTGTCTCCATTTTGTTTTTCGTTTATGTTTCTTCTCATTTGCTTAGATTTTTCCCCCCTTATTCTTCACTCCGTTTGACTTGGCACAGGTTCGGACAGGAGCAGCACAAGCCGAAGGCGGAGTACATGGGCTCTTTTCTTATGAGAAGAAAGCATTTTGAGTTTCAGTATTTGTCCGTACTGTTGTAAAACAGATGGTAGCACATCTAATGATCTACCTTGAGGCATTCTTAATTAGGTTAATTTTCCCAAGATCGTCTAATTCTTTTTTATTTCCTGAGGGAAAGGAAAATAAAAAAATTTAAAAAAGAGAAGCAAGCTCTCTGATCTGATTGTAGTCTCTCTCTTCTATTGCTTATATAAAGCCTTTTTCATTTGCTGCAACTTTTGTGTCCGTACCATTTTAAGTTTGGGAAGACTTCCAAATCAGTGAAGAAAATTAGAGGCATTTTATAAATAATGATCAAAGTCTGTTCTTTACAATATGTTCCGTGGGCAACTTAGGCTTACTTTTGTCCTTTTGGGTTAGACGTACGACTTAAAAGTGTACACAATTCACGAACTCTTTATTTTGTGTAGGATTCCACGTGGATATCTGCTGGTGTTAATTTAGAATTCTGAGTGTGTTATTCTTTGAGTATTTATATTTGACTTTTTATTAACCATATAAGTGGGTTTTAAAAATTTAAGAATTGTACTTCTAAGTTATTAAAATGATAAAATATGTTGAAATGAGATTTGAATTAAAGAAAATAATTGATTATAATAAAAAATGAATCACAAACTATAAGAGAAAATTTGAGATAATAAAAATAAATTTACAATGTAAAGAAAATTGAAAAAAGTTGTTTTTGAAGTAGATTGATTGTTTTCTTTGAAAATTGATTTTGTTGTCTTATGATTGAATATAGTAATTGTTTGAAAATTGCATATGTTGTGCCATGATGTTAGAGGATTTATATAGTCTTCTCAATCTTAATTGCCTCAAACAAATTTTTGCAATAATTGCTCGCTTCTCTCATTCTAGTTTACTTACCACTAGTTTCTCAACTTTTATATTCTAAATTTACTATAACTGTTCAACTTTCAACCTATTTAGCTATGTTCTTGTTAATTGCTTTTAACAATTTTCTCAACTTTTACGTTTTGGACTTTCACAAATTCAGCATGTATCTCTTCACACTTTTGGTTTTTTGCTACTTGTGACTTTTTTGACTAAACATTTGTTGGGTGATTTTCATTTTTGGGTTACTTTCACTTGTAGGTTGAATTTCTTTTTAGGCTATCAATAATTGTCACCTGCATATGTTTGGTTGAGTGAACATATGACAAAAAATTTCTCTTAGCCTTTTGTAAAATAGGTTTAAAGCTAAATTTCAAATATAGCCCATTGGTTTCATAGATTTCAAAAACTAGAAGGAATTCAGGAGGAAGGTCTAATAATGTCATCGTGAGGATCTTCCTAAATTATAACGAATCTTTAACATATTAGGAGAATCATGCCTAATGATCACATCAATATTATCTTTTGAAATCTTTACCTTTTCGTTCGTTACAGAAGCTAGAAAATATTCTTTATTTAAATTTCAAACTCTTGCCATTCCCTCAAGTTTCGACCGTTTCCATTATAAATTCTTCTCATTGCTACTTCATTCTCCATCTCACACTTCATACAATCTCCCCTAAATCTAATATTTTTCTTTCTCCAGCTTGCAAATTCTCTCATACTTTTCTAGAACTATGGCTTCCACTTGTTATGTACCTTCCTCTTCTTTAATCGATTCTGTCGCACTAAATGCTACAGATGAACATTTCTAATTTTCATATGAAAAAAATTCCTTGAATTTTCTTAACTTCACATCTTTATGCAGGCTATAAAGCTTGAGATAGTCTCTATTTTGATTGAGCCTCTTCCAACCTTTATAAGAATTATGTAAAGGACTTCTTCAACTCCAAATCTCCCCTTTTAATTATGGCTATTAATTCTAACATCTGAATTCCCTTTTCAACACTTTTGGAGGATTTCTCCATTTCAATCATGAATAAGGTTTGACTCATAACTATCAAGATTCCTTTATCTACTAATTCTTCTCACCCATCCTTAACCAATTTGGAAGAGGTAAGTAAATATAAATTTCCCCTAAAATTTTCTCTATTTCAAGCTCTTGGATCTTTGAAATTGTGGCAAAAAATGTAGACTAGTGGGTTAAGTGGGTGGATAGGTTATATCCTTCATATCATTCAACTTGAAAGAGACAAGACCTTTTTTAATTAATAGATTCTCCCATAATGTCAACCAAATATTGTACCTGCCATCTTAAAATTCTAGATTCATTCTTGTAACTCTATTTTTCCTTTTAGATATGCTTCAATCTCATCGAAAGATATTATCTTTCTTATTAGACTGCCTATAATTGAGGCAAGATTTTGTTTATTTGGTCAAGCAGACATGGTTTAAACCTTGGTACTTTTAAGTGTTCTTCTTATAGTGGGCTAATAAATAGTTATGCTTCTTCCAAAAATCTCATTTCTGAAGAACATATCAAGTTTATTTGTGTCCTATTGAATTGATATATTTTTTGTCCTGTTAATAATAAACTAAGTTTGGAGTTCCTTCCCTTTTACAGAGCAGTGGTCTTTAGCAAATTCTTCACTCTTAGTTTTGTTTACTTAGGATTTCTCTATCGAATTTTAGGGAGATGTCTGTCTAATCTCCCCTTGCAGTGACTTAACTTATATGTATGGTTTTAACTTATTTGTATGGTTTATCTAACTTTAGACTTTTACTTACTACCCTGAACTTAAGGAGAAAGAATGCTTTCCTTCTACTAATCTTAGGTTTCCAAACTTCCTCGATCTTCATTTGTTAACTAGTTTATGTGCAAGCCTCCTAAAGTTGTCTTTAACTTTTTGCTATCTTTGAAGTCTAGGTTGATGGAACAACTTAATCCTTTTGAAGACTTCTTTGAAAGAACTATCAGCTTGGAAATTTTAAGATGCTTGAATTGTCTTATTTGGCTATTTATCAAAAACTTATCGTTGTCTATGTTAATCCAAGAGTTTTTGTTGATGGTGGTGATAAAACATTAAAACCTGACTCTTCTATTATGGTTTTGGGTTAGGGATGTTAAATTTGGCCCAATGCCACGGGCCGATCATGGTCAAGTTGATGGCTAGGGTGACATATGGCCCAACCTTTACTTCAAAAATGAGTTAGGGATGTCAAATTTGGCTCAATGCCACGGGCCGATGGCTAGGGTGACATATGGCTCGACCTTTACTTTTAAAACAATGTCATTTTTTTATTTTTTTAAAATATATGGTAGATCGAATTGACTCGGCCCGCCCCTGGCCCGTCGGACCATGGCCGGGCTATAGACCAGTCAGCCTATGTTCGAATCGGGCCATAGGCCAATCAACCTGTGGTCAGGTCGGGACACGAGTTGACCTATCCCAGCTCGTGATAGGGTTAGGTTGGGTCACGAGTCACCCTAGCTCAATGTTAGGTTAGGCTAGGCCAGGAGAGGCCTGAGCCTGGCCTATTGACATTCCTTCTTTGGGTTTTGAAGTATACATTCCTTATCTCTAGAGTCACAACTTAGCATTTCTTTAGGAATTCCTCCTATAGTTCATTTTTTGCACTAACCAATGAGAGTGCCATTTAAGGCGAGTGCTATCAATGACAAATTCCTTTTGGAAATATTTGATTATTATTGCATTATTAACTGCAACATCTTATCAAGTAGTGTTTCTAACATGGAGGCTTACCATTTTTGGTGGTTAAAAAACTTTCAAAGACTGATACCTTATATGGATTCTACCATCCTTAAAGGTACTCCTTTTGATTATAGAATATTTGATTGTTAACTTCTCTTGCTAACTTTTACCACTATTTATTTTAGGTTTTTAGATGTCAAGGGTAGAGAAGAAGGTAAGTTTGATTTTTAAAAGGAAGTTGCTTAGAATCTTGTTTCCAAACGAAAGCCCAATGAGAAGTCCCTTCTGGCTTCAAACTCTAAGAAATCCAAGACTTTGATCTCAAAAAGTTATGCAAGGAAGTCGACCCGTTCTTCTACCAAACAACTTGAAGAAACTGAAACTACAGGGCCTAAAACTGAAGATATCATCCCCATAGAAGGGACCTCTTCCATCCTTGTTAAAGATATCAGCGATGTTATCCAACTTCCTCTAACTTCTCTTACCTTTAATGAATTCTTTTTTAAAATCTCCTTTTTACATTTAACACCTTCTCTTGAGCTAGAATATGGTAAATAAAAAATTCTCTTATACTAAAGACTATTGATGTTACTTCACTATAAGTGAAATAGGATTTCCTTTATTCTTTATTTTTATCTGTCATACTTTTAACAAAATTTCTCATGTTTCGCAGAAAAAATATATCTAGATTATAGTGGTACCTTTTAAAGAAGTCTTTGAGATGAGTTTCTTAGATCTTTCTCCTCATATCCCCTTCAACACTACACCAACAATCAATTCTGAAGAACTATCAAGAGCCAAAGAATCTTTGAAACTCACTATGCAATAGGAGCTTCAATTCTTAACTGAGATTCATCGTAGTTATTTTCTAAGCATGTTGGCTCCATCATTCAGTTATTTGTTATAAGAGGACTTCTTAGTTCTTTTCTAAACATATTGGCTCTATAACTCAGTTGGTTGCTATCAGAGGATTTTTAGCAAAATTGAAAGAGTTATCACTTCTTTCAAAAAGTCTTGCCATTACTAAGTCATGTACTCTAAAAAATTAAACTTCTCACATAAACACCAAATGGATTATGATACAGAAGAGACTAGAGGCAAAAATCTCCTAACATAAATTTAGGAGTTAAAGAATGAATTTAATTCCTTAAAGAATGAGGTTGTTTATCATGAACAAGTTATTAAATTGATTAGAGAGAAACAAGAAGCTCTCAAATAGGATGGTCAGCATCTTAATCAGGAGTTTAACGAGGTTAGGCTAAAGGCTAAGGAGTTAGAGAAGTTGATGGTGTTTTAAAAGGACAAAATCGACTTTTGAAAACAACAGGTTCATCAAGCTAAAGAGGAGCAAGTTTCTTATATCAAAAGTATAGTGAAATTTAGTCCTTTAACTTGAACCAACTTTGAAATTTAGTCCTTTAACTTGGATAAACTTTGAACTTTTCTTCTTTGTTTCAATTTGTTGACCACTAGTAAGACATATATGGGTTTTAAACTTTATTCCTAAATGTTTATTTTGAACTATCTTTATTTGATTTCGATAATTCACTCACGTTCTTTTATCTTTGATCTTTTAAAAAATTAGGTACATAAGGCTTCAAAAACTTCCCATTGATAGAACGCTTGTAAGGTTCACCTTTTAAACTAAATAACAATAGGCATTACCATTTAAGATTATAAATTGTAAATGGTCCTCCCCAATTTAGAGACCATTTCCCCCATTCTTTATCTTTTGTTCTAGCTAGTAGGATCAACTTTCACATTAGATCCTCTTCTTGAAATTCTTGCCTATGAATCCATTTATTGTATAATTTCTCCACCCTTTCCTTTTTAAACAATCATGTTATATAATTCCTAAAGTTGTACTTCATCTAAATCCTCTAATTCCATTCACATTGCTTCTGACTACTCGAATATTTCTAAAGCATTTTGCTTGGTCACTATTAAGGATGTGATTACCATTTCCATAAGAAGAATGACATTGTGAACATAAGTTACGGTGAATAGGCTAATTCTTATGGCAACACATTTAGGAGTATAATATGCTTATAAGGTTTCAGGCAAAATTTTACACCATTCTCTAGGATTCTCCTCTAGCATTTTTCTAGGATTTCAATAATTACTCTATTTGATGACTCATCTTGACTGTTAACATTAGCATAATATGGAGTTGAATTCAACAATTTTATACCATAATCTTAAATGAAATCCCTAATTTTATAGCCTATAAGCATAGTTCCCTGATCACTTGTTATCAATAAAGGAATTCCAAATTGATGAAAAATTTGTTCTTTAATGAACTTTTACATCTACTTGATTAACCTTTTTCAAAGGCTGAGCTACCATCTATTTATTACAATAATTTGTGGCCAATAAAATATATTATGGCCTTTTAAAGAAGGTGGATATATCTTTCCACTAAGATTAGTGGCCCAACGTCTAAATGACCATGGTTTAATTATATAATGTAACTTGGTAGTAATAAGTCACTGAATTTTCCGTATTTTTTACACTGTTTACATCCTTTGGCATAAGATACACAATCTTTCAAGATTGATGGCTAATAGCAACTATGTCATCATAAGAACCATCTTATATTTATTCCAGACTAATGTGGTCTATATAGCCCCTTATGAACTTGTCTCATCACTGTCAATGCCTCGGGCATTCTAAAGCACCTTAAAAGAAGTCCATCATTACCTTTTCAAAACAAGACTCCTTTGATCACCATGAAATTGAGTGCTTGTTGCTTAATTTTGAAAGGCATTTTATTGCTAGGATTTTAAAAAAAATCCTTGGTCTCCATTCTTTAATTATAGGTGACTTCTTTATTGATATTAAAAACTTCTAGAAAAATTCCCATCTTGTAAATGGATGAGTGGGACCTTCGTTGCACTGCAATACATTTGTGAACTAAATCCTCAAACATTTTCAACCCAGATGCAATTTGTGATAGTATGTTTGCTGCCAATTTTTTAACTCGTGGAATATATTGAAATTCTACTTCATCAAAGAATTCTAGCAATTGAAAGGTGGGTGATATAATACAGTGACAAAGTTAAAATTATAAACTTATATTCCCCACTCATTTGGCATAACACTTATTACGAATCTCTCTTGGTGAGAATTTCTTAAGCTTTAATATCAACTAGAAGTTCCAGTCTAATTATCAAGCCGTCATACTCTACCTGATTTTAGTGTGTCAAAAGTCCATTTTAAGCGAGAGAAGAGTATTTGTCCTATTTGGTACAGTTATGACTACCCCAACACCAACTGATTTCTCTATACTAGATTCATCAAATTTCAATTATATGGTTTCTTCTCACAACTGACTACTAAATGTCTACATCCTTTTGTACCTCAATCATGGGATGACTTTTGCTAAAAACTCAATTAACACCTGGCCTTTTCCATATTTTTTAAGGTAATATATCAAGTTGAAGTTTATAAGAGTCATAAGTCATTTCACTAAATTTCATGAGACGATTAACTTATTCAAAGTATATTTCACTAAGTCAGTTTATGAAACCATGTAAACATTATTTTGCAACAAATAATGCCTTAATTTTTAATTAGCGAAGTATAATGCCAAATATAACTTAACGATGGGTACATAGATATTTTTTGTTAGCATGAGAATTCTACTAATAATAGATAGTTTGCTCATGGCTTGCCTTATTATCTTAAGCTAATTAGTATCCAATATATTCTGACTTTAATAGAATTCCTTTTTTAGGGAGCATCAGTATTAAAGTTTTAATTAACTATTCCTATATAATATCAAATGTTGCTTGATTTTTTCCTCCTAATTAAATTCCTTAAAAATTCTTCAACCTTAATAAGTCTAAAAATTATTTTTTTTCTTTCCAAATTAGCAATAAACCTTTTTATGTAGTTCACTTGTCCTAGAAATCTTTGAAGTTTCATCATATTTTGAGGTGGTTTTGCTTGAAGAATGGCTTTTGCTTTATTTTTGTCTAGCTCAATTCCTCTATTGTGAACTAAAAACCCCAAAAAGTTCCTTTCTTATACTCCAATAACACAATTTAGGGGTTTAACTTCATTTTATGCATTCTCATCCTAAGAAAGGCTTCTCTTAAATCCTAAATATGATTTGGACTCTAATTTGATTTCATAACAATATCATCTATGTAAACTTCCAACTTACGCCTTATCAAATCTTGAAAAATAACATTAATAGCACTTTGAAAAGTGGCTTATGCATTTTTAACCAAAAGGCATTACAACCCATTTGAATGTTCCTATTGATTTTCAACTAAAACAATTTTATTATGACTAGAAAAAAATCCATAAAAGAGAAGAAAGAATGCCTAGTCATTGCATCAATCAAAGAATCTGTAATCAACATCATGTATACATCCTTAGGAGTGACTGTATTTAAGTCTTTAAAGTTGATATAAATTCTTATCTTTCCATTCTTTTGAACTATAGGTGTGACATTAACTAGCCACTCAGTATATTTGGTCGGCCTAATGAAACCAACCTTATATAATTTGTCAACTTCTTCTTTAATCTTTAATTCAATGTCTTTGGACCACCATCGAGGGGTTTAAAAGTGAAGGTGAAATTATGGCTTTGTTGATATTCTATGTTCTACTAACCTTCTGCTCAACCTTGGCGTCTTTATATAGTCCCAAATGAAACAATCCTCAAGTCCTTTTAAGAGTTCTACTAACTCTAGCTTTATTTTTCAATATAAACTTTTATTAACAAAGACTCCTTATAATTCTCCTAAATTATCCAAATTCACTTCTTTTAGTGATTCTTGATTTTAGCTCCGGAAATTATCAAACTTTCCATTAGCATATTTTAACTCTTGTTCACAATTGTCCCTTATATGTAGTTCTTCTTCTTATTCAAAAATTAATTTTGTGTTTTCATATCTATCCACTTCTTTGAAAATCACCAGGATTGTTTGCATTAGATATTTGATATCTACAGCTATAGCTAACTCCCTTTCTTTTCTTGAAAATTCACTCATCAAGTTTCTTCATAATAGGAACCCTCATCGGCCTAGGAACAGACACGATGGTAGTGATTTTTATAAATCTATCCAACTCTATCTCCATCTTGTCTTTGCCTTTATCACTAACGATTTTTGAATTTATACTAGCTTTATATGATCTCTATACAATTTTTCCTTCTTCACATCAAATTTAGATAGAATGGCTATGAATTGGCCTAAATGATTTCTACTTCATCTCCTTTCCATAAAAGCAAAAGTTAATGAAAAGATGATAAGATACAGAAGTTGGAATTGATCCAATCTCGTCCCAATAAGATTTAATAGTTGGCATATGTGTCAATAACAAAGAAAGTAGTCAATGAAGACTTTTCAATCATCGTGATATTTATAGGGATAATTCCCTATGCTCTGGCAGTTTAATCATTAAATGTAGTAACGTATACTTTAGTTATAATCAAGTTTGTGTCGTCTTTTCTCAAAGCTGTCATTATTTTAGTCGGCATAATGTTTACTATTGACCCATTATAGATCAAAACTCTTAAAGTTGGTCTTCTATTGATGTGGGGTGTAATATATAGAGGTTGTATATGTTGTTCATAACATCAATTGACTTTTCTAGCACCACATTTTTTGAAATTCTTGGTCATGTGCCAATACTGACACTTTGTATTCTCTTCTCGCAAGAGGGGACTTCACTTTCTTCGTATGAGGTTTACCAAAAAAAATATGGAGTTTTACAAAAGAAGCAATACATGGTACCTGAATGGGAATTTCTCCAATCCTAATTATTTCATTATAATCCTTATCCTAACTTTTGAAACAAGTTCGCTTCCTATAAATTCTAGGATTTTTTTTATCTCGCCTCATTTTCACTAACGACTTTTACACATCCTTTTTATTTTTAAGATTTGTAGTACTTTCTTTAGAGACGACATGTCTTACAGTGAATGATATTTTGAAGCGATCTTTTTCAATAATAATGGCTTGTTTTTCTCATTCTTGGCAGTGAACCTCTATCCCTAAAACCTTCTCTTTTAAATTTGAGTTAAATGTACTAGATTAGGGAGTTTCGTTATTCCCTATTTTATTGATAGTTCGATAGTGAAAAGGACATTACTGAAATTAATTGGTTTTCTCAACTTTATCAATATTGTCCTCCTAATCATTTTTGCAATTTGTAGCTTACTCATAAGCTAAAAAATTGATGCTGAACAAGAAGGGTGGAAGCAAGCCACTCATAATTGATCAGGTTGAGCTTCCAAAGATGTAAGGTCAAGCTAATGACCCTAATTTAGCACGTTTAGTAGTTATATTTAAATTATTATGTAGTTGGGATTGTTTTAAATTCTAAAATAATTTTTGAATGGATTGGATTGCTAATTCTTTTACTCTTTTGAATCACTTATAAGATAGGGAAACACTCTCGATGTCAAGCAGATTTGGTCTCAACACTATCGCCATCACCACCTCCATCACCATAAACAGTTTCATGTTCTGACCTTTTTCTTTTCCGTTTTTTTCGTATTTTCTTCTTATGTTTTTTGTATATTGTGTTTTATTTCCCCCTGGTGTGTTTGTGTATCCTTCTCACATTGAGGACAATGTGATGTTCAAGTGTGGGAAGGGTTCTGTGTTTTCACCTTAAGTGTGAATTTTACATATTGTATGATAGTTTGGTTAGGTTGCATGATGTGAATTGTGTGAATGAGTCAATGGCTAGGACTTAATGGGATAGATTTAGCCTTAAACATAGCCTTTTAGGTTGCGAAGATTTATTAGCTTGTGAAATTACCTAAGTTACTTAGGGCTAAATATGCTGGTTAATTAGGATACAATGTTAGTCCATTCACTCTAGGAATTTGCCATACTCATTTATAATTTTAGGCCAATCAAATAAGTGGCATTATTAGTACATTTTCATGAGAATGATCAGCCAAGGCGATAAGGTATGCAAAAATTTGTGTTAAAAAATTGTATAAATTTTAACTAAAATAACAAGTCCACTGGCTTTTAGGTTATGAATAAAGCTAATAGCCAGTTGAGAATGTGATGTAGCTAAGTAATCGGATTGACACGTATCACAAATGTGTGCCTTCGCATAAAAAGACTATAATGACATTCCAACCAAGCAGCTTGATAACAACATGACTTAGTTGAGTAACCGAATCGACATTCATCACAAATGTTTGCCTCCGCATAAAAAGACTAGGTTCATGTCTTTAAAAAAGAACAACAAAAAGAATGTTTTCAAATAAAAAACCTACCAAACTTGTTAGTAGTTTGATTTTTCATGAAAACCTACTGATGAATAGCTACATTTTTGTTTTGACAGAATGATTATCAATGTGTGTGTGCAAGTGAAAGAGGTGAATAGACTTAACATTAAAATTTTGATTAGTTTGTATATTTGATCCAAGGTGCTTAGACACGGATTTCGCTTGTTAATAAGCTAGAATAACTTAAAGGATTGTGTTTATAATTAAATTTGTTTCGCTAAGTTGAAGCTATTGTCTCATTATTGCAAACACGTGTTTTGTGTTTTCTTGATTTGTTTGATTGTTTTTGTTTGCTTGAGGACAAGCAAATGTTTAAGTGACCAAAAACTTGATATTGAGTTTGTTGTCTATAAGTTTTAATTATTAACCCTCGATAATCCGCAAGCGCACGATTCGTTAGCGTAGTACCAAAGGTGTCGATCCCACGAGGAGGGAGTTAATCTAATCTTAAAATCTAAGGCCAGACACAATAACAGAAATTCAAGTTGCACGAAACTAATACAAGAATTTAATTCAATTAATCAAATTAATAATTAAACACGAAAATACTGATTACAAAGCAGTTGCAACACACCCATGAATTAACCAAAAGAAATTACCAATTAAAAGAAAGGGAATTTTACCTATCCTTAATGCTAACCTAACTGATTATGAATTATTGGATTGTTGGTTCTAGACTATCTTAGGGCTGATTACTCTCTATCAAGTTATAACCATTAACCCTAAATCATAAACCCTGATCAGATTATGGAGGTTGCAATCTCTTAATTCACAACCTATCTCTTAATTCACAACCTATCCAGAACCCTAATTAGTTCTAAAGTTCTCTAATAAACTACCAGAAACCTATGTAAGATCTCTCTTCACACAATTTCTTGATATGATTCAATTCTTGTCTCTATTAAATCACCTAACTCTCGTTAGTCCAATTTAATCATTTTTCATTCGATTCACCCTCTCAGCTTATTATTGAACTGTACAATCGTAGAATCAAACCACAATAAATACAATAAACACATAAAAATCAGATTTCCATTAATTCAAGAATAAAATTCCTAAGGTGAGTTTAGAACATCTTCAACATTCTAGATTCTATCATCAACTGTTTAATCCAATTCTATATTATGATAAAACTAAAAATAATAGGAAATACAATCTAAATGGATGATGGGAAGCAACGATGTTTAGAAACCTCTTGATCTGGGTAGTACGTCGAGTCAACTTCTTCTCCTCTTCTCTCTTCCTTCTTCTCTTCCCCTATCTCTTGATGATTTCTCTTTAGGGTTGCTCAAGGTGGTTGATGTAAACATTCCTTCTCTACCCCTTTTATTGTTCTTTAAATATCCTCTTACGTTTTGAGCAACCCTAGGGGTTTTTCAGGGTCCGAAAAGTCCAAAAAATATCTCGAAACGTGACATTTGTGAGTGTCTGCACGTTTGCCCAATACAGGCCATGATCGTAGGCCATTTCCTAGGCTTCTATCACGATTGTGGGCCAAATTTGGTGCTTTTGTCACAACCAACGAAACCTCTTCATTCTTTGATGTTGATCTTGAAATACTAACAAACACATCAAGGTACCTCAAAAACATAATATTTAAGCTCAAAGACTTGTACTAACCCATAAAACACTTCAAACATAAATAATTAACAAACTAGTACAATTCTAACCTAAACACATACCAAATAATTGAATTAACGACTAAAAATATATCAAACTATGCCTTAAAACACGATGCAATTTACACTTATCAGATAGGAAAACACAGGTTCTAGGATTGTTGACTTCAATTACTACTAAATCGCGAGAATTTGCCTTTGTCATATAAATGCTTACTAAACTCTTGTTTCAATGTCTTTCTTCCTAATAAACTCTTCATAATTGGAGAAAATTTGTTGCTAATTCATAGAAATTATGAAATTTTATGCCTTGGAATTTCTTATAGAATTTAATACTTAGCCCTTTTGAGCTAATTTCATATATGCGGTCTCTAGGAGTGGGATCTAAAGTCAACTTCTCATCTTTTTCAATCAGGTCATGAACATATATGTATTTTCACCACCTTTCTAAATAACTCTGGATAGCTCAGATATACTAACTTCAGGCTTAGTCTAACAAAATTGAATACAAAATAATCTTTCTATTTGGCCCAAGAAAGGATAAAATTCGTAGGCAATAAGGCATACTAAGAGAAAGTTGTGTCTGTTAATAAATTTAAGAAAATCCTTAACTTAAAATTACTGAAGTTTTTGTAATTGGCTAATTCTCTACATTGTATAGTGAATCTAACAATGTGCTCTATAGTTAATTGGCCATCTTCTCCATAAACTAAGTTGAATTTGGGAATTCTAAAACTTCAGTGATAAGGATTCTCTTCATCAATATACTCTAGGTAAGCCTTTCGGGATTCCTAACAACTAAGTTATCTTAAACTAGGTTCGTACAATCTCTGGACTACTTCTCTAACAGCTTCTGTAACAACTTGTAATCTCATTTGTTGTGGAAGAATAATAAGATTATGGTTTAAAGTTGCAATGTTACCCCCTAAAACATATTGTGGTATTAGCTTCATCCTTCCTACCGAATCACTGCCTACTGAGAATTTATGACCTAACTACTTATCAGCCATTTTTCATATTAATGTACAGAGGCACTATATTAACATCTTCTCTTTTATAAGGAGGGATGTATCTTTCATCTATAAAGGACATAAATAGAAGGCGATTGCACTCTCCAACTTCCATCACATTAGGAGTAGGATGACCTTAGAGTTGTTGGGACCCGATCTCGGAACCGGACCCCAACCGGAAAAATGGAAAACGAAAACGAAAACAAAGCGAAGAACGGACGAAAACACGAATTGGAAAACAAAACGAAACAAATGAACGGATCGGAAGTCATAAAGCGGAACACAAAGCGAAAGTATTGAATCAAAACGAATCTAATACGAATCTAATCGGATCAAAGGCGAATCGAATCAAGTCAAAAAGGCGTACGAATCGAATCAAAGCAAACAAAAG
>JAOTAX010000002.1:20028406-20055167 GCA_025629825.1 Erythroxylum guanchezii | reverse complement strand
GGAAGAAAAAAAAGTGAAACTCACATTTGGGTCGCTTGGAATTCCTTCGAGGAGCAGAAGAATCAGCCGATCCGTTACCATTACCAGGTGTGCTTAAGGGGGGCGTAGTATTATTCATCAGATGAATTGAAAAGAGAAGACCCTAAAAAAACCAGAACAGAAAGAGATAGACAAGCTATCGATGACGGAGAACACGAAGCAACAAACGGGTTTGAGAAAAGACCAAGGAAGAGTTACTAGTTATACAACAACTAATAATATGAATATAAAAAACAAAGGAGGAGGAAGAACTAGGAAGGGTGCTTGCTGTTGTCCTGTTTTGACTTTTGAACAGCTCCTTTTCCTTACCTCTCTAGATCTAGGCGGGTTTACGGACCCAGTCCTTGTCTCTCTAATGGTACAAAGGTAAAGAAAAATCAGCGAAGAGAGTGAGAAAGACCCTATGAAGAAATCTCAGAAGAGCCGGTCAACTTGCGGCACGCAGACACGTTTTCATCAAAATTAAGTGGGATGCATCGTGAAGGAGCTGAGACTTGTCCTACGTTACATTTACAAGTCTTAAATAATATTGTTTAAATTAACTGAAATTTATTATTTTTCATTATAGATTAATAACTTTTAAATATTATTTTTAAAAGAGGATCTTATGAGTATATTATTAATTAAAAACATTAAATTTGTGTCACATCAATTAACAAATGAACAGTTAATTTTATTTCAAATTAACTAATATTATGAGCAACTTAAAATTTATTATATTGATTTATACATAAATTTTGTCAAAATATGTTTTAGAAATTAGAAAATAGTTTTTAAATATTATAATTTAAGTAAAATAATAAAAAATATATATTATTAATATTTTATGAAAAAAAAAATCAGACAAGTCCTAAACCATCCAATCAACGTTTCTTTTCACTTACATAATATTGTGTGTCCTAAATAAATTAAAAAATAATTTATAAAATAAAATCCAATTTAACTTTATTCTTATGTCAAATAGTTATTTCATTATACCGTTTATAATACGGATTCTCAAGTCTCAACTTGCTCATTCATGAATTTAAATAGAGACTTTTGTTTTAATGTGTAATTTCAAATTTTATACAATACACAAAAGATATATTTTAATTATTTTTTCTTTGCTGTTTTTCTCTTTTCCTTAAACTCTACTCTTCTTCTCCTCTTACTTTATTTCAATTTTCTTATATATTTATATAATCCTTAACATTATTTCAAATTACCATAAGCTTTTCATTACTCTATTTAATTCATTCCTACAAGTTATGTTTCAAGTATCATCTATTTTCTATCAATCTTAAACTAAAATTTTAGATTACATAATTATTGAGATATAATTTTAATATTTAAATTTTTTTAATTGAATTGTTTCAAATAATATATGTTGACGCTTAAAATACATAAATTAAAAGGGAGAGAAATGAATTGTGTATTTTATTATTAAATAAAACTCATTAATTTTTTGGTAAGTAAATAAAACTCATTATTAATAATTACAAGTTAAAAACAAATTAAAATTATAACCAATAAAACTCAAGATATGCAACTTTGATACGGGTTTTTATGTAATTTAAAGCTAAATCTAGAAGGTTGATGAAAGATGATAAATGTTTAGGGATAGTGGTTAATTTTTTTTTAAGATTTTCCATGATTTTAATAAAACTATCCATTTAATTCCATATTTATTTGTTGGATTATATCTTCAAACAACTTTTCAAGAGAATTCATTCTATCTAAAATTATACAATTAATTTATGTAATTAGCATATCTAGATCTTTCTAATTGAAAACTAACACACACAAATTACCTAAAGTAATTTTGTTCATGCAACTTTTTTCTTTTTGGAGAATGGGAAGAGATTATATTAATCTATACACAAAGATGTACAAAGTAATTAGTAAAAACATATTGAAGGCATTCTTTTGGGAAAATTTTGGAAAACAAACATTCATTTCGTGGTATAACTAGGTATAATTAAATGACGTCTGTGAGATGGAGTGGAGAGAAGGTACCAAAGAATGCGTTTAACAGTTAACCAATAGATGTCGATAGGATAATGCAAGAATTGAGAAAGACATTGAAAGGAGCCAACTATGCTACGATATTCATTAAGATTAGAAATAGATAGGTCGTGATTTTTTGAGAGAGGTAGAGAAGGAGTAATAGGAGTAGACGTAGGTTTGGAAGAGTTAGATGAGTTCCGTGAAGAAGATCTCAAGTGTATTTGGATTGAGTGAGAAGAAGGCTAGTGGATGTAAATGTAGCATCAAAGCCAAAAAAGTAATGAAGGGGTCCTAAATCTTTCATAGTAAACGTAGTATGAAGATTGTGAAGGATTTAGATGAATTTTTTTGAAGAATTTAGGTAATAGGTTCTTCAAAAAAAGAGAAAAGTATCCCCTTTAGATGAAGTAAACCCAAGGTCAACAAGTTTATGATTTAATCTATGAAACCAGGCCTTAGGATACTATTTGAGAACATAAAGTGCTTTATAAAAAAGACAGACATAATGAGGATGATGAAGAACAGCAAAACTAAGGGTTGATGCATAAAGACTGGTTCCTAAAGATTTCTATATAGAAATTCATTGTGGACATCAAGCTGACAAATTGGCCAATTTCTAGCTAAATCAAGAGTAAAAACGATCCAAATGGTGGTTGATTTAATGATAGTATAATCAAGATCAGGTGATTAATGATAAAATTTGGAAACACAGCGAGCTTTAAAGCGATTAAAAAAGCATCAAGATTAAGTTTGGTTTGGAAAACACACATGTAGCCAACAATATGTGTACCTACAGGAGGAGGAATAAGAGACCAAGTATTGATGTGATGGAGAGCCTTGAACTTATTAAGCATTGTTTGGCACCAATAAGGAAATTTGTTTTCATGAGTAAATGAAGTGGGATCAGGATCAAGAGATGATTGAATAGTGGTGTTATAAGTAATATGATCAGGAAAAGTTTTGAGTTTTTAAGTGCAATCATATGTTTGGGTAACCATTAGGTGTGAGGATGGTGGTATTAGTTGAGGTACTGGTGGTAGAGATAGAAGAGATGTTGTGGAATGAACAGGTGATTATGAAATTATGGAAACATAGTAAAGGAGGGAATGGGATTTATAAGGAAAGCAGGTGTTAAATTGAAATATAGTAGGAAGGAAAGGGAATTAGGAGAAGAAGAAGAGATGGGTATGAGATGAGGGAATTGGGTTTCAAGGAAATGAACATGACTAGAAATATAAATTTTGCTAGTTGAAGGATCAAGACAATAAGATCCTTTATAGGTAGGAGCATAACTAAGAAACACACATGAAATAGAATTTGGTTTAAAGTTTATTAGTTCTAGTTAGGCCAAGAAAAGGAAAGCATGTATAACCAAAAAACACAAGGATGGTCAAGATTAGGAGGTGCATGAAGCAAAAGTTCATAAGGATATTTGTAGTGTAACACAAAGGAGGGCACGAGATTAATGAGATAAATAACTGTGAAAATGAGTTAAACTCGGAGCAATTAGGAAGAGAGCTATAAAGAAGAAGGAGATTCTAGTTTCAGTGATATGACAAATTTTGCATTCAGCAGTATCATTTTATTGTGGGGAATGAGCACAAGAAATACAAAAAAAAATACCATGAGCAGTCAAAAAATGAGCAAACAATCCTTTGATGAGTTCAACAGCTCTATTACATTGAAACATTTTAATTTTGGTAGAAAATAAGTTTTCAGCAATAACTTTGAAAAGTTGAAATTTGTGTATAACATAAGACTTATTAGTGAGACGAAACATTACAGTGAATCGACTAAAATTATTTAAAAAATTATAAAATAACATGAAACAAATAGAGACAAAAAGGTTAAGGGTTCACAAATGTCACAATGAATAAGCTCAAAAGATTTTGTACAAACTCTAGTAGATGATGTAAAAGAAAGACGATAACTTTGACCTTGAAGACATGATGTATAATCAATATTGACACTAGGCACTTTGAGTGACTGAAATAATTTGGAAAAAATTTTACTAAAATGGATGACTGAGACATTAATGCCAAATCTATGGAGAAGCTTTACAAACATAAAGAGCTATGGGATTAGTAAAGTGAACAAGAATCTTTGAGGGATACAGATTATTGTGGACAATTCTTACGAAGAGTGAAGTCTTGGTTAAAAGATCCTTCACAATATAACAAGATGGATCAAATTTAATTAAACAAGAATTGCATTTAACAAAATGTGTAATATAAAGTAAATTTACAGTAAGATGAATAATAATGAGAATATTTTATAAATGTAAAGGTATATGATTTGTTAGGAAGGTTAAGGAGCCTTTAGAAGAGATAGAAAGAGTACTTTTATTTCTGACAACCACTTGGTCATTTCTTTGATATGGTTGGAGCAAGTCAACAAGATGGTTACTAGGTTTGTGTACGACGAAGTTGCCATATTCGGAAGGCACTTTATAATTTCACTAAAAGAATAGGCGGATGAGGTTGTAGTGGGTTAAAGATTTAGTGTTTAAAAGATAGGTTGAATTATTATCAGATCAAGAGGAGGCTGAATGAATTATTTCTAAATTACATATACTTGAAATGACAGATAACAACCATATGATTAATTAATTTACAAGTTTGACATTTTAAAGGTCATTGATTTGAATTAGGCTAGGAATTAAAAGAAAAATGTGGGTTGTATAAGAGATATTAAGATCGGCTTGAAGTATTTTGTAGATTAGAACTAGGCATGAATGGTGTTCATAGTCTGGGAAGGTGGGCTCTAAGCTGAGATATGTTTGTTTAGGAAAGGTGAGGGTCCATTTAGGCTAGTCCTTAAGAAGGAATGTGTGACCTAACCTAGTTGAAACAGGAAAAAGACCTAAATTGGTCTATGATGTGGGCAAAGCTCACCCTATTTCTAAATTGTTATCTGGGACATCCACCATTGTCGTGAGCTAAGAACCAACTACCATGAGATGCCACAAACACCATTTCATATTGAGATTGATGAAGGGACAATAGACATTATTTATGAGTGAAGTTTAACTCACAATTTTAAGAATAAAAGAAGTACTTTACAATTCTCTGTGGTAGTGAGGGATAACTTGTAATTGGGAGGTAAAGCATTAAGTATAAAGAGGACTAAGTCTTTAAATGAAAATGAGTTTCCAGTGGCTACTAAGTCTTTAGTTGTGGATGCAGTAGTTGTTAATCAGCAATGGAGGAATCACCTTTCTTTGGTATTATGAAGGTGTTATCGGAGCAAGGACTTTTGGGTCGTTGTTTTTTGAAGAAAATAATCTTCAAATTTTGTCCATGGAGTTTAAGTAGTGTCACAATCAAGAGTAAGGATCGCCATAGTAGATATAAGAGTTGTGGTGAGGCAACAACAAATAAATGTCTTTCTTCTCCCAGTCTAAGAAGTTTGCTAAAGGAGATGATTCACTAACAATAGGATCACAATGCTTTGATAGTGAGGAGATGGACTCATCAATATAGCCAAGAAAATCACGTGAGTAGTATGGATTTAACTTGATTGCTTTAAATTAAATAGTTGTTATTTAGAGTAATAGTGATGAAATTGGTGATATTGGTGATTATTAGTGTACTGTTGTTTGAAGTCATTTTTGGTATTGGGTTTGACAGTTGTATTAAGACTGGTGTAGAAGTGTACGTCAGAAAGGATAAAAGGGATGAAGAAAATGTAGATGATATGCTTAGGTAAGCTTTGATACCATAAAATGAAACGATATCATGTGTAATTGTATTCTTTTGTAATTTTTACATAAAGGTTTACATATGCATTTATACACTTTAAACCAATGCTATACTTAAGGAATTTAAACTTATCATATGTAAGAAGATTACAACAGAATGATAAGATGTAATCAACAAAGATAAGAAAATATAATTAAGATGAATATTTGCTAATGATAAGTTGCCAAACATTTAGGTTGTCAATAAGATGCTTGGAATTTATAAACCCATTAGATTTGTTCAGCCCCCAATGAAGGATATAGTCACTTTATCACAATTCTATGTCTCGAAAGATTTATCTTAAGAAAATCATAACACATCCATTTTATATTCCTCTCTAGTAAGATATTCAGTATGTTTTGAGGATTCAGACTCTAACTTTTTTGTATTTTGTGGTCAAACTATGCTTATTCCTATCTAAGGAGTTTATCTCCTTATTGTATCCCTTTAACTCTTGTTTTGCTCCATTTATGATATGATTGTGAGCAGTAAACATATCTTATTAGGTTTAAATTGATAATGAAAGGACACACCTAATAAGTTTAGAGTATAGCCTTTCAACTAATAGCTATTAAAGAATAGTCAATAAAATTAAAATTATTTATAAATAATAGATAATGATAAATTAAAAGATCTTATGATAAAAACATAAGAATTCCTTTAACCTGATGCTTATGATTTGAAAAAACTTATGTTTATCTATGTGTTTAAATTTCTATAAATGGTATCAAAGTAAGATTACATATATATCTTAATCATAAAACACAATTAAATTAAACTAGCAATTATCCATAAGTTAATTTAATTCTAAGTGATAATTATCAAGATCATAGGAATATCCAACTTATTACATGCAAGTATTGTATTATGTGTTTTGCTCATTTGTTTTCATTTATCAAATTTGAATAGTTTTCTTGTGTAATACTAACAATCAAATCCAAAATGGCTATAATTATCTTTTGAGGAATCCAAACCATAAAGATTCATTTATTAGCATTTCTAGAAGAACAAATACTTAAGGTATGTTTGGTAACTGGGAATGAAGATGTGGGAATGGGTATGTAACTTGCATTCCTTAATTTTTGCTTGTTTGGTTGTTAGTAATAGATAAGATAAGGATTGACAAATCTAGAATGAATTTTAAATAATCTTGAATTTTAATTCCAAGCTAGGTGTGAGTATAACCTGAAATCAAATATAAAAATAATAAATAAACAGTTGTGGGCAAACATAACTTCTTTTTTTCTTCACTTTTTCTTTGTGTTTTAGCTCAACTAAAGCTCTCTATTTGAAAATTTAAGATTAGTTTATATATTTAGATGATACATCATTTTATTGATTCTTATTAGGATATTATTATCAATACTACACATTATTTTATTTAATTTTTCAACAATTTTTTCATTTTATTTCAATGATTTTATATCATAAAATAAGTTCATTATGTTTTTTAATTTTATTCTTATAAAAATTATACACAATTATTTAAAAATTAATAATTTATTGAATCATTAAAAATATTTTTAATTAATTATTTATTAAATATAAATTTTTATTAATTAATAATAATAATAAATATTTTAATTATCGACGTATTTTTATCTTTGTTCTTGCTCTTCTCTTTTTATATTTTTTGGAAAAAATTTTAGCTTTTTGTGGATTTGGTTGAAAGAGTGATGAGGAGTGGAAGCAAGAGGTGGTGAGCAATGGAAGATGAAAATCAATAAATCATAGCTGTGATGAGTAAGGCTGTGGCTGCCAGAGCTGTTGCAGAACACGAGGTCAGCGAGGATACTGAAGAACAATCAAAGGTATTATGAGCAAATAATCATTGTCGTGTTGTCATGGAACAAGTAAGTTTTCTTTTCTCTCTCTACTTACTATCTCCAGATTATCCATTACTTCTTTGTTTTCCCCTGTATCTCCATCTTGTGCTTTTTGGGTTTAGTCGTGAGATTTTCTTATCTAGGTTTCGTGATTCTGGACTCTTTGGATATGAATGCGTTTATTTATGTATTAACAGTATCTAGTGTCTATGCTAATCATAGGGAGTTTCATTCTTTGATTTATTAATTGTATGGAGGTCTGAGCTTATGTCCATTAGTTTAGCATCAATTTCTATACGTGAATCTCCCTCTGCATCCATGTTCTTCCTTTGGCTTCAAATATGCAGAATGGGGATTGATTTCGTAGATGGAAGTGTTAGTGGCAGTTGTCTTCCTTCCGTAGACAACAGTAAGTTGTCGTTATAGACGGAGAGAGAGAGAGAGAGGGAGAGGGCATTGTGTATTTCGGAAGCAAAGCATTTATTAGTATTATTACCCCTCTGCAGAAAATGCCTTTCTAACAATGGAAATTTGCTAAATCTACACTTAGGGATACCACCAACACTGCGCCACCCACTCCTTCCCCTGCTTGTTTTTAATGCGGACTGGACTTCTCGCCTCAATCTTTTCTGCTTATCGTTACTGTCCTATGCCTTTTGTCTAGCGCGTCCTCCTTATAAGACAAGCTTTAGATTTAGTCATAATGTGTTTTTACAATAGAAACCTTTCCTTCCTAAGAATCTCTTCTCACCAAGCACATACCATCTAGACCACCACCTTCAAAACCTCTTAGCGAGAGCTCCAACTTTTGACAAGAACGGGTGTGTTTAGTGTGTGGGGTTTCAACATTTTTTTTTTACCCAATTCAGTCATGTCATTTGTTTTCATACTGGTATTTTTTTTTTGGTGCATGACTGAGGCTCCGTTAGTTGGCAAATTATTTATTATTTATCGTAGTTTTATTTTTTTGCTATTTTATTATTTATTATTTTCTGATTATTTTTAGTTCCTTATATTATTATTATTATTATTATTATTATTATTATTATTATTATTATTATTATTATTATTATTATTATTATTATTAAGGTTTAACTAGAATTAGACTTTTTTTGGCCTTTTTACGTATTTATTTCGTGCTAGTTTTGCCTTTTCTCTCTCCAACTTGTATCATTCTTATATTGTTTCATTTGCATGTAGGTCTACCATAAACAACCTCTCTATTATGTAAGGGTAAGGCTGCGTACTATCAGACCTCTCCAGATCCCGCTTCATTGCGAGACTTTAGACTTGGTGATGATAATGATGATTTTAATTATTTATTTACAAAATCAATCACGTAATAATCAAACATAAATAAAAATTTTCGTTACTATTTTTAATATTTGATACCAAACACTAGTCTATAATCTCATTTCTATTGCTTGGATACTAAATATGCATAATCAACAATTCCATTTCTATTCTAATTTTCACTTTTCATTCTCATTCCCATTTTTTATTATGATTCCTTCATTTATGGTTATCAGACAAATAAACTACTAACATGTGTAAGGCATAATCACATCTTATGGAACTTTAGAGGTTCCATTCCAGAAAGCTAAATCGCATAAGGGGTGACATTGCCTTATGGGATTTAATATTATGTAATTTTAGGGCTTCCATTCTAGAAAGTTAAATCATTTAAGGCATGATTTCGCCTTATGAGATTTAGGATTATGAAATTTTAGGGTCTCTACTCCTGAAAACTGAATTACATAAGATGTAAGCACATCTTATGAAATTTAATATTCTAGAATTTTTAAGACCCATTTCCCCTTAAGCCAATAAATTTATTTTTCAAAAACAATATAATGAAAACTATATTTAACTAAAACAGAATTAATAAAAACTATCATAATTTGGGTTGCCTCTCGAAAAGCGCAATTATTTAAAGTCATTATGCTCAATAAGGCTTTTTTTCTCCTTAAATTTTTACATAATTGCAGTTTTGTACTCCTAAAGTTACGCTACTAGCCCTTCCTCTTGCCCTACAATCAACCTTTTTGAGATGATCATAGGTAATGACTCTCCTTAACCCAAATAGATATACTTTAGGTGATCAAGTAAGGCCTTCAATTCTATCTTCGGAGCTTCCTTTCTAGTTAGTTATAGTAAGTTTAGCATTCAAAGTTTTAAAATCTATTAGCATTGTTGATAATGATTCTACAATTTCATTAAATTACTTGTTTACTTCTGATTTAGCCTTTTACTCCAACTTATCTTCAATACTTTCTTCTTTAAACATAACCTACATAAATGAATCCACAATACCCATATGATAAATGAATTAAAAATCATTAAGGTACTTCATTGCTTCAAAAATATTGAACTTCACTATCTCTCCATCAAATTCAAAGGAAAAAGTACCCTTATCCACATCGATTTTTGTCTTGGTCGTCTTTATAAATGACCTTTCTAATAAAATCAAAGCTGAATTTTCAACACTATATCCATCAATTTTCAAGATGTAAAAATCCATTAGGAATACCGAACCGTTAACTTGGACTAAAACATCCTTAATAATACCAATAGGATGCACATAAGAAGTCTTTTTCACTAACCTTATTATTATCATTTATGGAATGCTATCATAACTAGTCAATTAATAGTAAGTTTTGGTTTGGATGCTAGTCTTGGATCAATTAACTTAGAAAATTTTGAGACTTATTATGGTTATCCTAATATATTTCGAACTAACTACTTGAATTGAGATAATTATTCTTTTTACACTAACGATCAATATTACAATTAGATAATATCTTTCTCTTGAATCTGAGTTAAGTACTCTGAAATTTCTCCCTTTTATATTTAGTTGATTTATTTTGATTCCTTGTTAATTTTAGCACATTAGTTAATTAATCATAAACCCCCACTTTATTTTGTCAATTGAAATCAAGAAACTGATGTTTAGTTCTTTTAGGATTCGACCTGGCGAATACTAATAAAAGTTAGAGAATCAGAATTAATTTTGAGGGCTTCGACAACTCGATCAAAATTTTTTCATCATTATCAGGAAACTATTTTAGTTGCTTAGTTTCTTTATGTTATTTTATAGTTACTGCTAATCTCTTGTCTTATATGACTCGTTCTTCTTAAAAAGGTGAATTGCAATATAATCCAAATATTACGAAGATAATGCATCATTTAGGAAAAGAGATTATGCAAGGAAACAATCATTCACCTCTAAAAATGAAAGTTCAAATAGATCTAATAATTGGTGAAGGTTCTAATTTTCAAGAAGTTAAAGAAAAGATGGCAAATCCTAACATTAGAATGTTGAGGGAGTTAATGGTACCAAATTTAAATCAACAACCATTATGTATAGAATTTCTAAATGTTAAGGTAGATTTCAACTTGAAATCTAGTTTGATTCACTTACTTCCAATTTTTTATGGTCTTATAGGTAAGGACTCACATAAACACCTGAAGGAATTTTATGTTGTCTACTCTGGATTAAAACCAGAAGGAGTGATAGAAGAATAAATTAATCTTAGAGTCTTTCCATTCTCATTGAAAGATAAGGCAAAGGATTGAATTTATTATCTTCCCTTTGGCTTAGTGAGAATATGGAATGAGATGAAAAGATTGTTTCTGGAGAAGTTCTTTCCTGAATCACGAACAACTAATATCATAAAGGAGATATATGGGATAAAAAATTTCACTAGAGGTTTAAGGAGTTATATGCTAGTTGCCCACACCATCAAATTCTTGGCAAACTTTTGATTAAGTACTTTTATAAAGTTCAATAGATCGGAGTATGGTTGATGTAGCTAGTGATAGAGCTTTGGAAAACAAAACTAAAATGGCCAAACAATTGATATCAAATATGGCCAAAAATTTTCTACAATTTGAGACGAGAATGGATAGAGCTGTTAAGTACATGAATGAGGTAAGTAACAAGAACCTTGAGGATAAAATTTCATATTTAACTATTCTAGTTTGTCAAATGGTTGTATGCCAATTGCAATTGGCACATGTGCATAAAATATGCTCATTCTCTAGACATCTTACAAATATGTGCCCTACATTGCAGTAAGACTTCCTTCTAGAAGCTAACGTAATAGGGGGATTTCCTAGCCAAACTCAACAAAAATATGACCCTTTTTCCAATCATTATAATCTAGGCTGGAGGGACCATCCAAACTTTATCTATGGAAATCAAGGAGGGCAATAAAGATATTGATAAGTGTGAATTGCATCATATTTTAGGGCTTAGTTTGATATGTATTTAAGTGTTAACTTAATCATTTAGTATGTGTTTAGGTTAGAATTATGTTAGTTTGTTAATTAATTATGGTTAAGTGTTTTTTATGGGTTACGAAAAAGTTTCAGGCACACTCAAGCCAAAACAACGACTTATGATCGTGGCACAACAAGCCACGATCGTGACAACAGCATTGAAGTCAGGCCACGATCGTGACCCATATGCCACGATCTTAATAGAAGCTTGGGCATTGCCCATGATTGTGGCCTGATTGCCACGATCATGACAAAAGGCTCAGATGTAGTCCACGATCGTGATCTACGTTGGGCAGACGCCTAGACAATAAAAAATGTTAAGTTTTAAGGGAGTTTTTGGACCTTTCAGACCACGTAAAAACCCTAATGCTGCTCAGAATACAAAAGGTATATAAATAATAAGATAAAGAAGATGAAGGGAGATTTTGCATTAGCCACTTTAGAGAGAAACTGTTCAGCCCCATTCTCGGAGTCCAAGGTGTTGGATCTCGTTCCCGGAGCCCAACTATCCAGAGTCAAAAGCATGAGCGGATTTCCTTATAGGGTTATTTCAATGAACCCTCACTTTCTTTCCATCAATATTTTTGAATTCAATCCCAAAGGCTATCAATTTTTTGGAAAGGTATAAAAACATGTTAGAAATCTATTGCTTTAAAAATCACTTCATTTGGAGGTCGGATGAAGAAGTTATGGCCAAAAGAATCCAACATATTTATGTCCTCATTCATATTGTACCTGTCTTGGTGCAATTGCCATAACCTTTACTACAGACATCAGATTGATGTCGTTTTTAGACAGTTTGAAAGACGACTTTGAGATCTACAGCTTTCATGATGAACTCGAAGTGAGATTCTCCATCTAAAAGAGTCAAAATCGTGATTTACTGTAGCTATCCCGAGAATGTCCGTTTAACGAACATCCATGTTTGTTTAACAGACATTGTCGGGCTTGGGGTGCCTCCCAGACTCGAGAAAACGGACCTAATGTCCGTTTAACAGACATGGATTGGGCAGGGGGGCCTTTTTGGCCTGAGAAGGTCTGTTTAACGGACCTAATGTCCGTCTAACGGGCATTGGGGATTCTCAAACCCCTCCAAAGCCTCTCCAATGCTTCCAACATCCATTCTAAGACCATATTCACTCGTACTCTTCCCAAACTCAACCTTTCTAGTATAAAACCACTTCATTTCCATTTAACTACTAAATACATCTCATTAACACTTGAATCTCAATTCTAAAGGATTTATCAAATACAAGCTTTCCAACTCCAACATGCTATTCTAATACAAGCAACAATTGGCAATCTCAACACAAGAATATGCACATCCATCATACTCAAACTTTAAAATAACGTAGTCATACAAAAAGGAACCTCTCAAGTTCTCATTCTCATTTCTGAAAAAAGTCAATGTTTGAACAAGCTTTACTTGCATATCAACATATACATCAAACTTATTACAAAATACAAAAGGATGCTTATGTTTGATATGCCTATAAAGCTATCCAAATTAGTCACCAACTTAGTACAAAAGATTCCTAGCTATCTTGGAGTTTCTGAAGGCCTTACAAGGATCTCTAATCTTCTCGTTCTGCACCTAAGGAGGGAAAATGAAGGGTTGAGCTACACAGCTTATTGGCTAATATATTTATAGCCATTAGCAACGAGCCACACAATCAAATATATATGAATATCTATATAGGCATGCATGTCTTGTCTTAATCTAGTAATGAAAGTTCGGCATTTACAATTCCAATTCACAATTCATAATTCAATACATCATCACATAGAACATATGGGGTGTAATTTAACATCAAAGCATAACACTCAAATTGCATCATAACTTAGTACATCAAAATGAAAATGCACAACCAATTGGCTCGAGGGTTCCGTGGAACAAAATAGAGAAACTGAAGTTTACTCCGTGAACGAAACGAGCCCACTTTGCGGATCTCGTGGTCCACAAGCGGGCAGCCGGGAGAAGGCTTTATGTCGACGTGCACATGACTACGAAACGATTTCACTTTTGCCCAAACACAATCAATTCTCATGCTTAATTCAATCACAATTTCATATTCTCATACTTTTTCTTTATATAAAATGCCATGACATAATTCAATGACATAATATGATCATATTCACAATTCAATTTTATCAGAGTGTCATACATCATAATGCATTTCCACATCACAACAATTCAGAACAAGCCATTTTAGCACACAATACACATACAAGGCATTTTGCTCATATTGCACAACAACTATAAATAAATTACCCACCTTATAACTCTTCAAAATCCAAACTCAATTGTGCCTTTCCTCTTGCTCTTCAATAGGATGTTCTGGATTTCCTAACACAACCAAAATTCTCATTCAATTCTAATTCAAATAGAAATCCCCCAAATTTTCATAATCATAACAAAATGGAATTAACACAAATCAAGCTCAAACTTAACCTACCCATAGTCCATCTAGGTTAGAAAACCCAAAACCTAGCTTAAAAACCCAAAAACCAAATGGGTCTCTCAATCATCTTCTTTCTCTAAGCATTCCCAACACAAAACCCTTTCTCTCTCTAGAATTTCTTCATTCACAACACAACAACCCATTTCTTTACTAAAGCAAGAAGAAGATGATGAACTTACCTTAAGAAGCTTGGTTTCTTCTTCTTCCCACAATTTTTCCTTCCTTTCTCTTCTTTCTCCACGATTTTTCTCTCTTCTCTTCTTCTTTCACGTTTTTCTTCTCTCTTCTCTTAGCTTCCACGACAACTTACTCTCTTCTTCTAATTTTAAGACAACTTCTTTAGCTTATTCTTCCAATTATACCCCTCACTTACTTAGCCTTTCCATTTTGCCCGTTCTTTTGTCTTTTATGTCTCTAACCCTTTAATCCACTTACTCCTTTAACCCATGAAAACACCATATTAATTCTAACTTAATTCTAACACTTCATGCTAATTTCAAATTTCAAATTCTATTCATACTTACTAATTTAATGGACTAAACTAAAAAAATAATCAAACAAATAAATCGATAATAATTGAAAGAAAATTTCGGGGTCCAATAGAAACCCTAGAGAGAATTATTAAGAGATTAAGAAAGAGAAGAAGGAAGAGAGAAGTGGAGAAGAAGCCGACATTGACATACTTCTCGGATTTGGAATTTCCCTACGTCGCTGCCTCCCATCTCCATTTAGAATCACATTTTCTTTTATTTTCCATTTTTATTATTATATAAAATTGGGAGTAGCAGTTTGATGATAGGATTGTGAATGTTGAGATATTCTATACTCACCTTCGGGTTTTTTTTTATCTTTGATTTAATAAAATTTGATTGTTTTATGTTTATTGGATTTATTGTGATTGATTTCTGTGATTGTATAATTCGATAATAGACTGAGAGGGTGAATCGAATGAAAAATAATTAAATTAGGCTAACTAGTGTTAGGTGATTTAATAAGAACAAGAAATTAATCAAATCGGTAATTGTGTGAAGAGAGATCTCATATAGGTTCCTAATAGTTTATTGGACAACTTCATATCTAATTAGGATTTTGGATAGATTGTTAATTGAGAGATTACAATTTTCCATAATCTGGTTAGGGTTTATAATTTAGGATTAATATTTATAACTCGAGAGAGAGTAATCAACTCTAGGATCGTCTAAGACCAATAATCCAATAATTCATAATCAATTAGTTTAGCGTTAAAGATAGGTAAAAATTCCCCTATCTCTCAATTGATAGTTCCTTTAGGTTAATTCTTGAGTGTGGTTGCATCTGCTACTTTGTTAATATTTTCATAATTGATTCTTGGAATTGAGTTACATGATTGAATTAAATTCTTGCCTTAGTTTTGTTACATTTTGAATTACTGTGAATTGTTTTGGCCTTAGATTTTAGGAAAAGATTATCCCTCCTCCTGGGAACGACACCTTAGGTACTACACGGACAACCTGTATGCTTGCGGATTATCGAGGTTATTAATTAGAACTTACCTACATCGAAAAATCACGATCAAGTTTTTGGCGCCGTTGTCGGGGAGGTGATTAGTTTAGTTCTTTAGTCTAAGGCTTTTTCACTATCTTTTGTGTTTTGGTTAAAAAAAAATATTCGGGCCGTAAAGTAGAGACACAACAAGACATCTTAGAATGAGAATTGAGGCATCTGAAGAGCTAAATGCTAAGAAGAAATGGAAAGAACAATGATGGAAGATAGATATTATGGGGAACAAGGAACTTTTACAAATTACAATGAGGCACAGTATGGTTGGGGAAGTAATGATCCTTATTGGAACATGTACACTCCGAGGTGGTAGAACCACCTCGATTTTTATTAGTCTAACAATGTAGGGACTCATTTAGGACGTCAAGACCTATTAGGACTTCAACAAGATGAGTCTAGTTCATGGGATTCTAAATTGGACAAGATCTTGGATAAGCTCACGGACATGGAAGAGGGCCAGAAGAGAATAAAAGAGCAAATTGAGCAAGTAACGGAAAATCATGCCTCCTCTATTCACAACCTAGAGATTAAAGTAAGACAACTTTCCCGTGAATTTTGTAAGAGAAGTGTGGAAGACTCTTTAAGTAATATGGGCATACATCAAAGAGAGCAAGATGAGGCTATCGCACCTACGAATGGGGGAGAGCCAGAAGGACTAGTGGAAAACCAAATTGAACCCCACCTTATTGAAGACCAAGAGACGAAGAAAGAGATTGAAGAAAAGAATGCCAACCCTCCTTTTTATTCACTAGTTCTTGATATACCATATTTGAATGTCAAAAAATCTTGGGTGGATGTTTATGAAAAGAACCTTATCCGTCCGATTAATGATGACCAAGTGGCATTCAACATGAATGATGTATTAAAGAATCCAAAGGATAGTAGCTCATTCAAGATAATTGATGTATTCGAATCTTCTAAAAAACAAAAGGATGAAGAACAGATGACATCAGACATCGGGTTTGAAGAAGCTAGGAAAGTCTCTGTTCGTGAAGCGGAAGAAATAAAGGAGACGAAGGTAATTAAGGAAGAAAGAGAGCAACCCACCTTCTTACAGGATAAATTATTGAATTCAATGGAAGATTTAGAAAGTTTTATTATTCCCTATTTTATTGATAGATTGTTAGTGTGAAGGACATTATTGAAATTAATTGGTTTTCTCAACTTATTCAATATTTTCCTTCTAATTATTTTGCAATTTATAGCTTACTTACAAGCTACAAAATTGATGTTGAAAGAAAAGGGTGGAAGCAAGCACTCTTAATTGATCCTAGTTGAGTTTCTAATGAAAGAAGAGCATCGAGCTACTGACGTTAAAAGAAGCACTACATGGGAGGCAATCTATGGACTATTAAATTGATGTTATTTCCTTTGATTTCTAGAGAGTTCAATTATGTAGTTAGGTTAGTTCATTTTTAAATAAAATTGGCAAGTCATAGGACTTCGCCATTAATTAGATGATCGAGGAAGTAAGCAAAGATAGTGAAAGGGCCATAAATAGTTAAGAAGTGATTTCGGGGAAGTGGAGAAGAATAAATATTAAACATTGGTGAAAATTTGCAAGGTAAAAATAGGGACACATGAATGTCATTTTCAAATTTTACCATTTTACCCTCCAATCACCTATATATTCATTTCTAACTTCACTTTTTCACTCACTTTCATTTTTACTTTGTCTCCCTAAGCTTTACACCTCCAAACACTCTCACTTCTCTCTGCCCAAATTTCAAACTTCTAGTTTTTTCCAACTTCTACCGACTCGCAAGCCAGTATGTCGCGCATCAAGCAAACAGTGAAGTGTGATCAATTAGCGAGACAAAACCAAGTCTCAGGAAGAGGGAAAAGGAATAGGGCGGCCGATTACGGAGCACCTTTCCTGATCTTCTCGGATGAGGAAGGTAACCGTTTTCATTCTCTTCGCAATAAACAAATTATGGTTCCAAAGTATTTTCATTTTGAAACTATAGATATATTAGAATTGCTAAACAAGGTCGAAGTTTTAACAGAGAAAATTCAATGGGTCAATTCATTCAATTTCAATTCCCAGTTTACGAAGAACTTACCTTAGAATTTTTTACATCCCTTCAGTACGAATTTAACAAACCTAGGGAATTGTGGTTTAGGTTACAGGGACAACCTTATGGCCTTGATTATGAAACTTTGTATGAAATTTGTGGTTTCCCCGAGTCGTCCGTAGTAGATCAACACGATGATTTTTGTGTCAATCCCTCTGGACAGAACTAACTGGGTTAGAGCGTTTCGATGCTGAGAACACACACAACAACATCATTAGGAGCCATGAACACTTGTTGATGCATAAATTCATGTGTCAAACTGTGTTTGACAAAATAGAAACTAACAAGTGTTCGATAAAAGAACTTATCATATTGTGGTGCATGGATCATAGCATCCCAGTTTGCACAACCACCAATATCTTTAATGCAATTATTGCTGCTCAAAAGAAGATGAGCAATAACTTAGGAATGAGTTACTTGGTTTCGACCATAGCTAATTACTATGGAGTTGAGTACAACGGACACACAATCTACCGCCCTGGATTCATGAATTATCATCATTTATGGCAAGCTGAAATCCTGAAATCCCATAATATGAAACTTCAGGATATTAGTGCCAAGACACATATCAAGGGCAGTACCGGTCAAGCGAGTTTAAGTGCTTAACAACAACAAGAAGAGGATTCGACCAGCGAGGAATCCGAGAAGGAAGAAGAAACAGAAGAACCGGGCTAGAAGAAAGTACTGGATACAATCTCACAAACACCAAAGTAATTACAGATACACTTGCGGAGAACTCCAGAAGGATAAAGGAGATGGCCCGAACTTAACAACGTCAGAGCCATGACATGCGTTGTATCCATCGTTATTTCAAAGCTCAGGGCGTTCAAGTCCCACCTCTAGCACCATCCCCACCTTCATCACCATGAGGCTTTGTTCTAATCCCCTTTCTTTTTAAATTTAGTCTTCATTTTTTTTATATTTGTTTTAGTTTTTTTACTTTAATTTATGTTTCTTCTTTCCTTATGTGTTTGTTTGTCCTCTTCTCACAATGATGACAATGTATTGTTCAAGTGTGGGGAGTTACGTGTTTTGCTTTGAATGTGATTTTGTATATTGTATAATAGTTGTTAGGTTGTATTTTGTGAATTGTGTGAATGTGTCAATGGCTTAGATGGATTAGAATTGACTTAATTTTGAACATAGTCTATTAGGTTGTGAAGAATCATTAGCTCGCAAAATTAGTTAATTCGAGTCTTTGGCTAAACGTACAGCATAATTAGGATTTAGTGTTAGTTTGTCACCCTCTAAATTGTCACATTCATTCATAATTTGAGGCTTGTTGACTTAAGTAGCTTTGCTAGTATTTTTCATAGAAACGAGTAGCTAAAGTAACAAGGTAGACAATAAAAAAATAAATAACTATTCCGCTAGCCTTCAGGTTATGAACAGAGCTAGTAGCCAGTTGAGAACATGATAGAGTTAAGTAACCGGATCGACACGCATTGCAAATGTATTTCTTCAAGTAAAAAGGCTATAATGACGTTCCAACTAAATAGCTTAATAAAAAACATGACTTAGTTAAGTAACAAGAACCTTAAGGATAAAATTTCATATTTAACTATTCTAGTTTGTCAAATGGATGTATGTCCATTGCAATTGGCACAAGTGCACGAAATATGCTCATTCTCTGGACTTCCTACAAATATGTGCTCTACATTGCAACAAGACTTCCTTCTAGAAGCTAACGTAATAGGGGGATTTCCTAACCAAACTCAACAAAAAATGACCCTTTTTCCAATCATTATAATATAGGATGGAGGGACCATCCAAACTTTAGCTATGAAAATCAAGGAGGGCAATAAAGATATTGATAAGTGTGAATTGCGTCATGTTTTAAGACTTAGTTTGATATGTATTTAAGTGTTAACTTAATCGTTTAGTATGTGTTTAGGTCAGAAATGTGTTAGTTTGTTAATGAATTATGTTTAAGTGTTTTTTTATGGGTTAGTACAAGTCTTTGAGCTTAATTATTATGTCTTTGAGATACCTTGATGTGTTTATTAGTGTTTTCGGGTCAACATCGAAGGACGGAGAAGTGTCAGAGACACTCAGGCCGACACTCGGGCCGAAACAACTACCTACGATCATGGCACAATAGGCCACGATCATGGCACAAGTTTCGAGGGAGTTTTTGGACCTTTCGGACCCCAGAAAAACCCTAGGGCTACCCAGAACACAAAAGGTATATAAAGAATAAGACAAAGAAAGGAAGGAAGGAAAAATGATCGGCTAGTCGTTCAAGCATCTAGTCAATGAAAGGAAGGATAAAATGATCTTTCTAAGTGGTGCCATTCATCTTTCTATAATATATGCATGCTCTTCACTCGATGATAATCCTCATAAGAATCAACTCATTCTTCTTATCAGGTACAATCATCCCTCCTTTTTGGAATAACCTACACAAGAGCCACCTAAAAACTATTAGAAATAAGGTAAATAACACCTGCATCAAGAAGTTTAACTCCCTTAACTTTAAAAATTTCCTTCATATTTGCATTACACAGACGACATGAAATTATCTTCCATCAAAATCTTATATATGTTAAGAAAGGAGCTAATTCCTCTAATATCTAAAATCTTCCAAACTATTGCCCTCTTATGATCTCTAATTGCCTTTAATAACTTTTCTTTTTATTCTACCTTTATATTTGATGTTATAATCGTCAATAATTTTGAGTCCTTCTCTAAAAATGCATACTCAAGATGATCCAACAACTTTTTTAATTACAAAATAGGTGGTTCTTCAATGGAGGGTTTCAACTTCTTTTTACTTATGTCAATCTCATTAAATTCTTTCTTCTACACCATAGTTTTGTTAGCCTAAAGATTAGTTATTTGCTCAGCTTTCATGGGGTTAGCTTTATTCTCCTCCTTAGCTTGAACAAAACATAACTCCACTAGGTCATCTGGACAATTTCCTTCACATAATGAAAAACTACAGCATCAATAGCTTCAAGAAAGTAACAAGTATCATTTTATTTAAGAGAGTGTCACATATCATCTAATATTTTAAATATCACCTCTTGATCCCCATTCTTAAGCACCAATTTACCGTCACTAACATCAATTATAACTTTAGTAGTAGCTAAAAAGGGTCAGCATAAAATTAGAGGTACTTCAATATCCTTATCCATATCCAATATCATAAAATCAATTTGAAAAATAAACCTGTCTATTTAACCAATACATCCTTAATAATCCCTATAAGATGTTTAATTGACCTATCAACCAATTGAATGCTCGTTCTAGATAGTTTAGGCTGTCCTAACACCAAGTTCTTAAATAATTTATAGGGCATCAAATTAATACTAGCCCTTAAATTAGCAAAAGCTTTTTCAATCAACAAATTTCCAATTAAACAAGGAATAGTAAAGTTCCCTAAATCTTAGGTATCTTGCTTGGAAACTTATAAAGCTCTTCTATTAAACCCCATAAAATGACAAAACACTCCTCGCTTAATGTCACAGTAGACAACTTCTCCAAATTCTTCTTATTTGAAAATAGCTTATACAAAAGTTTGGTTTATTTAGGCATCTATGAAAGAATCTCAACAAAAGGTAAGTTAACGTGGAGTTGTTTAAAAAGTATAAGAAACTTAGTAAACTACTCATCCATATGATTTTTCTTTAACTTTGTTGGGTATAGAATGGTAGACTTAAACTCCTTCAAAGGTTGATGTCGCTCACCATCTTTCTCCTATATTCTTTTCAACAATTTTCTCCTCTTTAACTTATTTCTCTTTTACTCTTAATTCCTTGTCACTTCTAAAAGAAACTACCTTTACATGATCTTTAGGATTTGTTTCAATATTCTTTAGAGTCTCTTTACTATCTCTCAAAAACCAACTTGGCAAGTTGTCTAATCTAGTTCTTCAAGTTATGAATAGAAATATCTTAATTTCTCAATAAACTTTCAATAGCCTATAAGCGAGCTTCAAATATTTGAATAAATTTTGTTATAAGATCTTCTAAACTAGGCTTCTTCTCTTGAGGTGGATGGTACTATTAAAATCTTAGTGAAGGGTTTTGCCTTTGCTATCCTTGATTTCCTTAAGAAAATTTTAGGTGGTTCATCCAACTTGGATTATATATGTTACTATATGGATTGTTCTGGGGATGAGGTGCATTACCCATATAATCAACATATTCAGTTGTTTTTTTGTTATCCTTAACAATTTGACATTCCTAGCTTACATGTCCTCCCTACCTAAACCACAATGTATTACTTGAGCTAGTTGTTATACAACTGATAATTCATCAATCTTTTTACTGAGAGCTTCAACATATACTACCATATTTGTGACTATATCAACATTATAAAAACTAGCGAGTTTGCTAGGCTTTGCTTGAGTAGAATGTCATTGATAACTATTCATAGCCATCACCTTAATCAACTTTAGGCTATTTCAGGCATCTTACTATTTAAAATACCTCCTGTTACTACATCTATCATCTCCTTAATTGATGAATTCAAATAATTATAGAATGTCTGAACCTGTAACATATAGGATTTCCATGATGTGCACATCTTTTTGGTAAGTCGTTAAACCTCCCTCATATATCGTATAATGTTTCTGACTCATTATGAGCATAAAAAGAGATATCACTCCTCATCTTGGTCGTTTTGGCTAGTGGGAAGTACTTCATCAAGAATTTTCACTCATATGATCATATATAGTAATAGATCTTCTGGAAAGAGAATTTAACCACTAATTAACCCAATTCCTCAATGAAAAGGGAAACAATCTCAATTTGATGGCATCATTAGTCGCTCCATTAATCTTGAAAATAATATCTTTAGAAAAAAATTTTAAGTTCTCATATTGTAACCCATCCAACTGAACAAACTGTTGACCATTTGAATGACATTTGACTTGATCTTAAAATCGTTGGTTGTAACATCTAGCTTGATGATACTAAACTTAATTCGAGTTAATGATGGCCTCACATATTCATACATGATCCTTCATAATTCCATCATGATTATTGATTTCTCGTCATATAAATTCTAGATGAACGAACATATCTATAATTTTGAGGTCAGATTTATTATTTAACTTCAAATTTAATATTTTATCAATAAAGTTTCAGATGCTAATTTATTTTTTTTTGGTATAAGGGAAAAGAAAACAAAGGAGACTAGCTCCGAAAATTGAAATCCCGACGCAGGGATCGAGTGTAAAAAGTGCCTTGCATGTCATATTGTAGGACATCCAAAAGGCTCCTGGGCGGCTCCTGAAGAATATGAAATCTCGGCGCCCCGACCGACGCTATATACGCCAAATGATCCGCACATTAATTCCCTTCACGAGGCGTATGCTCAACTTGCACTTCCCACTCTCGACGCAGTAAGTCACGAACACCTGTCACCAAAAAAGAATACGCAGTCAGATCATTAAGAGAAGAAGAAAGAATATTGATAACCTCGAGGGAATCCACTTCTAGAATCACACGGCGATAACCCCAATCCCACGCCAGCTACAGCCTTGAATACACCCCGCAGAGTTCGGCCAGAACAGGATTACCAATTCCTATCTTTTGTAAAAAGCCGCCACACCAGAGTCCCTGACTGTTCCTTAAAAGCCCCTTAGTAGAAGCAACATCAGAGCCCAGAGTCACTGCTCCATCCGTATTAAGCTTGATCCAGCCTTCCCGAGGTTTAGTCCAACTGACTAAGGTACCCAAAGGCATACCCTGGGACGGAAACACACGATTTTCCATCGTACTGGCACGAATGACCCAAGTAGTATAAGCCATGACAATTTTAGGACTGCCAGATGGCCACACAAAATCGGGCTCAAAAATTCTTTGATTTTGCCACTTCTAAAGAGACCAACAAGCGACCCCAAAAATAGTAGTCCACTCGGCTGAAGATCGAGTCACCTGGTGGTTAAGATTCAGATGAAGCCAGTGGCCTACCTCCTGGCTGAAAAAATCCCCTCGAACTATGTCAGCAGGAAACTGATGCCAGAAGGATTTGACTCAAGGACAGTCCTGTAAAGCGTGAAGTGTCGTTTCCTCATTGCCATAGAAATGACACCCAGCCTCCATAGTCAGATGTCGGGTCACATGTTCCTTATTGGTTAACAACTTTCACTTAGCCACCAGCCAGAGAAAGGATCTGATGCGCTGAGGTCCCGGCCACTTCCATATGTCCTCCCAATGACTATTTAAAACATCAGTATTTATATTCTCAATAAGCTTATAAGCAGACGCTATGGTGAAACGCCGATGTGAAGTGTGACCCCAGGTCAAACGATCATCGGCACTGACAGTAATGGTAGTAGACGCGATAAAAAGACAAACAATGTTCGGAAGATAAGGTTGAAATGACTGCCAAAGCCAATTGCCATGCCCATCGTGGAAGTCATGAATTGTTGCATGAAGGATGCTCTCAGGAAGATCCATCTGAGCCAGTAAATAGAGAGGGCCCTAGTCATTTAACCAGTGGTCCATCCAGAAAAGAATGCGGAGTCCATCGCCTAACTGCCATTTGGCTCCTTGTCGAAGAAGATTCCAAGTGGCGGCAATCCCTCGCCAAATACCCGAAGCGTCAGACCGCGCCAGAGTCTGAGGGATAGGATCCAGAGAAATCTGATATTTCGCTCGCAGAGTCTGGACCCATAAAGAGTGAGGTTGAGTAAGGAAGGCCCAGCCAAGTTTCATAAGAAGAGCGTCGTTCATGGATCGAATTCGCTTAAGCCCTAAGCCCCCCGCTTTCTTGGGTTTACAAACGTCCTCTCAACTGATCAGGTGAATTTTCTGGTGACCGCCCTGAGACCCCCAAATGAATTCCCGCATCACTTTTTCCAGGTTGTCACATAAATGCCGAGGAAGTAGAACTGTTTGCATGGTGAAGATAGGTAGAGCATAAATGACCGATTGAGTGAGGGTAACCCGACCTGCTAACGACAACATCTGAGATTTCCACCCAGCGAGTTTTTGTTGCACTTTATCCAAAATATACTGGTAGGTTTTACGAGTGATACGCTCGTGGATCAAAGGGACTCCCAAATATTTCCCAAGATTGTTTGTAATGGTAACCTGAAGCTCCTGGCTAAGATGACGGGTAGTATGATTCGAAACTTTCTTAGAAAAAAATATCCAGGTTTTAGTAAAACTAATGCATTACCCAAACGCCTGAAAAAAAGTGTCTAAAATCCGAGTGATTAGTTGTAGTTGCGCTGTCGTAGCTTCACCAAAAAGAACTAAATCGTCTGTGAAAAATAAATGGGATAAAGGTGGACCCGAAGGTCCCAAACGAATAGGTTTCCACTGGCCATGACTAACTGCCTGGGAAATGAGATGCCCTAACCGTTCCATGCAAAGCACAAAAAGGTAGGGTGAAAGAGGATCCCCTTGGCGAATGCCTCGGGAAGGGGTAAAAGGGTCAGAAAGGGTGCCTTGCCAAGCTACCTGACAAGACACCGACGTCACGAACTTCATAATGACCCTGATAAGGTTACAAGGGATCCCAATTACCGTTAGGGTAGTGTGGATGAAGTCCCAACGAATCTTGTCATACGCTTTCTCAAGATCGACCTTTAACGCCAAAAAATCCTGTTTGCCTTTTTTCTTCCACATCGAGTGGATCACTTCCTGAGCAATGATGATGCTGTCCGTGATCTAACGGCCTGGGATAAAGCTACATTGAGTCTCCTTAACCAGATAAGCCATATGAGGTTTCAAGCGATTCACAATAATTTTAGCAATCACTTTATACAGCATCGTACAGAGACTGATGGGACGAAACTGCGTAATGCTAAGAGGATTAGGGATTTTAGGAATTAAAACCAAGATAGTTTGGTTTAAGTCCTGTTCCCAGTGATCACGGTGAAATATGTCTTGAATCAACTTAACCACCGTTGGGCCAACTTGAGCCCATTGGGTCTGAAAGAAAATAGCGTTAAACCCATCCACGCCCATTGCTTTATTCGGATTGATGGAAAACACAATCTGCCGAACTTCAGTAGCATGAATTGGACGATTGATGTCGTGAAGTCGATCCGCTGAAAGGTGGGGAAAACCCCCAGAGTAAGGAAAAGGAGTTGTCACCGTGTTGTCTGGAGCATATAATTGGATGAAGAAGTTCCGCACTAGAGTGCGGAGGTTATCGGACCCGGACAATGTAGTCCCAGAATGATCCAAAAGACGATCGATTTGCAAAAATTTCCGTTTAGCCAGAGTGACGGTATGGTAGTACCGGGTATTACGGTCCCCTTGGGAAAGCCAATCACATTTGGCTCGTTGGTGCCAGAAGATTTCTTCCTCGCACAACTAGTGCGAAGGTTATCGAACCCAGACACTGTAGTCCCAGAATGATCCAAAAGACGATCGATTTGCAAAAATTTTCGTTTAGCCAGAGTGACGGTATGGTAGTACCGAGTATTACGGTCCCCTTGGGAAAGCCAATCACATTTGGCTCGTTGGTGCCAGAAGATTTCTTCCTCGCACAACACTTGTAAAAGATCGTTGCTCAAACGATGCTCTAAATCCAACACATCAACCGACGGAGCAGTTTGTATCACTTGCTGAATGCCCTCTAAACGGGCTAGCAGACGTTTTTTACGATGAAAAATATTGCCAAAAGCCTCGTGGTTCCAACGCGAAAGGTGACGAGTGAAGAGAGTGAGGGAATGACTAAAGGTGTCGGTCTCTGGAAGCCAATGCTCTGTTACCACCTCAGTGAAACCCGGATGGGTTAACCACGTATTTTGAAACCGGAATCCATGAAGGCGGGGAGCCTGAGGAGAGGAGGTATTAAGATGGACCAACAAGGGTCGATGATCGGATCCCAAAAAAGGGAGGTGT
>JAOTAX010000002.1:20016248-20028306 GCA_025629825.1 Erythroxylum guanchezii | reverse complement strand
GAAGTCGAAGCACCCTCGTTACCTTTATTAAAGCCCAAACTAACTAACTCAGTTAGAGTCCAACGGCTTCCAGTCCCTGTCCCATCTGTCTGCACAGTAGCCTCCCTCGCAGACGTAGCAGCTGGATTGTCTTGTTCCAACTCTGTCAACGTCGTAAATCTCGAGCCGCCCACCTTAGCAGCCAACGGTTGTTTGCGAGTTTGGCGCTGGTTTGGACGTTGAGCGGAGGAAGGAGGAGAACGCCATTACACCACCATCCAAGGCCCATACCCTGGAGCACCAGTTGCCGGCTGGACCGTTGCCGCTGAACCCTCCGATCCACGCTGTGAAGTGAAAGCAGGGAGCGTAGTTGGGGTCGCCGCCGGGGGAGAGGTGGTTGCATGTTCAGTCGAGGGACATTTGGTGGAGTCATGCCCCACCATACCGCAGGTGAAGCAGATGATCGGGATCCCTTCATACACAACCATCACAGTCTCACCATCAAGGTCTACCGAGGTGCGGAGGGGAACAGTAAGGTCGATGTCAACGGCCACCCTAGCAAATCGTCCTCGCTGGGTCTGCATTGTCGTCTCATCGATCTTCACCGTTTGTCCCACTTGATTGCCCAACGCGGAGAGAATCAGAGGATGATAACGAGCAATGGACAGTTCAGGGAAACGAACCCAGGTAACAGCTCTGGTGACCTTTCCTTGAGAGGGACGGAAGGTGGGCGTCCATTGTTGAATGGATAACGCATGCCCGAATATGACCCAAGGGCCATTGGTTAAGGCGTTGAGAAAGTCTGAATGTTCCAGGAATTTCACAAGAAAATAATCATAGACCAAGTCAATGATTTTAATGGAACCTTTCGGATGCCATAGCAAAGCCAAACGATTACAGAGTATCCGATAACCAATGCGCCAACCTAGGAGTTTGATGACAACCGAATGTTCCCATTGTTTATCTAGCTTCTCTTTGAAAGGTTGGGAGAGTAGAACACCAGTCCCCGCCTCGCCCATTAGCTGGGTGATGTCCCCTTCCTCAAGTTCAATCAACTCTTCCACCGGCCACGCTCAAGACACTGGTTCCACTTCCACCGTCGAGTTACCGAGAACTGCACTATAAGTAGGTTTGGGATCAGGGGGAGGTTCCTTGTCTCGTTCTCGAAGCCGAACCTTCTTAGGAAGGTGCCACTGGTGCATGAGGGAAGCTATGAAAACTACGAGCAAGAACAAAAAGAGGCAAAGGGGAACCCAAAGACGACGATGAACAGTACAAAGAAAATAGAGATACTCTTGTTTCTGTGTCTTGATGCTAATTTATTGTTTCATAAGATTTTGCTACTTATTTGAGCAATTAAAGTTGAGTGTGTTTCTGCAAATTTTGAGCTTCCGTTTTCAAGTATTGATTGTTAAGATTGGTATGTTCTAATCAGGTGAAGACAGATGTATCATGTCTATGATAACCTGACCAAATTTCAGATGTATCATGTCTATGATAACCTGACCTTTTAAATTACAATTTAGTATACATCCTATTACTATTAGGATATATTTAGTGGCATTTAAAAGACCAATAATTGGAGTTTGGAGGCTATAAGTTGGGCAGGTCGTGCTGCAAACAACAATAGTTTTTAAATCGGAGTTTTTGAGATGCAAAAAGTTTGGAACAGACAAAGGACAACTCAACGGCCTTCATAACCGATGTACTTAGCCTTGGGTGGGGTTCTCCGATATCTTCCACGTGTCCAGTCCAAGTCCAACACCGCTTAAGAGTGTTAACATCTTTGCTCATTCAACACAACACTCCAGACTTCAGTCATCAAAACCTTATTACTTAACTAATCACTTCACGACAAATGAGAATAGCGACCATAACCGGCGCGGGACGCATGGCATCCGCAGCTCTTAGGTTAATCTTCTGCTCTTCTTCCTCCCATAGACTCGCCTCCCTCACTGCCACCTCTTCTCTTCACGTCTGTCGCCTCGTACGTCGCTAGCGTTGCCTTTTGATTGCTTATATATGTGCTATATGTGATTGTGTGATTCCTGCTCATTCTGATGAACTGGACATACCCTTGTAATTTTTATAGATGAGTACGAATACTCAGAGTGTTGCTTCTCAGCTGAGAAGTTCCGGTCTATTACGGACTCAAGGTCTCATTGGTGGCAAATGGGTTAATGCTTTTGACTCCACCACCATTCAGGTTCTTTTGCTTTCCTCACCTGTATATGTAATTGGCCACTAAGCGTGTCAAGTTGGTGATATTGTCTTGATTGTTTTCCTGTTTTTGATTCTGTTCTCTGTAGTTGTTTACAAATTGCAGGGACACAGACAAATTGGCTTATTTCTTTTGTTTCTATGATTGTTCATTCAAAAATTGAAAAGGACAAGGCACCATGTTCCCATTTTTTAGTTTATGTGTTCTGTTGCCAAAGACCTTGAACTCGACATGCAAACTTTGTTCCGCTAGGTCCACTATTATTTGTTTTGTTCCATGTATGAAGTTCATGTGATGACAGGTCAACGATCCAGCTAGTGGTGAAATTATTGCAGAAGTTCCATGCATGGGTGCCAATGAAACAAATCAAGCAATATCTTCAGCATATGATGCCTTCCATTGTATGAATCTTTATACTGATTAAATCACATGAGTGTTCCGATTTCATATATACATATGTATGTGTATATCTGTGTGTGCATAAATAAACACACACAGAGGTGCTGCATTTAGATATTTTTGTGTCATCAAAATTATCATGTGACAATTTGAAAGCTTTTAGGATGAATAATAAAACAGCCCTGCTTGTTCCTTTTCTGTTTTTTCTTCTTTATGTTTCAATATCTTGCTCATAACCGACATACACAACTTTCCATGCGTAGACTGGAGCAAACTCACGGCTATGGAGAGAAGTCAACGTCTAAGAAGATGGTAAATGATTACCGTATGCTTTTTGAATCATTTACTTCTGGAATGCTTTCACATGATCAAGCGCCTGAAACTAAGATATAACTTGTTTACATTTATTTCAAGGTATGACCTTCTGATTGCCCACAAAGAGGAGCTTGGACAACTGATAACCTTAGAGCAAGGGAAACCTTTGAAAGAGGCATTGGGTGAGGTATTCATTTTAAAGTTCAAACTGTCTATGATATTTTAAAACAAAGGCTTTGTGGATATTTTTCTTATATTGAATGCAAAAAGTCATGTTGAGACTGCAATAATAGGTCAATTATGGAGCCAGTTTTATTGAGTTCTTTGCTGAGGAAGCTAAACGTGTTTATGGCGACATAATTCCACCAACTCTTGGTGATCGTCGGTTACTTGTTCTAAAGCAGGTGTTGCCTTTGAACTTTCATTCTTGAGGATCACTTACTTGTATATACAAATTTAATAGTTCTTTGTAATATTTGGACATCTAATAGGTTAGGAAATATTTCTTTTTTATAAAGGTACATTGACAATTTTGTATCTTTCCATAACATAGATGAATATTTTAATTTGATGTGATCTAAAGTGACACAAGGAAGAGGGTGGATTAATGGGCAGTATTGATGGAAAAGGAACTGTGTATAAAATTTAGAAGGATTGAATAATAGTAAGTGAAAAAAAATGAATAACAGGAGATTAGGATCAATACAAGTGGGTGATTGGACTTGTAGAACTTGTATGAAATTCATTTACATAAGACTTTTGGTTAGGATATTTCTACTTTAAGACAACCTTGTCCAAGTAATGTCCTATAAATGTTCTCAATAATATACCTGTTTATAACTTAACTTTTGGAGTTGCTAGAATTTGATACCAGTTAGTATTCTGTGATTGATATACACATTTGTGATGATAAGTATATAAGCTTTTTGCAGCCCGTTGGTGTTGTTGGAGCAATTACACCCTGGAACTTTCCTTTGGCGATGATTACACGAAAGGTATGTTTGATGGCTTCAAGAGTATTCCGAAAAGAAAAGGAAAAGAAAAACAACAGAAGAACGTACTACTTTTCCGTTGTCTGACTATATTAAGCTTGTGTGATGCCTATGTGGTTTCAAACTTTTCCTTTTATCCACAGGTTGGTCCTGCACTTGCGTCTGGCTGTACAGTGGTTGTGAAACCCTCTGAACTTACTCCCTTTACAGCTTTAGCAGCAGCCGAGCTAGCCCTTCAAGCTGGGATTCCACCGGTAACTGTCTTCTAAAATTTTAATGTAAATATGGATACTGCAATAAAATCTCCATGAAGAATCCAATGTAAGAAGTTGGAACCTTAGGATGAATTAGGGCCAATAGCTTCTCACTTAATGAAGGATAAAAGAAATGAATTTCCTTAAGCTTTTATGATATCATAATAGTCATCAAAATTGTCTAAATTTCTCATGCCTTAATGAGGCCTTTTATAAAGCAATTGCTCTTTAGGTCATCATTGCTTGGTGCATGTTTTTGTGGCCTTGTGTCTGGAAGATTAGGGAATGATGTGGTTTGTCATGTAATGACGTTCTTACTGCTCTGAATTGCATCATGTTGGAGGAGGGTGCTAACTTTCTTTCTAATCTGTGCTTTTACACACATTTGATAACATGCAAATAACCTATTCCTAATTTAAAAACCATTCTAATATTGTATTTCATTTTATTTGTTTCTAAGAATTTTGATCTCTATGTTGTAGGGTGCTCTGAATGTGGTTATGGGAAATGCTTCTGAAATCGGCAGTGCTTTACTTGCGAGTACAAAGGTTTTTTTCTGCTTGGATTACTGGAAATGCAATGATTTAGGCTTTAAGAGCTTACTCGTTCGCTGATTCAGGTGAGAAAAATAACATTCACTGGCTCAACAGCTGTTGGAAAAAAGTTAATGGCAGGGGCAGCCGAGACTGTAAAGAGGGTATGGCCAGTAAATACTAGGGATTCTTTTTGGAGGTTTTAGAAACCTTCCAGGACTCATTGTCTTTTCCCCTGATCTGTTTAGCTCTCTCTGGAACTTGGTGGGAATGCACCCTGCATAGTATTTGATGATGCGGACCTGGAGGTGGCAGTAAAAGGAGCTGTAAGTTAGACTGGATTTATAATTGCTGTTAACACTAAGTATGTTGTGTTCTCCTGAACTGGTTCCATTAGGAAGTAAACTGAAGTTACATAGCTTCTTACAGTGTCAACAGTTTATAAAACTTTCCTCCAGCAGCTAATAGATCACTTTCAGTTATTATCATGGAGTCAGCTATTTGTTTGAAATTATTGTTAGTACTACCTATAAGCGCTGATATCTTGTATAACTAATATTTTCTTTTACTAGGCAGTAATGCTTAATTTTTTGCTGGTTATTTTCTTTTTAAAAACTAGTTGGTTTAGAGGCATTTTCACTATCCTGGTGCTATTCTTAACTCAGTCAACCAAATTTTTGCAGCTTGCAGCGAAGTTCCGTAACAGTGGTCAAACATGTGTTTGTGCTAATAGAGTAATTGTGCATGAAGGTACATGTGGAGTTTTTTCCAAATATAGGGTTGTAATTGTGGTTTTTTGTATGATGTCACTCATATATTATTCATTCATGAGCCTTACCTATTAATTTAAACCTTTGGGTGGATTGATATTTGACATGATATTAGAACCTTTACACCAAAGACATTACAATTCAAACAACATGAAATACTTTATTGATGGAACTTGTTGAATTTGTCCCCAACAGAAACATGTGAAGCATGGACTGTTGACCCTTCCTTGGTTTTAAACATTTGCAAGTTCTTTTCACCTCAGTTATTTTCATTTGAGAGGTCATATTATACTTTTACATGACCCATTCCTATTCCTCACTTTTCCTTTGCATTTTTCATTTAGTAAAATCGTTGGAGTTGCAATATAAGATGTTTGGTTCTTGAATTTAGTCATGCTATGTTTCAAATCATAGTTACTTGTTTATACTTATCTTTTAAACTAGCTGCTATCTCAGGATGTATCACACTTTTTTGTGTAGGTATATATGACAAGTTTGCTGATGCATTTTCCAAAGCTGTTCAGAATATGCAAGTTGGGAATGGCTTTAGTGAAGGTGTGGTACAGGTAATGCTTGCTTTTGTTATCTTAGTAGTTTATTGTTGTGGGTCAGTTTCATGCAATGCAAATTTGTGTTTTCTTAGTAATTTATCTTTGTGAGTCAGTTTCATGCAATGCAAATGTTGTGTATTTGTAGTGTTGGCTGCAAATCGTGTGATTCTGTACGGCATGCATCTGTTCTTTTTCCATTTAACCAGGAGTTGCTGAAAGAAATTATCACAAGAAACGAAACCAGTCTAGCACTTGCAGCATATTTTATTTAAAAGTTCATCGTATTGAGAGTTGAGTAATTGCTGAGCAATCTTTCTGCACCTTAATGTTTGTTGTATAATTCAATAAGCCAGAGTAATGGCAGAAGTTCATGGGTCATTTACCTCTTCCGTTATCATGGGATAGAAAATAGAGGAGTAACTTTACATGTTGCGCACTTTGATGAGTTAGAAGTTATCCTTCATTTATGTGTTTTGGTCATTTGGTAAGAAGCAGCATTTCTAGTATTTACCCCTATTTGTACGCTAAGATGAAGCAAGTTTAGCATTGTTCCTTGAGGATTTACCATCTACGAGGTAGAAGAGGGGATGCTAAATGCCATTTTTCTGGTAACAGAACTGTATGTCATTTTCTTTCATTCCATACCAAACTTGTGCGTTGAGATATGACAATATTGGAATTGTTTCTCATCCTTAATTCTTCCCTTTTCCCATTCAATCGTTGTTGCCTTGCATTGCAATGATGATTCTGATCACAAATTCATTTGACTAATCATCTTCTTGTATTTCACATGCCTTCTTTTGATAAGTGATTTGATCTTTAAGATTAATTCTTACTTCCAGGGGCCTTTGATCAACGAAGCTGCAGTACAAAAGGTGAATGTTTGTTGACTTTGTGCAGTTTTCATAGTATTAAATTGTGATATTTGACCATTTGGGTGGCTTCCTCTATTGTTTTAATCCCTTCTTTAAATTCTTTTACAGGTTGAAAAACTTGTTAAAGATGCGATCTCAAAGGTCTGTCTTGTTTGCTCCATCTATCTGTATATTACATATCATTTTTACATATGATTTCTCATTTGAACCTGTTGCCTTGGATCTTTTATTTGATAAATATACTTCTAATTTATTCAAACTACACGTGAAGGGAGCAAAACTCCTTCTTGGTGGGAAAAGACACAGCCTCGGAATGACTTTCTACGAGCCCACTGTACTTAGTGGTGTGAAGAGTGAGATGCTTATATCAAGGTAAAAATGGAAAATGTCATGGTCATTATATGAAATGAGCTATGTAATGAAAATTTCCTGGAATCTCCTCTGCAATCAGTTAAAAGGATTGTAATTGCTTCTGTCAATCAGTTAAAAGCACACATGCACTATTAGGTTTCTCTGACTGTTCCTCATGTGAAACTGAAACAAATTCTCCCATTCACACTGCAATGTAACAAAGTCTTGAGATAGACTAGATGTCTAAAACTTCTTTGACAGTGGACTTATTGTAGAGACCTTTTGATGGTAGTATATGGATCATCTTTCTTACTTCTATCACATGATTCTTTCACTTCAAAATTATCTCATGATGGAATTCTATCCTTATCCTTATTGCTTAACAGCAAGATTTTCTGACTGGTTTTGGTAGATAGTAAACTGGTATTCCATAACTTCACCTGCAATATGAATGGAAAATTTGTAGCATTGAACCATCAGTTGTGGGCAAAGTTGTGGGCAAAGTTGGAAGAAGGTCATGGAAAATGTAGAGCTTTCAACTATGAGCATCAAATTCTCTAAATTACAACCTTGTGAGCAAAGCTGTTAGAAGGGGAGGGGATTGATGTGTGTACTGCGATTTTCGTATTGGTAGTTCAGTCCTTTGGATAATCACACCAATTTAGCGCACTAGTTAGATGGTGTGAATGGGAGTAACTCTTCATCCATAATGGTGTGGTATTAACTACTCTCTGGATTCTTTTCTCTATCAATTTATTTTTAGTTATATATTCTTTTCTAAACTCTGTTTCAATTATCTCTGTCAGCTCTTCCTATCTATGGTTCTATCCAATCCTTTTGAACGCATCATTAAGCCTAATTTTCTCATTCTGGTCTGTTGAGTGAAATTTTGGTCCATTTATGCTAGTGTAGAAAAACATCTACAAGTATTATATCATCCTGAAAAAAATTCTGTTCTGCTTTATTTCAGAGAGGAGGTATTTGGACCTGTGGCACCTATAATGTGTTTCAAAACTGAGGAGGAAGCCATTCAAATGGCTAATGACACTAATGCAGGTTGTTTTTATCTATCCCTGCTTCTTTTTCCATGTTAGCGAAAAGTTGAATATTGTCATCTTTTCATGGTACATTTGTTTGATCTGCGCAGGTTTTTCCTCTATTTGTATATTTATTGTTGATTGAGATGATTATATCAGATTCCCAATGAGAAGCTACCTGATTTCTGTAGGCATTGCAAGTGGATTCACAACTTTTTGCACCATGTAATTTTACCTTATATTGACTGTATGATGCCACAGGATTAGCTGCCTATATTTTCACAAACAGTGTTCAACGTTCATGGCGTGTCTCGGAAGCTCTTGAATATGGACTTGTTGGTGTCAATGAAGGAATCATATCAACTGAGGTCAGGATTATTTTGTGTATAGCAAAAAGAGCAGTTTTAATTTTTACCATTTTTCTCGATTGTATAGATTCTTATGTTTTGATTTGTAGCATTTACCAAACAGAGTGCTTATTTTGCTCCAATACAGGTGGCTCCATTTGGAGGAGTTAAACAGTCTGGCCTTGGACGGGAAGGTTCCAAGTATGGGATGGATGAATATCTGGAGGTACTGATATATTGTTTAGTAAAGTGATTCTCCCCTCCTCTCCCTCTCCCTCTCCCTCTCCCTCTCTCTTTCTCTCTCTCTCTCTCTTTCACACACACACACACACACATACATGTGCAAAATCACACACGAGTTATTTTCTTTTGTTCACTGATTGGTGCATTGTCTAATGCAATATGTTTGCATGTTGTTCCAGATGAAATACGTCTGCTTAGGAGATATGAATAGGAAATGAGACCCAGGTACCTCTTAATATACTTCTGAGCTTATAATGCTAGAATCTGTGAGTTAATTCATTTGACTGTCGTGACTAATTACAGTATATATGTGCAGTTTGATAGGCAGTCAGTGATTTTAAGGTGGGAGAGTCTTTAGTCTCAAAATATGGATATCTATGACAGAACCTGCATCTCAACTGGATCTTTTGCTTTCTTCTGGCTGGTAGTAAGTTCAAACCGGAATCTTTGTCTGGTAAGCATGAATAATGCTTTATGCACATTGTATGTTGCATTTTGTTTCTTTTTTCTTCTTTTGCTTTTATGATTTCTTGTTCTGAATTTTTTTTTCAATAAAGTGTTGGTTTTCTGAATAGGGGATTTGATTGAGTATTTTGGCTTCTGTTTAATGTTCTTCCTCAATGCGCTCTCACAGAAGCAATACAAGAGGTTTATTCTTGCAAAACTTTGTTAATGGGTTATTGAGAATGACAATCATATAAGTTAATCCGTACAATAATCTACACCCAGAGTTGATAGTGAGTTAGTAGTAAACATCAAATTGAAGCTCTTGATGGTATTAATACTAGTAACGAAATATGGCTGGTGTTATATCTTGAATAAATGGAGGTGCTGGTCATGGAGAGGAGCACAGATAATGGTAATTGGAAAATAATGGATAGAGGTGCTAATGGGGGTGGTTTGAATCTGACAAATGGTAACACTTCCTGCTACGGTAACTGTCATGGAGGTGTTTTGAGGCTTTACAAATGCCTTCAAATCCTTAGTGTCGCAACTTAGTCCCTCAATTAAATTTTCGGCAAAATTCTACCAATCAATTTATGTGCACTTCACCTAATCAATTCATCAAACATCTTCTAGGCGCTCCTTTGAAACATTTTGGGCAGTAAATATAAGGAACCAGATCATATACGTATAACAAATGTTTATCAAGGTCTCATGACAAAGATTACATCAGGTCAGGATAAAGGCAAGAATGCACTCATTGTCGCCTACAACACGTACATATAAGCAATAGTTTCGAATCAGTTTGTTCACTATCATGTCCTTTCATACTGAACTTATCCTAATTTCAAATCTGCAAATGTTTGGAATAATATGGCCCTTTCAAATATTCAGATTAAGACAAAAACTTACAACTAACTTATCTGACAAATCGACATAACCAAAAGTTTGTAATTTTATAACTGTCAATTATCAGAAGTTGAAGTGGTCATTGTAGTTTTGAATGTGTCCGTATTTTTTCGAAATAGTCAGCTTGCCCCCTTTCAATTTTTTAGTAACTTAGCAATTCTTAGCTTTTGTCAAAATATGTCATCATTATGTTGACAAAGTTTTGCAATGGTATCCATCAGACACCCAAAACAATGTCTTAAGTAGCTGTCATGCTTGAAGGTGATAAATTGAGCTTGGGGTTAGAGACTGTAGATAGAGGTTTATCTGTTCTTGCTTCCTCCTCTGGTGAGTTGGAAAATATATACCTGAACCTCATCCACCAATGTCTTCTCTTCGTAAGTATTATAATTAAGATGAAGGGTATTGAATTATGTGGGGTTCCATCAACTCCTTACACTAAGGAAAAGGTCTATGACAAGATCTTGACTTTTGTAAATACATTTCACCGTCACCTCGCCTATTGGTTATTAGCACATTCCAAAGCTAAATGGGTATATTATTCTAATTAATGAGATTGAAGACTGGACAGCCCAAACAGTTTTGGGGTATAAAGTTAATTTGGTGTTGATTCTGATTGTCAACTTCATTTAAACATGCAAAATTTGAGGAAAAAAAAAAAGGAGTTACGTCAATTTGATCCCATCAAGTCACAGGTTAAGAGAATTTTCTATTTTTTTAAATTCAATATATAAAATGACGTCTTTTTTAAATTAAGTTTAAGTTTAGATTATCAAACTCAAACCTACTTTAACCTTAATTTTTACAAGCAAAAAATGTTATTATTTTATTTAGAAAAATTGGACTCTAAACTTGTATAAGTCTGATTTAACTTATATATCAGTTATTAAAAATACCTTAATTTAAACTTATGAATTAATTCGTTATCATCCGTAACCGTTTTAAAATATCCTAAGAATAATTAAAAATGGCAGCACAGATTTCAATTATGCACTTCTAATGCTTTTAAGTAAGATCTATCTTAGTTAATTACTTCATCTGTCGATCACGTCATACCATTTAACTTACTGACATATGACATCTATATCCATTAATGAATTTAAGTAGATTTTTTGTCTAAAAATTAGTCATTTTGATGTATAACATGAACATATTTCCTTCCTATAAAACTTTCCCAAGTTTTGAATTTTACATATATTGCAGTAAAGGTGTGTAATAATATTCCGTTTTCAACCTAAGTCCGATTATTTCTGTATCCTCAATTTTCGTATATATAATAGAACAAGAACAAAATGGCGGTAGAAGGATGTATCTCTAATGTTTATAATAATTATCACATCCCAATCTCAAGTCAACTTAATTAAGCCCGTGGCAGATCACCACCTAATAATAAGACTTCAATTTTACTATCGGATTAAGAATTATTAAAATCATAAAATTGATCATTTCAATACAAAATTTCATGTTAATCATATAAATATAACTTCTGTAGTTCCAGTTAACGTAAGAGTCCTGTACTTACTCCTGATAAGCGTCGATCAATTCACCTCCACCAACAAAATGGTACCGATTTTATTATGGCGTCGACTAATTCACCCAACTAATAGATTAGTATATACTTCAATCTGATGGCCACTAACACGTCTTGATCAACATAAGGGTACCTACTCTATTATAAGTCTGACTAGTTTGCTCTCATTAATAAAATGGGATCTACCCCATTCTAATGTTTTTTTAGAACGAGTTGAAGGAATAAATATTGTTGGTGCAGAGGAAGCAATAAATTGGAGATTATCCGAACCAATGCTACGAGCTTCTGGGGGCAGTGGGATCTTTGT
>JAOTAX010000002.1:19983030-19995228 GCA_025629825.1 Erythroxylum guanchezii | reverse complement strand
CTTCATTCATTCCCAACACATAACCCCTTTCTCTCTCTACAACTTCATCATTCACAACACAACAACCTATTTCTTTATTAAAGCAAGAAGAAAAGATGAAGAACTTACCTTTAAAAGCTTGATTTTTCTTTTCTTTCCTTGATTTTTCCTCCTTTTTCCTAGCTTTTTCAAATTTTCTTCTCCTCTTCTCTTTAGTTCATGTTTTCTCTTCTTTTGGTCTCCCACTCACGACATCTCTCACTTCTTCTTCCAATTTTAAGACACCAATAGCCTATTCCTTCTAATTTTGCCCCTCACTAACTTAGACTTTCCTATTTTGCCCTTCTTTGTCTTTTATGTTTCTACACCTTCAATCCCATTAACTCCACATTAATTCTAACTAACTCCCCATCTTTCCAACTAATTTCATTCTTTATTCATGCCTACTAATTCAATAACCCAATAAAATAAAAAAATAATTAAACAAACAAACAAGCATACATAAATCATTAAACAAATAATAAGTAAAATTTTAAAACGAATCGGGATCCAACAAAAGTGTAGGATTTGTAACCTTTGAGATTAAACATATAAAGGTTTTATTAATTTCCTTTAATAATTTTTTTGTTACCAAAAAAATAAAATAGGTTCAGTTACTATTGGTGAGCAAATTCCAAGACTTTAGAAAAAGGAATTCATTAAAATCATCAAGACCTAATGTCTTGTTACGTTTGAGACTAAAGAAAGCTTCCTGTACATCTGTTTTGAAAAAAAAGTTGCTCTAGAAAGAAAAAAGTTGACGATCACTATTAGGAATGATGCACTAGAGATGATTTTCTCTTTTAATGGGGGAGTTGCTCTTCCTTAGTAGATTGAAAAGGCAATTCACTACTATAATCTTGAGCTGCTCTTAGTTACTTGAAATAATGCTTGAATCATCATTGATGTTAATGATTTTGTTTTGGTTTCTCCTGTAAAGTATTGCATTATGAAAGAACTTAGTATTGAGGTCTCATTCTTGAAGCCAATTAAATCTTAACTTTTGTTTAATAAAGGAATTGTGATGTGCTAAAGCTTACAGATAAGACCTTAGCTTTTCTTTCTCTTAAACTTTAAGGTTCTTATCTAATAGAGAAACTTGAAGGAGGTTATAAGTAACATTGGTATCTTCTCTTGTTCTTATTACTTTTCCACTTTTGAACTACTCAACTTTTTCATTTTTAGTTGTGATGACCTTAAATTTAATGGAACATGAATGTAAATAGTATCCCTAAAAAGGGCCTTTAATACCTTTAATGACAACATCAAAAACTATAAAATTAAATAGCAAATTATTAAATTTAAAAGGAAAGTTCTTTTTCCCCATCTTATGCTCAAATGAATCATCAATAATATTATAGTTAAAGATCAAATATTTATTAAATCTTTCCTAGAATTAGGAAAATCCTTCATCTATTATCTATTAATCACAACTCTATATAATTTCTTCCTTAAGTGTCTATTGGTCCACTAGTTATTATCCTGAGTAAATAGGTTCCTTTTATATTTAAGGTCTGAAAGGGCTGCCTTATTAGTGCAAGATTTAAAAGCTTCATTACTACCATTAAAGTTGGAAATGTTGATTTTTAATTCATTAAAAATATAATAGCATTAAAATTCCCCATGACTTTATAAGGTAAACAAGAGCTATTACTAATAAATACTAGATCTAACTATAACTAATTATGATGAGAGGAATTATTCAAAGTGTAGACAAAGGTGATATGAAAGCTTCAACTAGTTGAAGGCAAAAGACTTTAAGAAGAAAAAACTGATTTGATTTAGAAATAAGTGAAACCAAAATTATAAAGGGGTTATGAAAACCTATAATGTGATCATTATATTAATGACAAAGATTTCTAAATCTCGATCAGGAATAGCAAACAAAAAAAGGTATACAAATCTAAGTTTTGAGAATTTATTTTATTTTCTAGCAAACCTACAACCATTGGTTTTTAAGAAACAAGAATGTCCTTAACAACTTATTGTTTGATAGGGTTGTTCAAACCCCCAATATTGCTTCCTACCTTAGAGAACGGTGGAACTAACATGTTTTGGAGAATCCAAGATTGGGGTTAACTATAAGTAAACCAATTATAAATCGAAATATTATGTTAAAAAATGGTAATTTTTCAACTCTAACTCTAAATTTTAATGCATTTTCGTGGACCAAGATTCATATTCTCTTTTATGAAGACTCCTCTCAAATGTTTGTCTTTAGATTATCTTCGACTGTAACTTTTTGAATTTTAGGAGCTGTGAAAAGTTCTTGATTTGAATCTTTTCCTTATATCTAGCCAAGTCTTGAGCTCTTGCTTAAGTTAAGGTTGCCATTGATAGCTTGGATGAATTTTTATCTAGACAAATTTTTTTATTTTCATATAGTTTCATGACTTCTATCTTATTAGGAAGCTCTTTAATTAATTCACTTATATGTGTACTCTCGAGAAGCCTATTCTTTTTAGTGGGGTCTTGTTCTCATCTAGGTAAACTAATCTCTTAAATACACTAACCATGGGACTTTGTTCTTCTATGCTCTAGTATTTAGAGGTATGTTATAAAAACTTATCCAAATCAAAGATAATTTTTGGTTGAGTCTATATAGTTTTTGTCTTGCTTTCCACTAGGAATAAAGATTTCCTACTTAAGTGCCAAATTCTCGATTCTAAGACTTTGAAAAACAACAATTGACTGTTGAACTTAAAAATAAATATACCAACCTCATTGATGAAGACTTGTCAAATTCAAATATGTTCCAATTTGCTTCTTTCATCTCTAAACTAGGAGAAAAGAAAGGTGTTTTATCGAGAAGGAATTCAACAAAGTTTTAGAAAATTTAGTAACACCAACCTTTTGACCTTTAGGGGAGAAGAGACCACTAACCTGTCGTTTGAATAAGAGGTTATCATAAAGAACATGGTTTGAAAAGAAGCATCATCACTTACTATTTTAGATCAAGAGAAAGTAGGAGAAGAGGAAATGAACAAGGAAGGAGTAGTAAAGGTAGAACTAAGGAAATGAGGAGCTAAGAATGATCCTTTAGAAGGAAGCGACAATTCAAGGAACACTACCTTTAAGATAAAAGAAGAAGGAATGAGGGATGAGATAAGAGGGGACACATGCAATTTAATTTGCACTTAGGAAAGAATATAACATCTCTAATTACGTGGGCCTTAAGCTTAGAGTTAAGAATCACTAGAAGTTAATGAACAAAGAAGAAGTGGACTAGTAAACAACACATCAAAAAACAAAAAAGGACAAAAAAAAGGTGCGAAAATTCCACCTAAAAGATAAACTTTTAACATAAAAATTTTGAATAAAAAGTAGAAACCTCAAGACATATTAAGTTCCCTTTACAAATGATTAATTTGACTAGAAAAATTAATGCAATTAAGAAAATAATAAGTTATAAGAGTCCCTTAAAATTTTATTTGTATATTTATACTACTAATAAATTATGAATTAAGAACTTTAATATAAGTCAAACATTTAAAATGATTTAGCATAAAGTAAATCTCATATTTTTTTCCCATTAATGGTCCTTCATATGTTAAATCAAACCAATAATATCTTACAATCTATTTTTAAATCAATCACCTATGTTTAGGACTTAAAGTACTTCATATAAGTTAATTTACTTCAAAATAAATTACATTATAATATGATAAGCTTGAAATAAATGAGATAAAGAACTAAACATTTATATAATTTTGAATCTTAGGTGACACTTTTACTTTTTGACTTAATATTGTTTTACAAATGACCAGATAGTTACTTATTTGATAAATTGACTTTGATTAATAATAATAGAATTAAAAAATCAGTTATTTTAATATATGAGGGCAGTTTGGTTCTGTAATTAAATGTTAGGGACTTGTTTGATGTTTAATTTTAAACACATCATGTCTTCTGCATTGCATTGGACCTCGAAGACTATAAAATTCAGAAATGCATAGGCCTGTGATCTGGCTCTTAAGGGCCCAAATTTCACCTACAATTGATTTACTAGAGCTCATCTCTATTCTTGTCGTGATCAAGTAAAGGGGCTAAAGGCCCATATACATACAGAACGTATCATCATTCGGCTCGCAGTTGAAATTCTAATAGCCAATTAACTGTTTGGTTCTCATACCAATTTCTGAATTTTGCCTTTGCCCAAACTGAAATTTACACGGAGAATTTCTCTTTATTTTTTAATTTCCTACAATAACATTCATGGTACGTTACTTCTTGATGTTATGATTTCTAGCACATTGACATTGCTTAGACTTACTATGTTGTGGTACATTGACGTTACTTCTTGATGTTATGGTACGTTACCTCTTATCCACCCAAGTTTTTGACCTTCATAACTTGAAACCAACTAAATATTTATATAATGTACTTTTACAATAGTAAATACATAATGAACCCACCGGTACCCTCAATTTCGTTTTGCAGATAAGAATTAGTTAAGGAGAAGGCTCGGAGATGTCAGCTGGAGGAATGAAATGATCCATGGAAAGGCCGGGGACATTGAACACAGCATCATCAATCCTCCAAAGCTCCTCCATTCGAGTCCTACTATGTTGCACTGTCTCTTCCTCGAACCGAAACACCGTAGCAATGGACCTGCCTTGATGAGCAATTAACACACCATCCACATCTCTGTAATCTCCAATGCTGCTTCCGATTGTAGTCTCCCAGTAAATGGTGTCATTTTCTGGGGTCTGTACCCTGGTGAGATGTGAGTCCTCTAAATATATTAGAAGTCCACTCTTCTGGCAGAAGTAGCCATATAATACATGCCTTAGAACTTCTGCTGGCCCTTCACTTCTTTCTACCACAGCTTCACGATCTGCTGCTACTTTTAGTACAAAGCAGTCATCGTCTCCAATTTGTTTCTCTCCCAAGCATTGAGCTTTTGCGAATAAGCTGGCTGTACTTTTTGGATCTAGGCCCTGCAATTAATTAATTAGCTAATCAGTATCAATGCGATGGAGAGTTTTCAGATTGGTCAATAATTAGCTGATGTTAATTTCTAGACTAATCTGCTTGCTAGGCCTTGCACAATGGTTGGCTTTGCTGGTGTGTGAATAATTAGCAATGAAGGTAATTATGAGCTACCATTGAGTCATTCTAATTATAGAAACATTCACATGTTTTCTTCCAAAACCAAATTGCCAGATGGGTGGTATATCTAATACAGTATTTAGGACTGTAGATGGACCGAAAGAAACACGAATAAAGGTTTACATTTTTGTGCTTTAAGATAACCAAGACAAGAAAACCCGAGGCGTTCACAGGATTGTAGCATAGAAGAAGGAAGATGGGGAAAGCTTTCGGAAATGCGCAAATAACAGAAGAATTGGATTTGAATAAAGTGGAAAACAAAACAAAAGATAAAGCAAAAGAGGATAACTAAGTGGCTTTGGCAAATGGCAATCCCAAGACGAAGACGAAGATGTAGCAAAGATTCGAACTTTGAACAGTGAATAATGACCGAAACATGACGTCAAAAACATTATCACGTGGCGTCCTAACTCTTCAACTCGTCAAGGTTCAACAAAAGAAGCTCACTTGTCTGCTAAAGCAGTAGACAGTTTCTCTATGGCTGTCCGTTCTCAATTACCTTTCACTTTTATGGGCTTTGTATGCATTCTTTTGTTTTGTTCGTTCATCTCTTTCTTTGTTTGTTAAATTTACTCAGGGTTAGCTTACAAGAAACTTCACTAACAAAACATCCCAAGCATTTATGTTAAACTTAAGTTAGTCATACCTGGATTATGCGACGAAGAGGGCGTTGTGGTCCCTTTGCCGCGTGCGTACCGAGCCAGGGTGTATGCCGCCACACGGTCTTACCGTCGCTTCCGGCAATGACTTTGTTTCCTCCGACAGCCAACTCAAGAGACCACATCCCTGGCAACATTTGCCATAAAACAAAGCACCCGTTTTCACCACTTCTATTCCCCAAACTCTTCACATTCTTCCCGGAAGAAATCTCTGTCTCACAACGCACCATCTTTACCATTCCTGTTGCATACATGTTCTTCACACATTTTTGTTGTTTTAGACACCCTGTCGCCGCCAAATACTGTTGTATGATGTAATGTGCAATGGAGTTCTCCTGTTATAAACAACAACTGTTAATTGCCAAAACCCTCGTAACAGAAAAGAACCCGTATTAGTAAGTGAACTTACTATAGGAGTGTCCTTAATGTGAATGCGATGAATGGGGTCGTTAACTAGCGGGATTGGAGCTAAAGGGCAACCCAAGACACCAAGCAACAGCCTCAAATCTTGTGTTTTGGCTGGGATGCTTCCATATGGTGTGGACATTGAAAAATGGTTGCCTGCTGATGAACCCTTTTGTAGACGGAACCATTCGCGAATGATTTCCCAAGAACTTTCCTTTTTGTTAGCTTCTTCTTGCATTTCAGGGTCGGGGCCTTCCATTAGAGGAGTCAAGGTTTGTGTGCACCATATCTGCTTCCTTCTAGATCGTGAACCCATGATTGTGTGGCAATAGGGTATTTCGGTTAGCTGTATCTATGGAAGGAATTTAAGAAGATATGAAGAAATGGATGCTAGTGTAGTGATGGTGATCAAAATGGTGGTGAGCTACCGATCATGACAAGGAGAGAAGAGGCAAAATAAAAGAGACAGCTTATCTGTCCAACGGCAGAGGGTGGTGTTTTATTAGTATATAAAACCTGACTCATATTTGTTGGACCATCTTTTGCTTTATTCTCATGTTCGGTTCTTTTCACTTTTAGACTGTATACCTTGAGGCTTGAGCTTTTCTCCAAGTTGAGCGAAAGATTGAGACATGGGGATTAGGCCATCTCTTTCTTTGTGCTTCTTGTTGTATTTCTCTCCATTTCTCACTCCATTCAATAAGGTCTCTAAGGCTCACCTTTATTGGAATTTGATATCACAACATACCAATCAACATATTAAGATCGTGCCATAAGATTATACTATGTAAAATTTTGAGGGTCTCGGCAAAAGCAAACACATAATTATTAATTTGTTTTACGCGCATGATTCAATGATTATGAGAAAGCGTACTCGCATCTCCATTTTCAAAAACATATACAATGCTCTAGGCAATCATTATGTAAATAGGAAGAAATCGAAAAACTTAGTGTCACATGAAAATGGAATTATATATATAGCTGGTAAACCAAGCAATTTATGTTGGAATTTTGTATAATTTATATACATTTGTTTTCCTTCAATTATATAGTATCTTGAAGCTTAAAATCCCCTCCCTCTGAAAAAAGGGACCAAAAAAAAAAAGAGATCCATGATGCTAATGAACAATCTTTTGCTTATATGCCCAAAACTTATAATTACTGGGATTTGGCACCATACTGCCATAGGAATGAGTTAATGTGGATCAGGAAACAGTCAATCAAGCAAACTAAGTACCCTTTTTGTTTGATTTGGAGGGCAGCGTGCGCATGTAATCTTATTCTATGTCTTCAAAGACCTTATATAGTAGTCATGACGCCGGACAAGAAGAGAAGTTCTCTCATTTTTATTTTTATTTTTATTTTATTAGAATCAGATACAAAAATTAGGAACAAAACAACACTGATAAGCACCAAAGCCTTTAACTTAAATTAACATAGAAAAGGTTGAACTGCATGTAATAAAATACAACTAGCAGAGAAATAAATGGAGTTACAAATGTGGTGGTGAGTCGGCGTCATGTTGGAGAGGCAGATGGATTTTGGAAGCCAAATTTATTACCTAACTCTACCTTACAACCCAACATCTTTTAACTTTTATATCTATACATATAATATGCTTTGAGTTGAAAGGATGAAGTGTGGCTTTCATAGCTAGGAAGTAGATATTGCAAATGAATGAAGATACATATATTTCCTGATCAATCTAACCAACTTATTTGTACATTATGCTTTAGCTTTAAGAGTGCACAGTTACTCTATCAACTCCTTTAGTTACTTGTTCACGTTACCCCCCCTCTCACACCTTTAATTTTAATTTTAATTCCAATATTCACACACACAATATGCATATATTTTATTTTTCATTTCACTTCTCTTTTAATTTAAAGATTTTATACTATAATTAAGATGGTAAGTGACTCTCTTTACAAATTAAGTTGGTTTTATAGGACCCTTCGTACTTGGTCATTTTTACTTGTACGTCCAAGCCTATTACTAAATTCAAGGTCAGTTATGGAGGAAAATTTCTCTAACTGATAGAAAGTTGATGTTTTCAGCCCAATTATGGGCTTCATCCTCACAGTCCAAGCCTGGTTTTCGTTAGTTAAAGCCCTTAAATATGAGCTCCACTCCATCGACATAAGAGTTTCGATTTTCTAATTTGTAGTATTAATGCCATCGACTTAGGTTTGACTAATTATATAAATAACAGACCAAAATTTATCAGATAAATAATTTATTTTGAAACTTAAAAAATTATTTAGTGGAGTTGATCAAAAGTTCGGAAATAACTAAAATTTGTCCAAATATGTTTTGTCTGTTGTGGAACTCGGGTTAATCTATATCAATAATAACAAATTCACTTTGAGTACTATTGCCTAGGTGAATAGAATGTGAATGATTGTACTGAAAAATCACATCAGGTAAATTCTTAAGAAAAACTGGAGGGTCACAAACGATCCCACTTAAAACTCAACCTCTTAGACATAATTTTCCTAGACATATAATTTAATAGCACAATAATTCACTACAGCTATACCCAACAATAGTTATTAAATAGACAAATAAAGAACACCATAATTTAACAAAGTTAAGCCAATTATGCCTACTTTCTTGGACACTATTAAATTGATATTTCACTATTTTCAAGAAATAATACAAGTGAAATACTACAAAAAAAGAAAATGATATTTTGTCTTATGGAAAGATAATTTTTGGGATATCTTTAACTAAGGAGGGGAGGATTCTTATATGATTTTAGGAACCTCCACCATTCCCACACATTTTCGATGTGGAATTGTGGAATGAGCCATAATATTTGACTACTCAACAAATCTCTACCTTGGTGAATTTCACTTTTCAAATCTCTCATAAAACTCATCTTTAGTAGTGTCTTCAATTGCGCTTCAAAGCGCCCATTTTCAATTTTTAGCAATATTGATCAAGTCCAAACAATGTTGGAACTTGATCGTAGTCATCACCTTTGTCAACATATCAGTAAGATTCTTAGTGGTCTTAATCGTCTGGATTGTTACTCTACCTTCTTCCAAAACCTCTCGTACAAAGTAATAAAGGACATCGATATGCTTCATCCTTACATGGTAAACCTGGTTCTTTGCTAAAAGGATAACACTCTGACTATCATAGTGCACTTTGATGTGCTTCTGTTGAACCCCTAATTCATTAAGCAATCTTTGAAGCCAAATTGCCTCCTTAACAGCTTCTGTAGCTGCCATATATTCTGCCTTCGTAGTCGACAAAGCAACTGTTGACTGTAAGGTAGACCTCTAGCTGACTGGTGCATTTGTAATAGTAAACATATAGCCAGTAGTTGATCAATGTTTATCTAAATCACCGGCATAGTCGGAATCACAATATCCAACTATACATTGATCGTCTTGCTTATCCAGCTGAAATACCAAACCAACATCTACGGTGTTCAGAATGTATCGTAGAATCCATTTCATAGCTTGCCAATGCTCCTTGCCTGGATCATGCATATACCTGCTGATGATTCCTACTGTTTGTGAAATGCCAGGCCTCATACACACCATAGCATATATCAAGCTATCAACCACATTTACATACAATACTTTAGTCATGTACTCTCGTTCTACATCTTTCTTTATAGATAAGGATGCACTGAGCTTTATATGAGGAGTGAGGAAAGCACTAACAGGTTTTGACTTTTCATTCATGCTAAAACGTTATAGTACCTTTTAAAAATATTTCTTTTAAGTCAAACACAATCTTACTAACTTTCTGTCTTTACTTATCTCATGCCGAGAATTTTCTTGGCTTCACCCAGATCCTTCACTTTAATCTCTTGATTCAACTGAATCTTCAATCTTTCAATTTCTCTTTGATTCTTTGAAGCTATCAACATATCATTAACATATAGGAGAAGATAGATGAAGGATCCATCTTGTAGCTTGCGAACATACACATAGTGATCGTATTTGCTTATTGTGTACTTTTTCTCCATTATAAACTTGTCAAATCGCTTGTATCATTGCCTTAAATATTGCTTCAATCCGTACAATGATTTTTCAAGCTTGCACACCATATTCTCTTTTCCAACAACTTTAAAATCTTCAGGCTGAGTCATATAGATTTCCTCCTCTAAGTCTCCATATAAAAACACAGTTTTTACATCAAATTGAACCAGTTCCATATCAAACTGTGCTACCAAAGCCAACAAAATTTAAATGGAAGAATGTTTTACAACTGGAGAGAAAACTTTATTATAATCAATTCCCTTTGTCTAAGTATAGCCTTTAGCCATCAGTCTTGCTTTGTAAGGAACATTATTTTTATTAAGAAATCCATCTTTCTTTTCATATACCCATTTGCATCCAATTGCCTTCTTTCTCTTTGGGAGACTAGCTAGCTTCCATGTCTTATTCTTATAAAGGAAATGTATTTCTTCATTCATGGCTATCCTCCGCTTATCTTCTTCTGAACTTCGTACTGCTTCCTTATAAGTGGTAAGAATGTCATCAATTTCAATTGGAGATGTATAAGCTACCATATTAACATAACAAGTAGGTACTTGAATGTTCCTTTTTAGCTTTCTAAATGCAATTGGTAATTGTTGCTGCGGAGGTTTTTGGGTTGGAACTTCTTCTTCATCTGGCTCCTCTTCTACCACAGGAGTTTCAACATCTGCTTTATCATTTGCTAGGGTAACAATTCTTCCCTCAAACTCCACTGTTTTAGAGTACCATCTGTCTGTTTAACATTTTTAGTTGTCACCTTTCTTAACATGGTAGATTTGTTAAAGGTAACATCCCTACTAAAAATTATTTTCTTTGTCTCTAGGGATTAAAGATGATATGCTTTCACACTAGAAGTCATCCCCATGAAAATTGCTTTCTTTGCACATGGATCCAACTTTAGCTCCTTAACGTGATAGTATGTAGTGGAACTAAACACATGTAAGGAATCATAGTCTATAGCAGGTTTTCCAAGCATTTTTCTAAAGATGTTTTACCACCAATAGCAGTTGATGGAAGACGATTGATGAGATGACAAGCATATGTAGTAGCATCCGCCCAAAATTCTCTACTCAATCCAACATTAGACAACATACAACGAACTTTCTCCAGTAATATCACGTTTTGCCACCTCATTTTTTTTTTTGGTGTATCCCTGATTGTGAAGTGTCTGAGGTGTATCCCTGATTGTGAAGTGTCTGATAATGCCTTTATCTTCGCAAACTTTTAAAATGGATCACTCCTGTACTCCCCACGATTATCTGTACGGAGACATTTGATCCTTCTTCCTGTTTATGTTTCCACCATCTTCTTCCATTTAAGGAAAACTCCCAGCACTTCATCCTTAGTCTTCATAGTATACTCTTTGGGAAAAATCACCAACAAAGGCCACATTATAGTGTTTTCCTCCTAAAGAAGTTGTTTTGGAAAGTCCCCAGACATTAGAGTGAACTTAATCCAAAATACCCTTCGTATCATAGATTGCAGTGCTGCTTTTCACTCTTGTCTGCTTCCCTTTGACATAATATTTACATAAGTCTAATTTATAGTCCCAAACTCTTTTCAACAATTTGTGATTTATTAATATCTTCAAGGATTTTTCACCTACATGTCCCAAGCATATATGCCACAACTTAGTTACTTCTAGCTCTTGATCATTATTAGAAGCTACTGCTATTGTTCCAATATCTACATTACCTTGGCAATAATACAGTTTATTGTTTATTCGAATTCCTTTCATTACCACAAGTGCACTAGAGATGACTTTCATTACTCCATTTTCTGCATTTATATTGTAGCCCGTTGATTCTAGGACTCCCACAGAAATAAGATTCTTTGTCAAACCTGCCATGTATCTGACATCTATCAAAGTCCTGGTTGTTCTGTAACATCCCATCACCGATGGGAAGGGTAAAATAGTAATTTGGAACAGGTTATGAGTGTTTAAAATTGTTTTGGTATGTTCATGCATACACATATACGTAAATAGTGACATTTTGCACATGTAA
>JAOTAX010000002.1:19890744-19928104 GCA_025629825.1 Erythroxylum guanchezii | reverse complement strand
TCTTTCAATCCAAAACACCTGCAATAAATTTCTTAACCAATTCTATACATTTTATTATTATCAAAACATAAGTAGAAATAAATTTGTCAACCACCATTGGTCCAACAATTACAATTCCAAAGAGATTGAACAAACTTTACTTACATATCATTATACATATCAAAGCTTAATACAAATACAAATGATGCTCAATGTTGATATGCTTATAAAGCTAACCAAAATCACTAACTTAATACAAAAGTCTCTAACTATCTTGGAGTGTCCAATGCCTTGCAGAGATCAACGATCTTCTCGTTCTACACCTGAGGAGTGGAAGGTAATGAGGTGAGCTGCGAAGCTCAGTGGCTTATACATTTATAACCATTGGCAACAAGCCACACATTCAAGCATATATAAACTTATATGTGTAACACTTCAATACTCAACATTTAAACTCACAACTAATAGCTACCAAGATGTCATCATAAAGAACATGTCGTGTAATTTATTCATCACCACATAACACTCAATTATGCGTCATGCTTAACAAATCATTAATGAAATGCATAACAAATGGCTCGAGAGTTCTGTGGAACAAAACGGATAAACCAAAGTTTATACCGTGAACAAAACGAGTTCGATTTCTCAGGATCTCGTGGCCTCAAGCAGGCAACTAAGAGAAGGCTATATGTCAATGTGCACGTGACTAATGAAATGATCCTCTCTTGTCCAAAGACAATCAAATTTCAATGCTTAGCTCATTTCATACACATTCATACTTTCCATGCTCATCATGCTTTCTTATCTTTTCATTCATACAAAATGCCATGGCATTTTTCAAGGCAATACATGATCACAATCACAATGCATTTTCAACAATTTTCATAATTCAAAACAAGCAATTTAACACACAATATATAAGCAACTAAGACAATTTGGCCATATTACACAACAACTATAAATATATTACCCACCTAATTTCACTTGACAATCCAAGTTCAATGTTGTCTTTCCTCTTGCTCTTGGATCAGGTTTGCTTGGTTTCCTATAACAAACCAAGTTCTCATTCAAACAACATCCAAAGGAAATTCATAAGGGTTCAATAATCAAAATGCTAAAATTGAACTATAATCCTTTCAAAACCTAGACTTTCGGGCCAACTTTTCCATGATCATTATGATTAGGTAAATGAAGAAATTTGGTAACACTTACTTCTAGAAAAATGTTCTTCATTGTCTTAACTTTCCAATGACACCAAAATCATTCAATTTGGTTTAGTAATCCGAAAGTTATACTCCAAAAATTTTCAGACTGCTCTTATACTGAAACAATATTCTATTCTCAACTTTCTTCCAAAAATTGATATCCTTAGAGATTGAATTTGAACTTAATTTCTTCATAAAACCTATAGTCCTATGTCTCTAGTTTACTCCAAATTAAAAATCACTCCATTTAGATAACTACACAAAAATTTATGCTCAAAATACCGAAACATGTTTGGTACTGGAAAGTTCTCCGCGGTGAGCTTTTCCATAAAGAAAAGTTTGCCCGAAATCTTACAAGTTCGCTGTAGCAAACCCCTGAGTTGGCCATGGAGAACTTCACCCCTCAAGTTGGCCGCGACGAACTTTGACAGAGACATACGCAAACATGTTTCATTTTCCAAATTTTACCTCCCACCTCTCACAATTAACCCATCTTAATCATAATCCATCCCTTCTACTTCATTTTCAACTCCATTCCAACCCAAAATCATTCACAAATACATCATAATCTATCTTTAATCATTAACCCAAAAAGATTAAAACATTTTCATATAACATTCATTAACAACTTCTTATACACATTCAACTCCATTTTTCACTTGTACCCATCACTAAATATGCTTCATTCAACAAATCAAGAAGGGTTAATTCTTGTACTTACTTGTTTAGCTCCAAGATTCTTCAAATTCTTCAAGGTCTTCAAAAACCCTAGCTTCCTTCTTTTCTTTTCTTCTTCTTTTCTCTTATTTTCTCTCTTCTCTTTTTCTTCTCACGACACTCTCTCTTCTTCTTCTAAACCAAGACACATTTCTATTCTTGTTTTTCCCATCTTACCCTTCACTTACTTAGTTCTTCCAATTCTATCCCTTCTTTTGTCTTTTATGCCTCTAACTCCTTTACTCCACTTAACAACACATTAATCCTAACTTAATTCTAATCTTTTCATCAAATTCTAATCTCTTTTCATGCTTACAAGATTTAATGACCCGACTCAAAAATAAATAGCAACCAAACAAACAAACAAAACATAAATGAATAATTAAACAAATAAATCGATAAAAATTGAAAAATCTTCGGGGTCTAACAAGAATCTTTTATTCATTCCATTGTATTTCTACTTTTTATTAATTAGAGCTATTATCATATATTAAACTGCTGAATCACTTTGAAAAACAAGATGTTCAGCTTTGCTACCAAAAGATAGTACCTCGGACTATGGAAATGGGGTCTTCTACTCCCAATCCTAACATTTCACCATTTGTCTTTCAGATCATAGACCTCCTTAATCTTTTAGAGGAATGATCAACTGCAGCGAATAGAAACATTTTCAAGCAAAAACCAGAACAAAAATATTGTAGATGAATATTTTAGCTAGTGATTTTTTACTTTTGTATTTTGAACATGTTAAAATGTTGAACTTTACAAGTCCTTATGGACTATATATAATATATAAATGCAATTTTTTTTCATTTACATTTGATAGTATGTACGCAATTAAGATGTACATTAATATATGTATATTTCTTTTGATGTAGAGATGGATGTTGCCAACATAATGACAAGGGTTTGATTTTACGTTAAATAATATTGGTAACGAAAGAATAAATAGTTTTTTTTATTGTTACAAATTATTGCCTAAATTTGTCGTCTTAGAAAGACTTCAAAGTGTTGCAATATCTATTTAACGTTATTACTATAGTTTGAAACTAATGTGTTGCTTAGTCAAAACTTGTAGCAACATTTTTTATTGTATTACTTAATCAAAAAATTATGTTGCCTTATACTTATTGCAGCGCCAATTCTCGAAATGATATGAATTTTGTTGCCTTAATAAAAAGGCAATGATAATTGTATATAAGAAGTTACAGCCTTCCAAGTTTATATTATTTGGGTTGTGGGTTTGGTTTGATGGGTCGTCCATATTTGTATACTAGTGTATGATTAATGGTATTACCTCTCCATACATGTGCATGAAATTTATGCCTTATAATATTAGGTTTTGACGATGTGCATAGAATTTAACTTTAATAATGGATGCCATTTATTTATGTGTCATTGGTATTCCAATGGACGTGCTTTGATTTTTGACAGATAGTTGTGGGTCTCTTGGGATAGTTACTCTCTAATTTCAGCCATACTTTGCAATTTATCAGGTATTAGCAAATCTGGACACCATCAGGTATATCCTTTGGTTATATTTTATTTTTATTTATTTATGTATTTATTGTAATTTTATTTACATAATTATTTAGTATGTAAGTTTTACTTATTTACTCTTTAACCTGCATCACTTTTTATTGTCACATCTAAATGTGGGTCTATCAGAAATAACATCTCTACTATGCAGGAGTAAGACTGCATACTATCAAATCTTCCCAGACCCCACTTTATTGCTGGATTTTGGACTGGGTGTGATAATGATGATAAATTAAAGCCGACCAATGCTACAAAGACTTTACATGGTATTACTGAGTCTCATATAAGATAAAAAATTATGTCAATGTTGACGTAACATTTAACTGATAAAATCCTGATGGATTATGTTAGTCAAAGGTTTAATTAAGATAATTTTGAAATGTTAAGAGTTTTTATTGAATATTTCGAAACATCACGGTTTAAATTAAATTTAGATGCAAGCATGAAGAGGTAAAATGTACCTTTAACCTTATATTTTTCTCTTTAAAAATTCCTTATATATGACCTATTAAGTTTCTAAATATGTTGACAATATATATAAATTATAATCCTAAACTATATTTATGATTTGATATATTAAACTTCTTTAATATATCCTTAATTCTCTACTTAAATAATTTATATATATATATTAAAATTGGCATCTAGTAATACATCATAATTACTCAAATATTGAAAATATCAAAGTAGCTTTGACTAACCCTCCATATATATTTTTATATAATTCAATCATTTCATTTTATAATATTCTGATTAAGTATAAAGTATGAAATTAATATCAACTCTATTTAACTTTAATCATACTAGTTTTTCAACATTATTAATTAATTATTTTAATGAAATTTGAAAAACTTTTTCAAAGTTTAACCCATCTTAGTTAAAGATTTATTAAATCAATACTAATAAAAATAAGAAAATATTACTTTAAGGTAATGAATCTTATATTGATCATTCGATTGCTTTTATATAGTTCATACTAAATATAATAACAATCGAGCTATACTTGATAATAACTATAGCTCTTAAATAATATCAAAATATAACATTTATTATACAATATATTTTGAAGATTTTAAGTCAAAGAATCACTTATACAATAATTATAATGATAATTTCTATAAATATACAAGTAATACTTCATATAGAATTCTTATGTCAAGTTAGCTGAATAAATTTGTTCTTTAATAAGTACTCGTACATTTACTTAAGTGCTTTTGTACTTAAAATTATAAAATCAATTACTTCTTTCGTAAAGAAAAAAAGCTCTTTCTTCGTTGTTAATACTCAATTTAAAAAATAATAATTAGGAACAATCTAAGAATAATATATCAATGTAATAAAATCTTATAATTATAAATTTATTGTAATTTTATGTACAAAATATAATTATCCTATAAATATTATATTATGAATAAATTAATTAAACAAACATGTACAAGATAAAAATATTTGTAAATTAATTATTACTAATATACAATTAATCAGTTGCCGATAAGCCATAAATCAATAATAAAAACTTGGGGAATTTTTAAAGTGTGCTTCGCTTAGGGAAGAATAGGGATGAGATACGAAAACAACGGAGGAAGGAAGAGCCGAAAGAAACATATGCAAGAACGGCAGAGTTAAGTCCAGCTAGGAAGACGCATGTAGCAATTGGTATTTGGTCTTGAGCATCTGGTTTTGTTCGTTAAGATAATGAGTAAAGAACATGATTCGGATTGTTGTAGTCAAAGATTACTCACTACGTAGGTGATGCTACATTGAATGATTTTTAGTTTGGGCCGGGACCCTTATCAGTCAAGTATTGTCCCCTTTAATACGTAATTCAATAGTAAGAGGCGTGCGTCTCAACGCAGCAAATCCCTGAAGTCACAGGTTCGACTCCCGCATGTCCCCAAGAGAAGATAGAGTTCACTAAACGACCTGGCGACTAAAAGGGACAATAACTGACCGGTGAGGGTCCCGACCCAAACCAATTTCCTTCTTTTATTTTTATAAAGAAAATATTTTCATAGCAAAGACATAGTATTACGGAAAAAAAAAATAAAAGGCCAGATTTCGTTAGGTCTATGCTGGGCTTAGGATCCTCTAAATTCCTATGCTTGCAAGTGGGCTAATTGATTGAGTGTGGATTGCCTTGGTCTTTTTGGTGGTTCATTAATTTTAATACAAACACACCAATATATTTTAGTACAAAGTATAATCTTTTTGACTTTGAAGCTGACATTTGACTAAGCTTACAGCTGAAAATACATAAAATTCTCAAGTAGAGATGACGAAACGAACACTTGTTTAAGAGTGTTTAACGTTATCAAGAGTATTACACCCAAGTCCAACACCCCATCGACGCTTCACAAAGACAGCGTGGTGCTGATGTCTTTTAGCCCTTTTGCTTCACAAAGACAGAGACAGCAAGATGCTGATGTTTTTATTATTAACTACTGCTGTACGACTTTGCTCTGATAACATACGCTTCTCCAAGGGGCTGTTTAGTTTAGCTACCTTGTAATTTTCAGTTTCTTTTTTGTTTTGTTTTCAAATTTAATAAAATTGTTTTTGTTGAATTTTTATTTTATTTTTACTTTTAATTTCTTCTATTTTTCATAACTTATATAAATCATAAAAATTACTTTTGTTTTGAATTATTTTACATTTTTCTTATAATCTAAATTAACATGAACTAAATATCTATTATTTAATCATATATTAATTATTAACAAAAATATTATTAAGCTAATTTAATATATTTTATTTTTATAATTAGTTTAATTATAAAATTGATAATTGTTAGTAAATTTAAATACATAAATTTATATTTGTGGGATAGTTATTCATGAAATAATTTTTTAATTATCAAGCATTTAATTCTAAGTAATAACATTGATTTTAATAATTAAATTATATATTAGCAGATAAGCATTAGTTTATAAATAATTTTAAATTTTTTTCTCTTATTTAGTTATTTATTTTAAATAAAATAAAATGAATTTTTATTAATAAAATTTGTAAGGATTAAAATGAATTTAATATTTAAAAGTGAGACGACATGGACATTAATAAATAAACAAAATAGAAATGGAGCCGATATTTTATTTCTCTTGTAATAAAAAAAAAAACTAATCGCACAGCTCTCAAGTCACCATACTTTTCAAAGAGTCACTTAGTAGTTACAGGCTCTGGCATAATTGATATAGGATGTGACGTTCGATTCTGTAATTTTTATGGTGTCACCGACACGTAATTATTTGAATTTTCCATTCGTAAAAGCTGTAGATTGAACTTATAGAGTTGAGAGAATTTCGTCACATCTGTTGTTATGACCAAATGCAAATCCAATCAACTAATATTATTGTTAAGTTAATTTTCCTTTACTTTTATTTGGTTAGCAAGAAATCTAAGCTAAATTGCACGAGAAGAGATACAATGAAAAAAAAATAAGAGAGATTTGACGACTGAAACAAAACAAAAAAAGATCAACTCTTTAAAATTCTTTTATTCTTCAAACAGAATGAAAAAAGACAAAATTAGATGAACTTTTTAACTACATTTTAAGATATTTCTTAATATTTTGACCATTAACAAACGGTGAGAAAAAGATAAATAATCATTTACTTTGAGAAGAAATCGAAGAATTTCTTAAAAATCTTATAAGATGCATTCGTTTTTTTTTCTTTGACAAATAATTAGAACTTCGACCAGTTTCAATCTCACTAAAATGTCTAAAATATATATATACATTCAATATATATATAATTACAAGACTAAGAGTTTCGGTACGTAATAGAATTACAGAATTTAAATAAAACAATTTCATTTCCACCAACCTCATTCCATGCAAGCGAAAACTCGAATTCATAACTTTTCACTGGTAGGGAAAATATGAACCATTAGATTACTTATTTGTTAACCACGATCGTTGTCCGCCAATTGTGCAGTGACGTTTTCAACTCGATCGTTAAAGCACTTGTACAAAACATTGACGAACTAACAAGAAACCGATCAAGGCGTTAATTGTACACGTATGTTCGTACGTACCTAGTCAAATCGGCCATGTCATTTAGCTTGACACACGTTATCTATGGCGAATAGAAAAAAGATTGATTAGGTCGATCATTGAAGTAGAAGCTTTATTATCTATTACAACAATTCATTTCGGAATGCTTTCTTGTGAACAAAGTTTGAAAAACTGTTATTATTATTTTTCTCATAAATTAGTGCATCACCTAATCTACTTCTCTGCAAGGGCAATGTCAAACCGGATTGACTTTGGTGAAATGTTCTCCGCAAAAGTTGACAAATAAAATTGCAATTACCTTCAAGCTTCTAAGTATGATATTTCTGACCACATCGAACGATCGAGCAAATGAGAAAACTTAGTAATTAGGAAGATCAAAGTAGTCATTACTTGGAAAAGTTGTAAATTATCGATGCAAGAAAAGTGCAGCTTTTAACAACAACAAACTCGATGACGAATTGTCAACATACAAATAGGTTTCTAAAATAAAATTTCTTCGTGCGTTAACGAGAAAAACAAAATTTCTGCTATAATGATAAGAAATATACTTTTTTCAGTTTTTGAATCATTTTGTTTGTGTCAGAAACTCTCTTTTTATATTCAATAAATCACTCCTTTGATGCTAAGTAGCGTCTATATGATGTTGCTTTGGTTTTTCAAATTCATTTTTTTAAAATTTTGTAGAGTTATATATATTTTGTGGTCTCTAACTTTTACATCATCAAATTTAACGTTTTCACATTATCATAATTTCTAATTTTTTCAATTTTTATTCCTTGACCTAGAATAATAAAATAAGAAGCCTAAAAGAAATAACTTTTAAAGATATCTTCACTATGAAAAAAATTAATAAACCATATTATAAAAAAAAACTAAATTACAAGATGTTCTATAACTATAACCCCATCGCAGACCCAGCCAACAGAATTTGCATGTGGAAACGAAAGCAGATGCAGGAAATGCCCATAGTTGATGGAGTTTCTCATTAGAATTAATCAATCAGTACTATGAACAAACACAAGCATCGCCACCAATAGGTGCAGTGGGATAGATGTGAACAAATCAAAGCCCACGTCATTGTCAAAATTTGATAAAATAAGAACAAAAAATTACTAGGATAACAGAAGAGAAGATTAGATGTTTGTTCACTCCATCTGTTGCTGCTAAAAGGGTTAATCAACTACTTGAACTATTGATTACGATTGGAGCAAGTCACCTTAGGGATTGAATGATTTGGTACTCATGTCGTGAGATATTGAAACCAATCAACTAATTAATTAGCTTCATCTACACAATACAGCTGCCCCTCATGAAAGGTAAACATTAATCTATATTTCTTTTTTTCTTGTAATCTAGCTTCATGCAGTATATATAAATGGGACTCATTATCAATAATTATGTATCTTTTTGTGTTTTTTAGTCGTGAGTTTGTAAACAGAAAACGATGCGTTGCAGGACTTGGTTGCGAGCCTTATCTCCTCTTTAATTACTAAATTCACAAATGTGTATATATAATACACATTTGTTCTTACGTCTTAATAAATTTTGAATCTAATTTGATGGAGGACAAAACTACTAACATCCTGTCAATCTATCTTCATAAGATTCAAAACGTCCCTTGACTGTTTGTAGACGGTACTTACAAATGGATCGAGTTATTCTTGTAACGAGAGCACTCTTTAATCCCTTTTCCAATTTAACCAAGGCTTTAAATTAGTTTTTGTTGGAATTTTTATTTTGAAGTTGCTCGTTATGCAACATGAATTTGAGCATTCAAATGGTCCACTAATCTATAAATTTTTACTTTATCAATATTACAAGTTATATTGCAGTTATAAGTAATTATAAATCTGTATTTACGAATAAGTATAGTTGAGATTATGACAAATAGAGTTAACAATTTATGCCACAACCACAATATAATATTGTGAGTTCATATCATCTGTTCTCGTTACTCTATGTCTATCCTATTCCATAAGTCCAGAAAAATTAGATGAACGGGTGTTTATGAAACAGAATAGGCAGATAATATTGTAAACAAGTGATCTGTTCTCGTAATATTGCAGCCGAAATTGCAAAGGCCACAATTAATATAACTTCCAAAATTTGATCTTGTATGAAGAGATCATGTGAAAACGTGAATACCACAGTAATATATGGATACAAGGAAAGTAAAGAGAAAAAAAGGGAGGATAGATTTCATTTCATCATTGGGATTTTGCCTGGGACATTTTGAATTTAAGGTCCCTAGTAACGGTGGGGAGAAGGAAAGAAAATGACGTCCCCGCTTTTCTCTCACTGGTCTAATGGGAAGCAAAGCAGAGAAAAGTTAATAATTGTTGAACAATTAATCACATTTCCGTACGTGATAAAGAACTTAAGAGGAAGGAAGAGAGTAACCCATACAGACTGCAAAATGTCGTTTCAGACCAGACCAGCATCGAGGACCCTCCCTTCCTCTTATGATTCTTCGTTTAAGGGAGACAAAATCATTACTTGCTAGTGTAAAATATACATTTTCTTGTATTTTAGACCTTATTTAATTCTCAACGCCATTTCTGTTAGTGATGATTGCCAGCTTAATTAGCAACTAAATGGACTTTTTAACATTATAGATTATTAGCACTTACAGCTACTAAACACCTGTTATTTCTGTTCAATATATCATAAAACTTTTTTCTTTTGCTGAGCAGTTCGAAGAAGCAGAACAAGACTTCTGCATAACAGCAATAAGCAAAAAAAGCCACACCGCATAAGCAATATGCAAAATGAACATATTCTACAGAACAGAGTTGCGAAAATTAATAAAATCAGGAATTAAAAAAAAATCACTTCCATATTTATATTACTAAAATTGATCCGTTTGGTGGACCTAAACTTATAGTCTGCTCACCAAGGTTAAGTGTATTTCCTGATAAATCAACATTTTAACGAAGTTGAAAGGATGACAATCTTCATTCAAGTCCCTTGATTAGCTCCTTATTTCAATCTATTTAATGCTCGGGGAATAACGGGTGGCGGGTTTTTAAGCAGGCTCTCTATTGTCTCCTCAGGTATTTGATCTCATATTTATGCCGGAAAGAGCGTGCTTGAGCAACTCCAAGACTGATCAAAGGAGCGCTTGGTTCATATATTGCAATAAGAATGAGATTGAGAATGAATATAATGAGAGATGAGAATGAATACAATTATTATAATGATGATAGTTGGTTAAGAGTGAATAATTACTATTACTATTACTATTAATAGTGGTTAGTTTGTTAAAAATGTTGAGAAATAAAATTTTGTTTTATATCAAAATTTAAATATAGTTTAATTGATTATATTTAATTTATGTACCATATTTATAATGGCAGAATGTTTAAAATCAAGTATATTGCGGTATTTTCTTTCCAATAGCTCTTAAAAAAATAGTCCAGTATTTTCTTGCATTAACATATCATTAGTTACATAATATCCTCAAAATATAATTTAATCATCTAAAATATTGTATAATTCATCGATATAATCATAATATCCACCATTCCACTGCTATAGTAAAATCAAGTAACATAGTTTAATACAATTTACATTTATCTGATAATACAAATGATGTTATATTTTAAGTAATTAATGAATAAAATTTTAATTAATTACATTATAATTAACTAATTACTTAAAATTAATTAATTATATTTTAATTAATTAATTAATATTTTTAATATTTTAATTAATCACTTCTTAATTATATTTTAATTAATCAAATAGATTTTAGCTTAATTAATTAATTAATTATATCTTAATTATATTTTACTTAATTATTTTTAATTAAATATATTTTAATTAATTACATTTTAATTAATTTAATTAAAAAATTAAAAAATATTAATTTGTATAGAAATTAAAACCATTCCTCCCACACATAGAGGAAATGGACTATCCCCGGGTATGAAAAAACTATTCAATCAATCATAATAAATAACCAACCATTGCCATTTATTCTTTTCCCATTAATTTATTTCCATACCCCTTAACCAAGCACCTCCTAAGTTTGAGTTTGCTTCTCGTGAATCACATGATTTTCCTAAACACGGTTTACATATGATATTGCATAAACTATCAGGAAATGTACCTACAAAATCACTCAATTAGACCTTTGAGGCCTTCCCCTCGTATGAGTGCCCCTCAAGTTTAAATTCCAGTTCACGCCTGATGATTAATTAGTTCATGTCCTATGATTATTCATCCTTTTGGATTAGCTTGCTTGTATATATGTTAATATATGCTGGACTGATATACGTACTAAGTGCACTATATGGAATAAGGCTGACAAGTAATGCATAATTGGAAACTTCATAAAGGTTGAACTTTCATGTTTATATCAATGTAATCAATCCTTCTAATTAATAAACATGAAAGTATATATATTATAATGCTAGGTCAATTAAACTCTAATGACTGCAAGTAACCCTTTAATTACACTCTAATTAATTGGCGGAATCCGACCTTCCAGTTTTTGTTTGTGGTGGGACCTTGACTCATAGTTGGGATCGTGTGATGTTTTACACTCGTTTAAGCCAAAAAATTGTATTACTAAACGAAACATCAGGCACACAGGTTGGTCTGCTTTTCTTGTTGAATATGTAACACTTCACTCTATTTCTTGAAAATTTGTGTGCTTGTCTGTCACTCTACTCTCTCTTTCTCTTTCTCTCTCCATGTGACATCTCATACCTAAACAGTCCGATCTATGTAGTGTTTAAATATCCGAGGAAAGCGGAAGTCCTCAGTTACATACAAAGGATACAAGTTAAAAGGGGGAGGGAAACTAAGGATTTGAGATATGGGTCATAAATGTTGCAGCAAACAGAAAGTTAAGAGAGGGTTATGGTCTCCTGAAGAAGATGAAAAGCTGCTCAATTACATAACCACCCATGGACATGGAAGTTGGAGTACTGTCCCTAAGCTAGCTGGTATGTACGGATATATTCAGTACTTCCAGTCCCAAGTATATCATTAAATCATAATACTGAAGGACATGGAGTTTTGAGTAAAGTTGAGGTCTCTGAGATTTTGTATACTGATGCGTAATTGCAGGTTTGCAGAGATGTGGCAAAAGTTGTAGATTGAGATGGATAAACTATCTGAGACCAGACCTCAGGAGGGGTACTTTCTCCGCCGAAGAGGAGCAAATCATCATTGATATTCATAGGATTTTAGGCAACAGGTAAGAATAATTTCAAATTCATTAATATGCAATTTCATTTACGTGTGATAAAACTATGTTTATGGAGATGAAAAGGCAGTTGTGAAGGTTTAGTTTAAAGGTTAGAGCTTATTTTATCTTTTTGACAGTAACAACAAGATGTTGGCTCTTATAAGTCCAAAATCAGGTAATTATACTTTCTAATTAACGTTTTTCTTTTCCCCCCACATCATCTGTACTGTAACAGGTGGGCTCAAATAGCAAAGCACCTCCCCGGAAGGACTGATAATGAGGTGAAAAACTTTTGGAATTCATGCATTAAGAAAAAGCTCATCTCACAAGGCTTAGACCCTAAAACCCACAATATGATACCTTCCCATGAAAGAGCAGCCAACAAGGTCACACGCAGCAGTGCAACACATTCTCATCAACAAACATTTTCAATCACCAATGTGAATTCAAAGCCCGCAATGGAAATCAAACAACCTATGTTACCCCTACCTTCCACTTCTCCTCTAGTCAATGCTCAGCCTTCGCTGCTTCAAACCGTTTCCGTGCCTACATCAACTTCTGGTTACGAGAACCCTAAGGTACTTATGAGTTCTCTTCAGGGTCATAACTCACATGATCCTATAAGTCTCTTCTGTGCATCTCCCATAGATAACACCCTTATTTCTTCTTCTTCGTCTTCTTCTTTGAACCCTTTCGCGCTGAGCACGTTTGAAGGAAATTGTTTATGGGGTAGTAATGCAATGCCTCTTGAAGCCCCAAGTTTAGGAGAGTTACAATCACAGGAACAAGAAATGAACCTAAGTAATACGCGAATGAAAACTTTTAATGAAGCTAAGGGTGTAGAGGACATGGACGTTTCCTTTGATAGCTCTAGCTTTGATCTTGATTCTGTTGTGTCCACGTTCTTATCAGGTTCAATTCGTCATGATCTCACCTATATGGATGATTTTGCATGGAATTTCTAAATCTTCACGTATGACTGAAGTAATACGTTTAGTCAGTTCATTCCGGTATTCTATTCGTTCAATTTCAAAGTTTGACAACAGTTTGTTCCAAGTGTGCAAATTAGTGAGAATGATTGATCAATGCCTTGTCCGCATAATTACCATTCCGAAATTAATGAATTTCAATCGTATTTATGTCAGCAATTGTTTGATCTGTATTAATTAGTCGTTTCAATGGATTGAACATTGTTGGAAATACTAAAAAAGGCCTGAGAATCGTTTCGGGCAGAACTGGCAGGTGCAAAAGTAAGCCGTACATTCTTTTTTTTTTTGGGTCTGATTGATTTAATGTTGATTCATTACATTAATTTTGGACTATACAACCAGGATAATAACCAAAGAAAACAATTACTATTATGCAAATCAGCATGTACCAACGGGTCAACCGATAAATTAGTGAACCCTTCAATAAAAAGTTAATAATGGAAATGTTAATGGTACAACAGAGTTAAGAAGCTACTAAAGCAAGCAGCTAACTAGGTAAGTTCATACAATGAAACTAATATAAAAAAGGAGTTGACAACTTCTCTTACACCTTTGTTACTACACTTGGGATTATGAGTACATATGATTGAAAGAATCTATAATGCTTTTTCATTCAGCTTGTGCAAATTAAATGTGATTTTGGTTACATTTGACCAACTCTTCAAAGAACTAAGCCAAGTCAGAATAGCTCAGGTTCTCAACTTTTCAAGACTATCACAATTTAGTAGTAGTAGGACTTCTATCAATAACTACTTTCAGTTTTATGTTTCTTCTAATAAGTTCTATCTCTGCTTCATTCCTTTACTTGCTTGCTCTTCTATTTTATTTGACATAATCATTTCTTTCATCCAATTAAATAAATCTGGGTTCTTTCCTTACCTTCCTAGCACATCTCTCCCTTTAAATAGAATAAACAGTATAATTGAGGACTAATACGAATATTTTGAGATCTCCTTTTTTCTTCAAGGGGATATTGCTTGCCCATACAATCAAATTACCTCAATTGTTGGTATGAAAAAATGAATTGCACCTAAGTTGGACCCACTTTTGTAAAGCTTTCATGTACCAGCAGTCAAGTAATAAATGTGAAACATTTTCATCTTCCAAGCTGCACAAATTACAATTTCCAAATTGTTGCTTTGATTCTATCCGTTGATTTTTGCCTTTTTTTTTGGATAGAAGCTATATAATGAAAGCAATTTTTGGGGATGTTTGAGCTCATTCAAATAAGTTTGGCCCTCTTCCTACTTATGTTCTCTGATCAGATCTATACAAGATCTGTTAGTAAACTGCTAACTTATGTCTATTCCATGTTATCTTGTCTGCACATTCATAATTTGGCTTATACCTTGGCAAGTTATCTCTAATGAAAGAAAATCCCCTCTTATTGTAAGACAATTGCCTACCTTTTGCTGTTTCTTTAACTCACTACAACAAACTAAGCTATAAGCTACACAAGAAAAAACGTAGCCAATTCGTCGAAAAATATCATGCATTATATTCGTGACATTATCAAATCATCACTTGAAATGTCGTTAATTACCCATCGTGGAATAGATTAGGCAATATTTTCTCAAATCATAGACAAAGTAAAATTATTATCTACAAATTATTTTCATGCCAAAAACACCATAAATTTGTAGCTAATAAATGTAAACATAATTAATGATGTCCAAATCAGTTTGGACTGATTTGGATAAATAAACATACTACCTATAAAAGTGCTCCAAGATATGCACCTGATTAAAGATAAATTAACCTTAAAATTTTAGGTATTTTAATGCTAGCAAATGATAAAGATGCAATTAGAATGTGGAAAGAATGACATCATTATTAATGTTTTTGTATGGATAATGTAGGGTATATGGCTAATGAAATAGAGAATGTAACATTGGATTGGTACTAAGGAGCAAGCTTAAATGAAACTTGTTCATGCCAGATGCCATTTAAGTTGTATTACCACATTCTAACCATCTTGTCAATTGTCGTGGTTGCTAAGGTTAATTATACACTCATGTCAAATTCCATCTGCCATGCCTAACTATGGATAAATACCATATAAGTATTTATTTGATTTCTTTCTAATAAAGTGTAATGTAAATGAGAAGCAAAAATAAACAACTTTAAAATAATCATATGCAAAATTATATTTCTCAACTATATGGTGATGAAGATCCCACATCATCATATTCTAATAAAGACCACATTCATAATTCAAATGAAACATGAATAAACAAGAATATTTTTCCACAACATGTCATCATTATAATTACTTTTATAGTTCTACCATGCATTATTGGCAAGAAAATTAAAAAGATTAAAAGCCTATGCTAAAGGAAAGAGCTACAGAGATTAGCAGTAAAAAAAAGTGTTGTAAGCATAAGCTTGTATATTACAAAGAGACAAAATTATATTTCAAAGATTGATATGATACCTCACCTTCAAAGTTAGAAAGTAGTGTAGAGAGATTTTGGGCATGCACATTAAGAGAGTGAGGAGTGGTCATGTCCTACTTCTGCAAGAGGGGATTGTTCTTGATCATCCATAACCTTATTGTTTCTGTCATTTTCTTGTTCATTTAGAACCTCATCATTTCTTTTATGCTCTTCTTTGTTTAAGGACTCACGTCTATTTAGTCTTTTCGGATAACAAAACCTGATGATTTTTTGCCAAAATGCAAGATTTAAATTTAAATATACTATCATGTAAATTCTAGAACAAACTCGAAAGCAAATGCTTTAAGTAGGAGAATGATGGATGCCCCAAACGGTAATGCTATAACTATATTTTCTGCTTCTTGTCACCAGTACTTCTATTGATCTTATTTGTCTTGCCAACAACTAAAGTCTTCCATGTAGTAAAACGCCTCTCATTTAGTATCACGACCAATAATTTCCTTCGTGATGATATCTTGAAAGAAGCAAAATTTTTGATACATTACGTCACAACAATTCGATTCTTCAGTAGCTTGTTCTACTGATAATATTTTTATTCTAGAGTGATGGAATAAACAGAGTATTTGATAATGAAAAAGAAGGTGAGAGTGCCACTCGTCTAGCCCCTCTGATTGGATATTTCACACCATTTGTGTTGGGAAGTACCCAATGCGCTTCTGCATTGGTTAAGAAGTTTCATTAAAGTCTCTATAGTCGTATGTCATATGATTAGGTGCTCTAGAATCAACAATCCAACCATTGTTTCATTTAAGGTAGAGAACTTTTTTGCTGTAGTTGTTAAAGGTTCGTCTCATGATACAAGAGACTTGAGGTTTTGTAGTAGCAAAGGAAGAAAAGATATTTATGTTAGCTAGTCCAGCCCGACCAGCCTTACATTTTTTCTTTGGCTTCAGTTCGTACCACCACTCTAAATATCCATACAATTTGAAACCTATGTCGCTAGTGTGTTTTGGGTTCCCACAATGTGGACAACCACCTTCCTTTATTCGTAACTTAGGCTTTGTCACACTATTTGGCTTCGCATTTGTTGTAAATTAAAGTGAAGAATGTTGTATCTATCCTTTGGAAATCAAAGCCACACTTGATATGGTTTCCTCCTTTGTTAACATCTCACAATTTATCTCAGATTTTCACATTGAACTTGTGCATAGACCTGTTATACGGTAGGAAATGGTAAGAGTTAAAAGTACATCTCTTACCAAGGCAATCATCAAGTCCATCTAGAAACCTGTAAGTTCCATCCTCTTGTATAGGAGAGTTGTATTTCTTTGTATCTTCTTCACACCTTGTAGGATTTGGGCGTCTAAAATCAATCTCTCTAGAAACCTTAAGTGTGTTGTAGTATGTCTCAATCTATCCTCCGCTCTGTTTTAAGTCTTAGACTCCTTACTTTTATGATCGTAGACTTGTAAGACATCAGTGTCGTCAAAATATGCTGTGACAATAGCATCTGATATTGCCTTTGCTGTTGGAAATAGAATGCAATTTCTGAAATTAGTTTGGGATTAATCAGCCACCCCTTTATTACAGCATTCTCAGTCCTCCATCTTCTAAAACTTGGATCTATTTCTAAAGGTTGTTAAATTTCTCTCGTGTATCCTAATTTGTCTTCATATGAAATATACATTTCTTGAACCTGGACCAGAGACCATCATTCAATTTGATGCCGATTGGTGTAGTAATTGGCTCTTGAGTTGCTGGAGCCTACGTCTGATCCATTATTTGTGAAATCTTGGATGTTGTGTCTTTAAGGATCAAAATCTCTTCTTGAGAATTTTCTATTAAAGGAGTGTGTTCCGCCATTCCTATCAACCTCTTACATATTTATCTGCTCTTTTCCTTCTTCCTATTTCTTCACATAAACAACCCCATAGGTCTTGGATCTGAGGCTTTGATACCATAATGAAATGGAAAGAATATTTCTGTTAAATTTGAATAAAAATGCTATGAACTTATAGTACACCCTGAGTACATATCTTTAAAAAGATATACTAGATTTTATAAAGATTGCCTAAGGTCTAGGGATGACAAATATGACTCGGCCCGACTTTGGCCCCGGTTGGCCAGTTCATGGACTGCACTCGGTCTGGGGCTATCCCAACTAGGCCTTGCCCATGATTCGACAAGAAGGCACAAAATTACGTCGTTATGTCAATTTTTTAAAAAAAGAATATGAGGTTGGGTCAGATCCTGTCCTGATTTACGATAATCTCCACCTTTGTTTCATCTCTCTGTCGAGATCTCTACCTTCCATAAATGCTCCGATATGCATCTTGATGTTGCGAAGATGGCAACCATAAGAGATGAGCAAGGTAGGGCTCTGTAAGAGAACATCATGCTATTTCTCTCTTCCTAGATGTCCCTAACCAAGTAAGTCAACACTATTATGTAAATCCATGCCCTGTTGTTGTTTCATGCTTTTATTTATTACATGCTCAAACTAATAACATCTTCTTATATATGTGGGGGATCCTTAGTCCCACATCTTCGTGTAATTTTTTTTTCTCCATATGCTGCTTATATACTAACACATGAAAAACATATGCTTGATAGATTAATTGTCTTTTTCACACAATGCGCACCTATTAAGGATTGACATGTATTTATTGAGTCTAACCTATGTGGGTAGCCATTGTCAAATGGCCATCTAGAGGCCCTTAGGAGGATTTTGTTATCCCAAACTGATTAATACCAGCTCATATTGTTTTCCATACCCTAGGGTAGATTCCTTACCATTTTGTTATTAAATAAGCGATTATAAGTCCTCATCTATATGACTTCGTCTTCCTCCTTTGAAGGATTGGAATCGAGGAGAAGAGTTTTCACCGGTGTGTTGTGGAATATCATTTGTATAGTTTTCTTATTGCTAAATCCATTTTGGACAATGTATTCCTTTGGGAAATGTTGCTTCAGCACCTAAAGATGTGTTTGTTTATATAGATTTCCTATCTCTAACCATTTATCAAACCAAAAGCTTGTTTCCTTCCTATTCATCTCCTTATGTCTCACATGAGATTTGATTTTCTCCTTTGTCTCTATTATATTTTTAAGAGCAGATGAACCCCTCTCTAGAATCTGAACATTCCAGATGTTGTCCTTAGTTAGTTATTCACTCTCAACTCACCCATTAGGAAATTTCCTTTTTAATTAGTCCCTAGCATCTTCATGCTAAAATTTTTAAATTGACTACTGAATTGAAATAAGACTAAGTACCCCTTGTTTTCTAAGCTTGCAAATATCTAACCTCAATATTTGTTTTGGTCTTGCCTTGTCTGTTTCATTCCATAAAAAATCCCTCAAAATCCTATTAATGGTTTTTATTATCATGCTTAATAATACCAAGTGCGAGGCCCAGTAAATATTGATTAAAGAAAGGAAATATTTAATCAGATTAAGGTGGTTTGCCATAAAAGGGCATTTTGTACTCCAATTTTGAATTCTCCTCCTAATCTTCTCCTCAAGTGGTGATGGAGGACCATCAAGCCCAACCATTTCTACCGCGAAGGAACCCATCCAAGCCCACAATGAAGCTAGAGGTTTTGCTTCAGCCTTTCGGCCTTTGTAAAGCTTGTATTTGTGAAGCCCAAGTTAGCTCACAAGCATTATGAGCCTTGATCAATGTAGAACCATTGACCAGCCTTAAATTGACATGTTGAAGCTCATGATAGATCCCAAGACGTTTTGGAGGTTCAGTACAAGTGCTTGATAAAGTTTTCTTTTGTTATGTGATGAATAAGAGCTTTTAAAGCTCATTAGTTTCCTTATTTATTTCTATTTTAGTTTCCTTTGAATTTCTACAACTTATGGTAGTTTTATGGAAAATTATAGAATGTTTTATTTGTATTTATAGTGCATTAGTTGTTGAAGGGAAGCCAAAAGGGCTGGAGAAACCAGATTGTGGTTATCCTAGTCTAAAACTTTCCTATTTAAACAACTAGCCTTCTATATTTGTAAGGCAGATTATGATGAATGAAAATTGAGAGAATTTTCTTTGAAATTCTTAAGGGTTTGAATGTTTTCCTAAAACATATCATAGGGTTTTATTAGTTTCTAAAAACTAAAAGGTTTTGTTTGTTTCCAAAAACAATCACCTATCTTTCACCCATTTAACTTTCCAACCCAATTCCACAATTCCAGCTTTCCATTTCCATAACATCCTGTTCAAGAAACATCATATCTTTTTTTTATACTCATTATATTGAGAAACTTACTTCATCAATGTTGTAGTTCACCTCTTGATCTTCAATTTAGCCTCAAGAGCCACCCCAAAATTCCCAGCCGTTTGCCCAGAAATGCACTTTGAAATCGTTTAATTGTTGAGTCCGCAGTTTCAGCACTTTCCTCATCCAGAACCAATCTATCAAGAAAATTCATAACTTTTGTTCTAGACATCAGACTGCCATGATTCCTTCACCAAATTTATAGCCACATCCTATTCTACAATTTTTCTTGAAGAATCACCTCCAAATTCCAAACCATTTGTCCGAAATTTGCCTTACAATCTGACTGTTTGTTTGTACTCGGGAAATTTCAATTTTTACGAAACTTTAACCATCTTACCTAAACACCATAACCATCACTTTAAGCCACCTTCAATCACCGCACACCATCGAGTGGTTTAAAGTTTGAATATCTATGCTATTACAAGGTATATAAAAGGTAATTGAAGTACCTTTATACCTGCAATATTAGAAATGCACTTAGCATTCTGTATTGCAATGGCAGACAAGTACATCCCACTCTTTTGGTTGTTTACTTTAAGCCCCAAAACATTTGTGAATATTCTTAGAGCTATAACAAGTGAAGTAATAGAGTGATGATCAGCTATCGAGACTAGGAGTAGGTCATCTGCAAAATCAAGGTTTAGGATTCCACATTTCTTGCACTTTGAGTGAAATTTAAAGAGGGAGCTCCTCTCTCTAATCCTAATCGACAACCTGTTTAGAGACTTAGTTAGGTTGTCGAAACCCTCAAAATTAATTATAATTCTTTAACTTTTTGTAATAGTCGTGGAACTAGGTCGAATCACAAAAGAACTAAACACTAGTTTCTTAATTTCAAATAATAAAATGAAGTAGAGGGTTTTTTATTAATTAACTAATTAACTAAAACTAACAACGAATTAAAATAAATCAACTAAATATAAAAGGAATAAATTCAAGTATACAAAACTCCAATTCAAGGGAAAGATCTCATTTAATTGTAATATTGATAATTAGTCTAAAAAGAATAAGTGTCACAATTTAAGTAGTTAGTCCCAAACATATTATGATAGACATAATAAGTCTCAAAATTTTCTAAATTAATTAGTTCAAACCTAGCATCCAAACCGAAACTTACCATCAATTGATTGGGTGTGATAGCATTCCATATCAATTAAATGATAGCAATACTCTTAGTGCAAAGGACTAAACCCTAAATTAAATAATCTAGATAGCTACAACTATTCATGAAATATGTCGTTTATGTTGTTTTCCTATTCTAAACTTAATCTAATTCTATCTTGCAAAGATTCTTATCTAAAACAAATTCAAATCCCTACATAATAGGGATGAGAAGAAGTTTCCTAATTAAACTCTAACTCTTTAAGTGAATATGGCATCGGGTGTGATCTCGCCTTATCCATTACAGTAACCTGTCAATTTTTCCCAAAATTCATGATTTTCACTAACAATGTCCCAATTTAATGCAATCTCCACTTTTCATCTCCTAAAATAAAACAAACATTAATTTTCCTATTTAAGCACCAAAATATATCCAAAAAAGAGATAATTCCAGTTAATATATCAAAATAACATCTTATCAAAACTCCATTGCTATGGAGAAAAAGGAGAGGTGACATGTTGGATCCCGTTTTCGGAACCCAACTATTGTGAAATCAAGATACTGAATGTATTATCCTATAGGGTTATTTCCATGAACCCTTATTAGGCATCATCCCACAAGGGTGGCCTGCCCACAATAGTCAAACATCCAAAAACAAACTTATTACTCCAACTCAACCATTTTAACAAAGAAGTCAATATGAACATACACAACCGAAACTCCTTCAATCTATCATTTCATTACTAAAGCAACAAAGTTTGAAAAACTTTATTTACATATCAAAAAGCCACATCATTGGCTTATTACAAAATACAAAAATAGAAAATTTGAAGAAATTCCCTTAGGCTCTTGATCACTTAATCTTTTAGCTATCACCTGAAGATGGGAAAGAAAGGGGGTGAGCTTGAAAGCTCGTGGGTAACAGTTTATAAAGGAAAATAAGAAAAAACCATTGAAAACATTCACTTGTCGTAGAAAATTCTCTTTGAGTCTATAAAGCATTTGTTTATAAGAATTCTCATCATGTAGTCAAAATCTCAAACTACAAAACATTAATGCATCAAACTTGTTTACATAATATAAACACATAAGCACATTAGAATGGTTTGGGAGATGCAAATTATGTATGCATCACTCTTTTCATGAGCACATAAGCATATCAAAAAGGTTTGGGTGGATCCAAAAATAGAATGTACGACACATTTCCACTTAATGATCCTGTGTAGCTGTGAACTTATGGGAGTCCGTAAAGGAGCTCCATGCTACTAGCGGGCAGGCGGAAGAAGCCTTTAGCCGAAGTGCACTTGACTTAACTTAGGGGACTACCACAAACCCACATAACATGTAATTCATGACTTGTAAACTTGTTGCCCAAAATGACACATTTTCGAAACTTGAGATCCTTTCAAAATCGTTTTCACAAATCAAACAAAATTCATATACAAAATATGCAGCATATTCTCAAATCATTCAAATGCAATAAATGCAACACTTATGATGCAATTGGAACCATTAAACTTTCTTGATTCAAAGAAAACATTAGTGGCTTATTTACTCTATTATAAACATGTACCCACCTTGATTTCCTTGCTTATAGACTTGCTCAAAATGCCTCTTCTCTTGTTCCTCTTGCCTCTTTTGATCCCTTTATATAATAACAAAAATCCCACTCAATAGTATTTTCAATTGAAAATCCCTCCAAGCACAATCACTAAAATTGGTTCTAGAATATTTAAACCCATCAATTTTCTAAATTCCATGAACTAAAATCCTTCCAAAATCTAAAAGAATCAAAATGATCTTAGCTTCATTCTTCACCAAATGAAGGGATCTTTAGCTCAAATGGAAGTTCTTCTGTTCCTCTACCTTTTTCCCTTCTTGAACAACTCTAAAATCTCTCTTAAAGACTAAGAAAAATTAAACCCTAACTTGTTTTCTCTTCTTTCTCTCCTTCTCTTCTTCTCTTCTTATTTATGTCTCTTCTTCATGGAACTCTCTCTTTTTCTCTTCAATTTTCATTCTTCTCTCTTCTTAAAATGTAAGACAACACTTCTTCTTCCAATTATGCCCTTAATGATTGAGACATGTCCAATTTGCCTTTCCATTTATGCCTTATGTCTTTTATGTTTAAGTGTCTTGCCAAAAATACCCATGAACATTCTGATATAACATTTTCTTCTGAAAAAATGTTCCTCATTGTCTAAAGTTTCTAATGACACCAAAATCAATCCATTTGGTTTAGAAATCTGAAAGTATTGCCCCAAACATTTTCGGACTGTTCTTATATTGAAATAGTACACTATACTCAACTTATATCCAGAAATTGAAAGTCTAAGAGACTGAATTACATGTCCATTTCTTCTTACAATTTGTAGCTCCACGTCTCTTGTTTAGCACAAATCAGAAATCATCTCAGTTGGAGCTCTATCGATCTAGAAATCATTAAAATGTTGAAGTATGTTCAGTAAAACATCCCATTCATATTCTTCCAATCGATACCCTTAATTTGATTCAAATAATCTTTTTCGAATCAACACCAAAAGCTATAACCTTTCATGGAGACGTAAAAAGAAATGTGTTAGGAGTCTATTGGTCTAATATTCACTTCAATTGAAGGTCTGATAACAAGGATATGGCCAGAAGAATTAAACATGATTTTGCCCTCAATCATACAGAACCTATTTTGGGAAAATTAGCATAACTTTCACTATAGATATCAGATTAAGGTTTTATTAGGATATATTGAAAGAGGCCTTCAAAATCTACAACTTCCATGAAGACCTAAAGACCAGTTCTATCATCTAAGGGGTCAAAAATAGACCAGATAATAGCATCAGATGAACTCAGACAAAAAGTCAGACAAATTGGGAAAATTGCCATAACTTTTCCTATAAATAAGACCTAGAAGACAAATTCGATCATCTATAGGGTCAAAAATAGGAACAGAAGCTATGATGTCATTTATAGATGATGTGACGTCATCAGACGATATAAGATTGGAAAAATTGCCATAACTTTCCCTGTAGATATCAGATTAGGGTGTTCTTTGAATGGTTTAAAAGAGGACTTCAAGATCTATAACTTTCATGAAGACCTCGAAGACAAATTCTATCATTTGTATGGTCAAAAGTGGAGCAGATAAAAGGATTAGATGAATAGTGCACAGAAGAAGTTTCGCTCAACATAAGAAGCGGAGGGTCAAACATAGAAGACACAAAAAGCAGAAGAAGCAGAAAGCAAAAGAAGCAAAAAACAGAAGAAGCACAAAGCAGAAGAAGAAAAAAGTAGAAGAAGCAAAAAGTAGAAGAAGCAAAAAGCAAAAGAAGTAGAAAGCAGAAGAAGCAAAAAGCAAAAGAAACAAAAAGCAAAAGATACATCTTCACAGACGATAATGACATCATCACAGACGATAATGACGTCATCACAGACGATACAATATATACTCCTGAGTATCTTCACTTATAATAATCATAACTTTCGACTATAATATCCAAAATTCTCATACCATATACCGTTGAAAAGATAAAAGAAAGATCTACAATTTTCTTGAATATAACTTTGTCTAAATCTATCCAGATCAATCCAAAATTTTCCCTGAATTCAGAACACGAATTTTCATTCATCCACCAATGTACTGCACCCAGTTCTCAACTTCATGGCAATTTTAAGATTCTTAAGGATAGAATTTAAATTTGATGTCTTCATAAGAAATATAGCCATATGTTTCTAGTTTAATCCAAATCAAGAATCATCTCGTTTGGATAACTAGAGAAAAAGTTGTGGCTAAAAAACTGAAGCATACTCAGTGAACATTTTCCAGATCAACTACCCATTTTGTTTCAAAAACTTTCCCTAACACAATTCATACCAAGATCACCTTTTCTACTTCATTTACTCTCATTTTCAACTCCATTTCAAATCAATATCATCCATAAAGAAATTATAGTCTGTGATTAATCATGAACACTATTAATAGAACATACACATATATACATATCCTTCATCAATTTACTACACAAATTCAACTTCATTTTACTTTTAACTTTCACCTTAATTTTTTCCATTTCAAAATCTCTTATCCACCAAAAACACCAAACCAAAACATGAATCTATCCACATTTCTCATTCACTACTTTACTCTTGTCTATCATTTCTAATTTAAAATTTTCTCATTCATTTGTTCTTTACTCATAAGTAATCGCCAAAATTTTCTCATTTGATAGTTTTAACTTCTAAGAAAAGTTTGGGGTCCAACAATTCTTCCCCCTTAACGAATTTCGTCCTCAAAATTCTTACCTAAGTGATCAAAACATTGGAGGTAATGCGGTCTTATGTTTTCCTCAGTCTCCCAAGTAGCTCTTTCACTCAAATAATTTTTTTCCAAACTACTAATTTCAGCAAAAACGCTCGATGTAGTTGCTTATTCAAATATCCTACGATCTTAATTGGTTCCCCAATACATCTCAGGTTTCTTTCAATTTTCTAATTGACTTACCTTTCTCGAATGATTTTCTCCATAGTAGTTATCTTTTTGACATAATCACCTACATCATATTTCCATGGTGTTACTCTAATTCATCTCATGATTTTAGCTATAAAAATCGTAAATGATCTCTTACACCATATCTATATATAGATCTTGTATGCACTCAATCACATTATTGACCAATGTAACCACATTCTCAATTGGGTGCTCCTAATAACTGGTCGACGTAACCTTGAGGACTTCTACATATATCATTATCATTTGTTTCACTTTCCATACATACGTTCTTAATCAATTTTCTAAATTGAACGTATGGCCATCTTAACATTCTGATACCGAATTCACTAACACAATCTTCTACTGGATCATAACTCTTATCACACCAATTAAACAATCATTTTCAATTCTTAGTTCAACCTTTCAATTCCTCTTTACTTGTACACCTTAAATCTTGTCATTTCCACCTATGTCTCTATTTCTTTCTCAGTCAATTCATGAAAACCTTTTCACATCCATATCAATTCAAGTACATATCTACAAGGAAATTCTATCATCATACTCACTAACATGATCACAATTACTGAATCTATGTCTAATATATCGGGCTACGTATTATTTCTTATTTCTAAATATCCTCAAGCTTTCATTTTCTCACATTCTGACAGATCATTATTCGTCTCACTAATTCTATTAGCCCAAACTCTTAACAATCGCTCTTGCGATTGACACATATTTCGAAAGTTGCCCATGGAAGATCTTAATCCTGGGCTCTGATACCAAAGATGTTGGATCCCATTTCTTGAACCCAACTATTGCGAAATCATAATACTAAGCGTATTATCCTATAGGGTTATTTCCATAAACCCTTATTAGGCATCATCCCACAAGGGTGGCCTGCCCACAACAGTCAAACATCCAAAAACAAACTTATTACTCTAACGCAACCATTTTTACAAAGAAGTTAATATGAATATACACAACCGAAACTACTTCAATCTATCATTTCATTACTAAAGCAACAGAGTTTGAAAAACTTTATTTACATATCAAAAAGCCACATCATTGGGTTATTACAAAATACAAAAATAGAAAATTTGAGAAAATTTCCTTAGGTTCTTGATCACTTGATCTCTTACCTATCACCTGAAGATGGGACAGAAAGGGGGTGAGCTTGAAAGCTAGTGGGTAACAGTTTATAACAAAAAAATAAGCAAAAACTATTGAAAACATTCACTTGTCATAGAAAATTTCTCTTTGAGTTCATAAAGCACTTGTTTATAAGAATTCTCATCATGTAGTCAAAATCTCAAACTACAAAACATGAATGCATCAAACTTGTTCACATATCATAAACACATTAGAATGGTTTAGGAGATGCAAACTATGTATGCATCAATCTTGTCATGAGCATATAAGCATATCAAAATGGTTCGGGTGGATCGAAAAACAGAACATACTACGCATTTCCACTTAATGGTCTTGTGTAGTCGTGAACTTATGGGAGTCTGTGAAGGAACTCCATGTCACTAGCGGGTATGCGGGAGAAGCCTTTAGTCAAAGTGCACTTGACTTAACTTAGGGGACCATCACAAACCCACATAATATGCAATTCATGACTTGTAAACTTGTTGTCCAAAATATCACATTTTCGAAACTTGATTTCATAAACTTCATATCCTTTCAAAATCATTTTCATAAATCAAACAAAATTCATATACAAAATATGCAGCACATTCTCAATTCATTCAAATGCAATAAATGCAACACTTATGATGCAATTGGAACCATTAAACTTTCTTGATTCAAAGAAAACATTAGTGGCTTATTTACTCTATTATAAACATGTACCCACCTTGATTTCCTTGCTTATAGACTTGCTCAAAATGCCTCTTCTCTTGTTCCTCTTGTCTCTTTTGATCCCTTTATATAATAACAAAAATCCCACTCAATAGGGTTTTCAATTGAAAATCCCTCCAAGCACAATCACTAAAATTGGTTCTAGAATACTTAAACCCATGCATTTTCTAAACTCCATGAACTAAAATCCTTCCAAAATCTAAAAGATTCAAAATGATCTTACCTTGATTCTTCACCAAATGAAGAGATCTTTAGCTCAAATGGAAGCTCTTCTTTTCCTCTACCTTTTTCCCTTCTTAAACAACTCCAAAATCTCTCTTGAAGACTAAGAAAAATTAAACCTTAGCTTGTTTTCTCTTCTTTCTCTCCTTCTCTTCTTCTCTTCGTATTTCTCTCTCTTTTTCATGACACTCTCTCTTTTTCTCTTCAATTTTCGTTCTTCTCTCTTCTTAAAATGCAAGACAGCACTTCTTCTTTCAATTATGCCCTTAATGATTGAGACATGTCCAATTTGCCCTTCCATTTATGCCTTATGTCTTTTATGATTAAGTGTCTTGCCAAAAATACTCTTAAACATTCTGACATAACACTTTCTTCTAGAAAATTGTTTCCCATTGTCTTAAGTTTCTAATGACACCAAAATCAATCCTTTTGGTTCAAAAATCTGAAAGTATTGCCCCAAACATTTTTGGACTATTCTTATATTGAATCAGTACGTTATACTCAACTTCCATCCAGAAATTAAAAGTCGTAGAGACTGAATTAAATGTCCACTTCTTCTTACAATTTGTAGTTCCATGTCTCTTGTTTACTACAAATCAGAAATCATTTCATTTGGAGCTCTACCGATCTAGAAATCATCAAAATGTCGAAGTATGTTCAGTAAAACATCCCATTCATTCTCTTCCAATCGATACCATTAATTTGATTCAAATAATCTTTTTTGAATCAACACCAAAAGCTATAACCTTTCATGGAGACGTAAAAAGAAATGTGTTAGGAGTCTATTGGTCTAAGATTCACTTCAATTGAAGGTCGGATAACGAGGTTATAGCCAGAAGAATCAAACATGGTTTTGCCCTCAATCATACAGAACCTATTTTGGGACAATTAACATAACTTTCACTATAGATATCGGATTAAGGTGTTATTTAGATAGTTTGAAAAAGGACTTCAAGATCTACAATTTCATGAAGACTCGAAGACAAATTCTATCATCTAGGGGTCAAAAATAGACCATAAAATAGCATCAGATGAAATCAGACGAAAAGTCAGACGAATTGAAAAGTCTGACGAATTGGGAAAATTTCCATAATGTTCCCTATAAATATAGGTTAAGGGGTTATTTAGATGGTTTGAAAGAGAACTTCAAGAGCTACAACTTTCATGAAGACCTCTAAGACAAATTCGATCATCTACACGGTTAAAAATAGGAACAAACGATATGACATCATTTATAGACGATGTAATGTCATCAGACGATACAAGATTAGAAAATTTGTCATAACTTTCCCTATAGATATCGGATTAAGGTGTGCTTTAGATAGTTTGAAAGAGGACTTCAAAATCTACAACTTTCATAAAGACCTCAAAGAAAATTCTATCATTTGTAGAGTCAAAAGTGGACCAAACAAACAGTGCACAGAAGAAGTTTCGGTCAACATAAGAAGTAGAGGGTCAAACATAGAAGAAGCAAAAAGCAGAAGAAACAGAAAGCAAAAGAAGCAGAAAGCTGAAGAAGCAGAAAATAGAAGAAGCAAAAAGCAAAAGAAGTAAAAAGCAGAAGATACACCTTCACAGACATATGACGTCATCACAAACGATGTCATCTATACTCCTAAGTATCTTCACTTATAATAATCATAAATTTTGACTCCAATGTCCAAAATTCCCATACCATATACCGTTGAAAAGATAAAAAAAAGATCTACAACTTTCTAGAATATAACTTTGTCTAAATTTATCCAGATCAATCCAAAATTTCCCCTGAAGTTAGAACAAGAATTTACATTCATCCACCAATGTACTGCACCTAGTTCTCAACTTCATGACAATTTTGAAGTTTTTAAAGATAGAATTTAAATTTGATGTCTTCATAAGAAATATAGCCATATGTTTCTAGTTTAGTCCAAATTAAGAATCATCTCGTTTGGATAACTAGAGAAAAATTTGTGGCTAAAAGACTAAAGCATACTCAGTGAACATTTTCCAAATCAACTACCCATTTTGTTTCAAAAACTTTCCTTAACACAACTCATACCAGGATCATCCTTTCTACTTCATTTACTCCTCATTCTCAACTCCATTTCAAATCAATATCATCCATAAAGAAATTATAGTCCGTGATTAATCATGAATACTAATAACAAAACATACACATATATACATATCCTTCATCAATTTACTACACAAATTCAACTTCATTTTTGCTTTCATTTTACTTCTAACTTTCACCTTAATTCTTCCCATTTCAAAATCTCTTATCCACCAAAAACACCAAACCAAAACATGAATCTATCCACATTTCTCATTCACTACTTTACTCTTATCTATCATTTCTAATTTAAACATTTCTCATTCATTTGTTCTTTACTTATGACTAATCGCCAAAAATTTCTCATTTGATAGTTCTAACTTCTAAGAAAAGTTCGGGGTCCAATATGACAGAGGGTCCCTTTATCACAAACTTTTAACCCCTTCTATTATATTGGAGGGTTCTTTATTGATGAACACATTATAGGAGACTCTGGTTATATATTGTTCTATCCATCTTATAAACATTAAAGAAAAGTTGTATGCTTTCATGCAATTGAGGATGAAATTCCAATTAAAGGAATCATATGCTTTTTTGAAATCTATTTTGATTGGGTAGTTCCTCTTTTCTCTTTTTCTTAAATAATTCCTCAACATCTTCGGTACTAGTAATATATTATCTCCAGTTAGCCTACCTGAAATGAATGTACCATGCTGCTTTTCGTTCATTTTTAAAGCACCTTTGCTATGATTTTATAGAATGAGTTGAAACATGCTATAAGACGAAAAACACTAAAATTTTCTTATTTCCCCCCTTCAGTATTAGGCAGAGTAGAGTTCTGTTGATCTTCGACAATAATTGCCCATTTTTGAAAAATTCTTCAATTGCCTCATAGACCATCTTGCCTTTCACGCTCCAAGGTTTTTGATAAAAAAACACATCTATACCATTTAAGCTCGGAGTCTTATCAGGTGTCATCCCTTTCAATGTTGTTTCAAACTGCTCCCTAGTAATTAGTTTGGCTAGCAAATTGCTTTCCTCTTTTGTGAACTGATCTTGAAGTACCTTCCTTATGAAACATATTGTGGATTTTTCCTAAGAAAGGGTGCCTAATATTCCTAAAAAGAAAATTTCCACCTCTTTTTTTTATTTTTGACTTGTTAGTTATAATATGCTCATTAGTATTTAAAGCAATCATCCTATTAGAGGCTTGTCTTAAGATGATCTTCCTATAAAAGTAGGTTGTGTTTCTATCACCTTCAGTCAGCCACTCTTGTTGGCTCTTTACTTCATAATTGAGTGTTCTATGGTGAGGATTGGGAATACTTAGACATAACTTGCTTCTCCTACTCCTGCAGTGTTTCATTTGTAGGATCCTTATAAAGTTCAATTTGAAATCTCTCTGGTCCTATTTAGCCCTCAGCAAACCATGCTTTATATTCTCTATTTTTCCCTGAAACCCCCCCCCCCCCCTCTTGTATGGTCTATTATATGAACAACAATTGGAGTGTGATATAAGCATTTAGGGCTATGGTATGATGCATATGGATTTGGATATTTCTAAAACCATTATGTATTGTCCATGGACCTATCAAGCTTCTTTGTTATTGATTTTTCTGTTGATTAGTCCAAGTAAAGAAGTTACCACCTTGTAGGAGATCTAGAACATCAATGCTATGAACACATCCCTTGAAATCATCATTATGGTTTCTGCTATTGATGCTACCTTTCGCTTCCTCAGGGTTAAGAATTGTATTAGTCTCTAACTGATAGCCAAGAGTTTTTGTTGGATGCTAGAGCTCTTAATTTGCTCCATAGCTCTTTCCTCTGGAATATATCATTGAAGCCATTAACAAATGTCACCAAACATTCCTTTCCCCGTCATCAAGCATATTACTTTTGAATGTATGTACTATTTATCGTTTTCAACCTCTCTAACTTCTACCTTATTCTTATTAAAAAGGATTAGGATCCTCTCATAGTAGTGGGTAGCAAAATTATCAACCATCCCCCATTTAGTAGGCAAAATGTGGAGAATGCAACCTTTACCTTTGTTGATCCTTATTTCCAAAATTCCAAAAATATCTAGTTTGAAATCCTGAATCATTTCCTTGATATCAAGTTGTTTTGTAAGGGAATTAAGACCCCTGACATTCCATGCTACTATAATCATGCTTCCATATCAGAAAAAGATTTTTTTTCTTATTCTTTCTGGACTTCTTCTTGTTAGACATCACAAATTCTTCTCCTGAGCCAAATCTATAGTCAATTCTTCAAAATCCTTAGTTTTTGAAGTTTTTCCCGTAGGTTTCCAAGCTTTTTTAACTTGTTTCTCTGGCTTCCAGGCATATGAATCCTTCACAACATCCTTTACTCATTCCATATCTTCATCAACTCTCGTTATAGGGATTTCTGCAGGAAGATCCCTCATTGCCTCCACAAGAACACATACCCTTGCAAAATTTATTCTTTTAATTTATGTTGTAGCTTGATCTAGACAAATAGGTTTGCCCATGTAGCTAGCTAGATAGCTTGACCCTTTAGTGGTCCAATATTCAAGCGGTACTCTATGAATAATCCAAATAGGTATGTCAAAAGTTCAAACTTCATCCAGAACTAACCCAAGTCTCCAATTTTGCAAGAATATAGGTTTGTTGTTAATGTGATATAGTTCATACTCAATTACCTTCGAAGCAGCCTCCTTTTCATTCACTAACACTTTTGTGAGACCATCCTGTCTCCAATTCACAAATGCCCATGCCTTCATAGTAGGGAATGAAAATCTTTTATCCATAATATCCTATGACTATTGTGTTCGATCTTACAACTATAGCTTTCAAAGTTTTAATATGGGGAGACAACACTTCATTCTGGCTAGTTTTTAAAGGAGGATTGTATTGCAACTTGGTGAGAGCATTTTGGTCACCTACAACCTTTGCCCAAGTTTGTCGATTAGGGGTTTCTTTTGTGTATTTTGGTTTTGGTTATTGTTTGTTGTTTTAGGTATTGGTTGAGCTACAGGGGATGGGTTGGGTGGGAAAGAAGGAAAATCTATTCGATTCAGGTTGGCTGAGGATGCATTTTTTGCATGGTTCAGATCCATTGAGCTATTGGGGGTGCGAATTCATGTAATGGGTAAATATTGTTGTAGACAAGGGTTTATGGTGAGTTTCACATTTTGGGCAAGGGTTCATGTAATGGGCAAATGTTCTTTCCTTAGCCTTGTTAGAGTCTTTTCAATCTCTAAATTGAATTGTAAATCGCCTTGTTTTGGGTATCATGTACACAAACATACAAAATAGGAATTCTCTATTAATGACACCAAAATTTAGTGATGTTGTTTTCTTCACTCAAATCAAATCCTAAACTTATATCAAAAACAAGTGTAGTATAGGCGTAAAGTTATTCCCACGATGAATTCTAATATGTTAACCATTATGTACCAAACCAATTAACGAAATGGAGAATTGTGATAATAAGAAAACTGTAATAAAAACTAAAAAATCAATTTAACAAATAATAAATGTGAACTATTGAAAACATTAATCTTGATTTACGATTACATTCACCATTAAAATTACAAATGATCATAAACATAAACGAAAATTATTTTACTAATCAAATATTAATTATAGGACTCAATATCTATCTTTCCTTATAATTAGCTAATTAGAAACAAGTAATCCTCTTATGTAATAACGTTATATACAATCCAAAATTTAATTAAACAATTTTATAAAAAGAAAGACCAATGAAGCAAGATAGCGTAGGATGTGGTTATATTTAATCCAATTAAATGGTCTTCTTAGGAGCTAATAATTCCTAATGCAGCAAATTATAAAACTCCTAGCTGCTACAAAGACTAAAGGCATTGAGCGTTTACATATTCAATATTTAATCTAGTAATTAATTATTTCAATCAATAAATTAATCTTGAGCATAAAAAAATAATTCAATATCTGAATAAATAAAACAATTTGCATTAATACTTAAAATATATCTCACAATTTGCAAAGTTGAGGGGCTTGAGTTCTCTTTAATCAAGAAAAATAAACCCCCTCTCTTCCTAACTCAAGGTCAAATATATATTTTCTTTGTCTGATATTTTTGTTGTTGATTTTGTTTTCTTGTTTTAATTTTCTGGCTCAAAAACTCATAATCTACATGTTGTTCTCTAGCTCATAATCTAGTGACGGTAGAATTTCAAAATCCTATATGTTTGACTATAAATTTAAACTTTAGAAGTTAAAATTACTACTAAAAGTACAACATTATCGTCAATGTATATGTATTTCTCTAACTGCACTTTAATTTGTTTTTTATTTTTTATTTTTTATTTTAAGTCTACTAAAAAATCTGAATATAATAAATAAATAAATTTCTTAAATAAACTAAAAATTACAGCACAGGAAAAAAAGAATTAAGACAAAATAAATTAACACTCAAAATAAAACTAAGACCTCTATCATTTCCTCGAAAAGTGGTGTAGCTAGTTGCGGGCACCCTATTCTCTTCGGATCGAATAAGGTTCACAGAGTTTAGAAACAAACGATTAACTGCCCCTTTAATTAAAAATAGAAGCAAATTAGTAGCAGAAATTAAATGTCAAGCATGCCTAGTTACACGTACACGCAAACGACGTCCCTGCTACCAACGTGTCATTAATATGTAGACGCGGAAGAGCTTCGTACGTTTCACATCTATCGCTGTCCTTCTTATATATTTGTATCTGAAAATTAGAGAAGAAATTATAGAAGGGAAACTATCCTGCATGCAAAATGTCAGGAGTACAGGGAGCACAGCCGCCGGGGTCAAAAACAGCAACATATGAATCAGTAGCAGGGAGAGAGAACAAGACAAAGATAGAGCTCCGATCAAAGGAGGACGAGGGTATGATTCAGATCGACAAAGTCCAGGATAAGGTCCCTGATGCTGCTAGAAAGGGCGGTCCAGTCTTTGGAGCTGGTAATGACCCCAACAAGAAAGACCTGGGCGTCACCGGCACTGGCAGCTGATCTATCCATGTGAATCAGTTCTCTTATAGATCGCTAGCTCTGTTACGTATCTTCATTGCTTAAAATATATATATATATATATATATATATCTGTGTGCACGCGCGCGCGCGTGTTCTGTTTATTGTATTAATGATTATAATTATGATAATCATATTATATTTACTCACGTTAACTTTAAATTGTTTCTAGTTCTTACTTTATTAAGATAAGACAATAAAGCATATCGACTATTGGACATTATATTTATTACTTATGAAAAAGTGGTCAATCATATAAATTAAAGTAGTGAGATACTGAAACAAACGTGTTTTTATTTGATAGAAAACAAGTTACAAAACTGATTTGAGAATTCAATATTACGATGCTAAAAATCTAAATTAGGCATAACATTTTTTAGTTTAATTAGTTTAGGACTTAAACTTGTAACTTACTCAACAAAAGTTTAAATTTTCACAAGTCTGTTTAATTTAAGACTTTTTTGGATATAAACTAAAAAATGTCATATACACGTCATTTCTATATATAAAAGGTCTATTTCAAGAGACTAGGTAGATTTTAAAAGTCACGTAGATTGAAAAAAAAAAGCAAGAAATTTTTTACTAAACTTACTAGACCCCCATTTGTCATCAAAGCTTCCCATCTCACTTCGAACTGTACAGACCCTTTCGGAAGTTGAAGCCTTTGCTTTAATGGTTGATGACCTGAAGTTTGTTGCTTCCTAATTCTGACAGCTCCACAGCAAATAACTCTGTCATACGTTCAGGTTTTACTCGCAACAATGGAGGACATGGGTAGTGCAGAGGTCATCAATTCAAAAGATCCAAAACCTACAAAAATGTAGCAACAATTCTTATCTTAGGAGCAATCCAGCAACAATATACTTTGTTACTTTTTAAAGCAATGAAAAAAAGGCAACATAAACTACACAACTCCCAAACCCCAAAACAACAAAGAAAGCCATTTCCAAATGTTGTTTCTCCAAAACTTATAAAAGCTTTTTACATACCCTAAGCTAAGAAATCACTCTATACATCTCCATCATAGTTCTTGCATGCCCAAACATAACCTCCTTCACTCTTGAGAGCATAAGCCACTATATCATCAATAAGTCGGTGTTCATACCCTCCAGTTAAATCATGTAGATGAATGATAAATACATACACATTAGTAGAAGCAATCATTTTGCATCAAGTAGATAAGAGGCGTATCATATCCCAGCAACCTCAAATTTTGATTTCCCATTGGCTTCTTAAACTTCAGTATAAATCGAAACTTAAAAAAAAAGAAATAAAAGAATGCAATTGAAGATCTATATAATTATAATGAATGAAAATGAAGTTGGTATAGAAGTTGATTGTTCCGTTATGTGATGTACTATTGAACTGTCCACAATAACACCTCTATTTGGCTTTTGTTTTTGGAGTCCTTTAAGAACTTCTTTTGACTTGGATGTTAGAAATAAATTCTCTAAATATTGTTGTGTTAATAGACATTTTTATATTAATTTTTGATACATAATTTGCTAAACTCTTGCCCATTTAATGTTTGAATTGCACTAATTAACAGTTAATGTTTTAATTAGGCACATATTGAATTGGGAATGTTCAAAAGAATAAACCAAGAAAAGCTGTAGAAAACTTTAACGTGTTTGCGTCCTAGAATGGTTGGTCAGGACGTACAGAATAAGAAAAGAAGAAACCAACTGGTGGGCGTGAAGGTGACTAAAAGATGACAAAAGGAGAGAAAATGCAATTAGCTGGTGGAATAAACAAAATGCTGGAGGCGTGCGCAGAACAAAGATTGAGTCTTGCGTGGGACAAAAAAAATTGATTACATAGAGAAAAAACCAAAGCAGTGGCGGCGCAGAGATAAGAGAGCAGTGTGTTTATTTGACAAAAAAAATAGGATAGTTGGAAAATGTTGAAAAGGCTGGCGGCAGCGTGAAAACGAAGAGACCAGATCCTCTGTCCACTCCTATCCTGTCTTATTGTGTCTAAGAAGGGAACGACGCCGTTTTCTTTTTAAAATTGACAGACTCCCTGGTTAAATGGATAGACGCCTATGGGACCCACCCACAGGCGCCGTTTATAAGCCATATCCAAAGCCAGTTGTATTTCAAAAGGTGCTTTTAACCATTTTATACGTTATTCCAAAGGCAAATCCAACCAAAACAAAAGATTTTTGGAAATATGGTTTTATAATAAATTCTTATTAAGAACTAAGTTTAAAATAATCAGGAATTTAATGATATTATTTAATATCATTAATAAATAAATAATTTAATAATAATAAGATTAAGAGTAAGTAGAAAATTAATAAATATCA